>VWYH01007984.1:47431-82303 GCA_013399365.1 Pampusana beccarii
GCCGCGGCGGGGGAGCCGCTGGGTGGGGGGGAGCGGCGCCAGGCGGGAGGGTCGGGCTGCGGGGAGGCCGCGCACACGCAAGCGGCCGCTGAGCTGCCGGCCCTCGGCGCTGGGGCAGGCGGGTGAGCGGCGTTCCGGCGCCGGAGTGTGTGCGTGTCTGTGTCGGGCCCTGCGCTGGCGCCCACCCGTGTGCCGGCCGGGAACGGCGCGGGTGTGCAAACGGGCCTGGCGCTGCGCGTAGCTGTGCAGATGACTTTGATGTGACACCGGTATTTATCAAAACTCTTCTGCTCTGTGCAGGTTTGTGATTGACCGAAATTTCCAAAATGAATAAAGATGCCCAGATGAGAGCAACCATTAACCAGAAGCTGATAGAAACAGGAGAGCGAGAGCGGTAAGTGGGCTGCCTCCCCGTGACAGTGAGAGGCTTTGCATGTTATCAAACATGAACTGTACCTATCAAACCTATATCTATCAAACATGAACTATACCTAGTTGAAGCAAACTTGAACCCTAAATTCTTCAAATGTCTGCGTATGAAAGTCTTATGCAGTATGTAAAGCTATATTTGAAAAAAAATTGCCTTTTGAACAGTTTTAGTTTTACACTTGGTGGGAAAATGGGACAGGATGGTTGGCTTATGAACTCTAAAGCTTTTTCTTATTTTGGCTTATTGTGTTGGAAAGCTCTTGCTTCATATAAAAATTACCATTAACTGCAACTTGTTGGAGTTAAATCTTGTTATTTGCTGAGAAAGAGAATGGGACAAAATTTTCCTTTTTTGCCTTTAAGTTTTTCTTGTGTTCCTATCTGTTTACCTGTTGTGGGACACATAAAACAGCACTTGTACAAGTTATTGCAGAGATCCCAGTAAAGGGAAACAAGTAACTTAGGCAAGGTAGTGTGGCAACTAGTTTTTGGCCTTTGGTTGTCTCTTCAGTCTGTTCCATTTGCATTGTATTTACATGTAACTATCATGCTTATGACATTTCCCTCCTCACCATTTCACTGTATTTGTAGCACCATGCACCAAAAGCTCCATTTTCTTCATTTTTCAAGGCCAGTATGAGAAGGAGTCATTTTCCTAGGGCATCACGTAGCCCTGTACCTAAGTGTAACATTTTGTAGACTGACAGGTGTCTGTGCTCCACTGCTTTCCTGGTTGTCACCATCTCCTTGGAGATTGCACAGACCTTCACCAGAGTAACCAAATTCTTGAAATAGTACTGGAAACTGTTTTATTATAATTTAAGTGTAAGCAGAGTTTTGACAGGATGTCAAAAGCTGTTTTATAAAGAAGCTTTATCTCAGCCATACTGTGATCAGAGACAGAGCACACAGATTTCTTGAATTAAGAAATATGCAGAAGCAGTAAATTTCACCTGTGTTGTTACTCTGCTTTTTGTCATCGGTTCATCTGCCCTCTACACAATTAATGGAGGAAAAAGTTAGGTCCCTTCCAATCTCTAACATTCTGTGATTCTGTCACTGGGGAGAGGAACCTGCAGTTGAAAACAGTAGTACAGAATCTTCCTCTCAGAAAGGAGGGGGGAAGGTTTTATTTATTTTGAAGGCCTGGTTTCAGGTGAAATACTCTTAACTTTCAAAGTTAGCATACATTTGCTAATGGGGTAGACTTGGGCAGTAAAAGTGATTCAAGGGCTTCTACCTCTTTGCTGTGGCTGCAGCATCAATGCTGCCTGAAGAACTATGTGAGTTCCTGAGCCAGCTCCTCCTCATAGTCCATGTTAAGCAGAAATTGGTGCTCATTTGAGTTAGGATTCACATGCTGTTCAGCCTTTTCTGCTGCTGGTCTGGGAGTGCTGTTATGAGTAGTAATTGTAGGCTTAACTTTCACACTGAAGCACATTTAAGCTCTTGGGCATGTTTGCTGTTCCTAACAAGTTTCTATATTTTCTTAACAGCCTTAAAGAGTTGCTGAGAGCCAAATTAATTGAATGTGGCTGGAAGGATCAGTTGAAGGCACACTGCAAAGGTAATGGTGGTCAAATAACTAATATCCTTTGTAATCAACTGAGGTTTTGGCCAAATGAAAGTCCCAGGTGAAAGCTTTACTGCCTTACAGTCAATTTAAATGAGATTTGGGCAAGAGGAAAGTATCCCTGGCACCTGGGTTTGCATGCAAGAAAGCATCTTGCTGTCTTGGCAAAAATATCTTGAAACTTCTTCTCTCATCTGAAATTATTAAGCTTCTGAGAAAAGTATTGGAATTTATTTCCTAAATAATCACAATGATACAGTTTTTTGTTTTGAGAGAGATCACTTATCACAAGAAATAAAAGCAAAGATAAAGGAAAAATGAGCCAATACAGTGGTACACAACTTAGAAACTCAAGAGAACTTTGTCCACATATGGGAGAGAAAGGAGTGCATTCGTACTCCTTCTGGATACAATTTTTGAAAATAAGATTTTCTTCTAAAGAGAAAACAAGCAGATGAACCTCTAAATACCCAAATATTTAGTTTTAAGTATTTAGCATTACTACAATGCACTGACTTGTAAATTGTATGAAACTGTTATAAACAGTGTTTAAGCACCTAAGAACATTACCACACAATGAAATTTCCTTAAAGCAAATTTAAAAAATCCCTTGAGCTTTTGCTTTAATTCTGATTTGGCCTGTTGTGCCTGGCAACTCAATATTCCATTACAAAGTTTTTCTTTTTGTAGGGCTGAGTGTGTTAAATTGTTTCATAGGTGAATTTGCAGAGAAGGCTGAAATGATTCATGCTTGCAGTTGTCTGTGTGGTGCCACTGCCAGTGATTACCCATTTCTATAGTACAGATAGCAAAAGGCATGGCTTTCTGCCTTCTCATCTATACACTTTATAATCTGCTAGAGCAAAGTTATGTAAAATTGTTTGGTTTACATTTAGTACTTTGAACTGTAACTGCAGCTGCTGAGAATGCAAATGTAAGTTCAGTTGTCCCTGTTGAGGGCCTAATAACCCCTTTAGAAAGGACAGAGAGGGATTTGGGGGGCATATTTTGTTGTGTCGTGTGTTTTTTTTTATTTGGTAGCTTGTTCTAAAACAGCGATGTCAAACTACTACATTTATACAGTCCTAAAATTACATTTGGCCCTTTGAAGGCAACTGTGAGACTGATGTGGCCCCTGGTGAAAATGAGTTTGACAACCCTGTTCTAGAGCCTCTTGCCATTGTGGATTAGGGCAAACAACTGAGCAATCCGTGATTGATTTCTACAGATAATTCAGCCAAGAAAAACAGTTTACAAATAGTTCATGTGATGTCAGTTCAGAAAACATATTTAGTGTCTTGGGGGCAATCAATGCTACGTACTGGCATATAGTTAAAAACATTAATATTTAGACAAAATATTGTAGGTTTATGCTACCGAATTGAAGTTTCTTCTCAGCATTGACTTCTGCATTTTTTCAGTAGTCTTCAAGGCACTATAAGTAGATAATTCTTTTAAATACTGGTATATATTAATCATATAGTATATGTTAATCATAGGTTTTATTTTGCTGTAGATGTTTACCTTCCTTTCAGAGATGCTTTTTAACTTCGCTGAAATAAATAGATCTTGTTTAAACCAGTTAGGAAGAGCAGTAAGTATTTACCGTCCCTGTGCTCTCCTTCTTGTTTTTTCCAATTGCATCTCTTTCTCACTATTATGTAAATAATGTGTTAGAAGAGATAAGTGTACCAACTTGTGAGCTGCTGCAACACTCCAGTAATATGCACATCCGGTAATGCTCAGATAAGCTTAAACTTTATTATGCTTTTTTTAAAATATGAACTGATCAAGATGCATCAGTAGTGACAATTTCCCATGTTTAAACGTATGGTGTGAATGAGAGACTAAATCCACTGTACAGTGCAGTGTAGGTACTGAGTTCATAACCTACATTTAGTTCACAAGTTACTTCGCCTTTCCTGATGACTTATGGATGCAGGTTTTGTTTCTTAGTCATCGGCACAGATTTTGTTTTCTAATAAATGGATTAAAAGACTTAAAATATCTGTCTTGGTCTTCCTCAGATGTCATTAAAGAAAAAGGATTAGAGCATGTTACTGTTGATGATTTGGTGGCAGAAATCACTCCCAAAGGCAGAGGTAAGAAAATGCACACATGGATGTGGTAGTACATCAATAAACATATCCACCTGTATTTAGTATTTTGAAACCAGCACTATGAATTTGCCTGTGTTGGATTCAAGGAAAAATGTTAATAGCTTGATATTAACTACAAATAAAATGTGAATTTGTACTGTGTAACAACCATTCAAAATCTGTAATGAGCTGTGTGTGTACACTACTTTTGCAGGTTACATTATTTAGTCATGAGTCTGTATTGATCTTTTTAATTGACTTAATGGTCCCAAGAAAACTTGGGGTATGCAGCAGAGGTCTTTTAAAATTCCAGTTCTTTTTAAGAGGGAAAATGTGAACTAACAGTGCTAGTGTAATGGGAGGTGGAAAAGGAAAGAACATAGCATACAGATACAGAAAAATTGAATCTGTTATGGAAATACTGTAGTCTTATTTAGATAGTTCTTCTTAGACTCTATAACAAGCTTTGGTGTTAGTGGGAGAAACTCCATTAAATCTTAAATAAAAATAGGCCTTCAACATAACTTGCTGAAGACCCTTACTCTGAGGTGATAGCTGAGTTGGTTTTTTTTTTTTTTTTTGGCTTAAATTTGTGAAGAAAATAAGTAGCATAATCCAACTAGTTTCTGGTGATTATATCCTGTTTACTATTGAATAATTCTTTCCCTCAGATTTCCAATTTTCTTGACAATGGCTAGGCAAAAAACTACCAGTAACAACTGTGTTCTCGATAGACTTCAATTTTAGCCTATTTTAAATGGGAAAAATGTAGATGTGCTATGTGAAAATCAAGTAGCTTCAGTTACTTAGGTGTTAAGAGAATTGCAAGAACAAAGAAGCAGCTGTTGTAAAAGGTTCAAATTAGCATATTTTCCATTTTGTCTTTTTTTCTTTTTGCTTTCTTATTTGTGTTTCAGCCTTGGTACCAGACAGCGTAAAGAAAGAACTCTTGCAAAGAATAAGAACCTTCCTTGCCCAGCATGCCAGTCTTTAACTTTGATGTTCATCTGGGATACAGTGTTTCTGTTGCTGTTTTATGCCAATCATGTCAGGATTGGAATGCAGTTTCCATACTTAAGGATGGAAAATTTGGGGGTTTTTTGTTTGTTTGTTTTGTATGATGAGTTGAACTTTCTTTTCACTGCATTGATTTCTTAAACTTGGTGTTATTTTAATAAAAAATTTAGTGGACTTGTGGTTCTAAGCCTCTTTTCTCTGTCAGTGCATTATAATATGGTGGCACCTATTCCAGTTTTTAATAATACATAATTTTATAGTTGTGCAAACTTGCTCAGATTTTTAAAAAAAAGCACGATTAAAAAGTATGTTAACTAGAAGTGCAGAAGGGGAAAAAAGTCTGTGGAAAACGAGTTATCGTGTGTTACTGAACATATTCTTTCTAATTTTCCTTGAGTAAGTTGCTGGACAGCACGAAGAAGAGTATGTGAAACTGTTGGTGGCATTCCTCTCGACACGTGCTAGAGAGTGAGTGGTTTGAAGTCTCTTGACTTGTGTTGCAAATATTCACTGAATAGTTCATATGAGCTTGAATTCTACAAACAAGGCAGTTGTATCTTTCATCAATAGTTCTCTCTTCACATTTAATTGATAAGAGTCACTGCTCTGATCCACAACAACTACTGTTTCTAGCTTTGCCCATATTATGGGTAATTATTAATTATGTGGATCTTTGAGGCCTTTTGAAATGAAGTGTGATACAATCATTTTCCAACAGTGTCTTATGATATATTTTAAATTCTTGTATTTGGAACTGCAACATCAACCAGATCTATGAATAGCTGCAAAAATAAAGCTGATGAATAGAGAGGATCAGGAAAGGTGCTTTGAAATCTGAACATTTATTTTTTGCCAGCTTCACTTTGAGGAAAGTGTCTAATAGATGATGAAGTGGAGGGGAAGCATAAGCAGAAACTGAATGAGCAATGAGATACTGTTGTGAGTGGCTACTGTGAAAAATTACTTCAATCAATACTAACTAGAAGAATACTCTCAAACCTGGTATTTGGCGTGGAGCTGTTCTTTACTAGCTGGTTGGAAAGCCATGCCTGCACCCATGGATTTTTCTCGTTCCCCATTCTTTGCTGCAAGCTCTTGCCAGGAGCTGCTCAGGGCACCCACACCTCACACATGAGGGCAGTGGTTTCTCCCCACCACTCTATAGCCCTGCTGCTGCCTCCTAGTCCCTTGGCCTTCAGAGAGGAAAATGTCAGGAAAATTCTTTCTTCCACTTAAGTCCATCTTGTTTTTTAAAACGTTTATTTGCAGTGAGTATGTTACTTCAATGTTTGATTGCAATTAGTATGGTCTGTTTGAATTACATATATGTGTATTTATTCTGAGCTTTTCATTCTAGACTTGATTTACCCAATGCTAGTAACTGATGGAGTACAGAATACTTTTTCACACAATCTGGCAGCATATATGCTGAGTGTATGTTTAATACAAGGCTGTAAAGGCAAGGCTGTAAAATGTCTTACATATTCTTACTCTTGTTCTTAGAGCTCTTTGCTGTTGTTCTTCGACATTTTGTACATGACTTTAAAAGTCTTTGCTTGATCAATGGCTGCAGCATATCATGGGCACACAAGAATTTGCTCCAGAGCTTCAACTTGGATTTCCTCCACTGTGGTGGGAGAGGGCCAGACGTAAGGTATTTATACATGGAACTGTGGAAGGCTTGTCTGATTAGTAAACATTTGAGATTCCATCTAGAACATGACAGTTTTAAGTGTAGTTGCTGTAAGTGTGGTGTAGTTCTCCTCTGTAGGCAGCTCAGGCTTGGCACAGAATAAAGGCTGAACACCACATGAATTTTCAGAAAGTTGTGCTGACCAATCTGAAGTTAAAGGCTTGACAAATAGCTTTTTCCACATGCTTCCTAAAATAAGTTGTAATGTTCTGCCCAGACTGGCTTAAAATGCAAGAGCATTCAGAGACCCAGGACGAGAAGAGAGTCACTGCCTCCCAGGCACACACCAGCAGCTCCCATCTCAGGATAACACTGGCTGCTCTCTCATGTCAACAGCCCAGTACGACATGTTCCCATGGTGAGTTCTGTTAATCACACCAGCGCAGCTTCCATTCAGTATCTAAGAAAAAAGCAAGTTTGACAGTATGTGCAGATCCAAGTAACACTGGAGCAGGCTGGTCAGAAGTATCTTGACAGATCTTCTAAGAATGAAGTTAGATTTGGGGCGCTATCAGCAATTGGAGATGGTTTCTTGAAGAATAAATAGGTCCCTTTGGTGACCTCATATTTTTGTTTTAACTGCAGGTTTTATTCACAGGGTGGCTTTGTTTTGCAAACTGTTCTCTGCACAATCTCAGTTTCTACTCAGTTGAGTACTGAAAACAATCGGTAACATTCAGGATTCAGCCAGAACATTATTGTCCTGTTGAGGTTTTTTTTTAACATACTGAAAAGTAAGATGATCTGTGCTGTTAAAGATTCCATACCTATAGCATATACAGACAGATAAATGGATTAACTACTTTTACTTCAGAATTTCTGCATTTTCAATGTCATGAAATACATCCATTCCTTACAGAGGCAGACAGCACCCAGAACTAGATAGCCAAGAAGTGATAATTTAGGATTGATGTGAATTACTTAGGCTGTGGGCATAGACTTCTTTAAGATGGCAGCTCTATATATACACTCCAGTAGCTGATTCAGCTTGGCCTTTTTGTAGACAGGCCTGTAAAAAATAAAAATCAGTTTGTAAATTGGCATTGAAATAATGGGTCAGATAACAGCTAGAGTTAATTGGTATAGCTCTGAACATGCAGTAATCCAAATTCTATTTGACAGTGAATTGAATAGTCCTACTGCCATCAATTACAGACTAATAGAGAACAGTTAGCTTAGCCTCTCCCTTAGTCAGGCCCTGAGGGGTCTAAAACACACAATGAACTAAAACTGCTTAGATTCTAATTTGTTAGATAATTCTTTTCCCATGAATACTTCTCCACAATGACACAGTCCAGTCAAAAATGTTATATAACAGTAACATCACCAAGAAATTCTGGTGAGACATCAAACTTACCCTCACATCTTGGACAGAACTTTACAACTTTGCCATTGCAGGTTTTTCATTTGTTTGTTTGTTTTCTCTTCTTTTTCCTGTTTGTCTTCATTTTTGTTTACTGCCATAGTGTTTCAGTACAGAACTTTATCACTTTGAGAACAAGTATGTCTGAAGTCTGCATAAATCATCATCAGTGCTATTAAAAAATTATGTCTGCTTCTCAGTTCTTCTCTCCAGAGGGTCCTTTGGGATGACAGCTCTGTACTACCTAGCCATGTATATGTTCAATTTTAGTGGTTGTGGCACCTTGATAATTTGGCTCCAACTTACTTAGTGACTGAGTTTTCACTGCAGCAATGAAGAATATACGATGCTTTTTTTTACCTGCTGGCTCTTTAAATTTCTAAGTATTTGCAATTGAAATCAGAATTGTGTTCTGCTTGGCCTGTTTTTCTCAGCTATTCAGTTTCTAAAAGAAACAGCTGTGGCTGCAAAGCCAAATTTTTAATAACTGGAGCCCAAAATGTGGAAAAATAAATTCCTTCCCTCATAAATAATTTATACTACATCACTTTAGGGTAGTGAATAGGTTAATCAGCATTCTGCTCGGAATGAGAAAAGCCCTAATCTCACTTTAGTGTATTTAACATTTATCATGGTGCTTTCCATCTGAACAGTATTATTTTAAAAAATGTTCTTTACACTTACCTTGTAACTAGTCAAATGATTTAGTAGTAGATCATAAAAAATTCCCCTTTAAGAAATCTCTGCTGATTTCTGTTTGTTAGAGTTTCTAGGGAAGAGGTTATCTGTTCTTTCAGTCATCGATCAGGAGGTAAAGCATTGAGTTTCTGCTGATAATATCTGGAGCTGGCAGCCTGTGGGTGAATACCGACAAGGGCAGAGCAACCTGGCCTCTTCTGTTCGACAGATCTCTCTAACTGTCTGTATACAGAGTCAGTGCAGAGTCAAGTTTTTACATCTAGTGCAGAGGGCAAGAGCAACACTTAATTCCCTGGAAAGCAATGACACTGGAAACCATAGTGGAAAACTCACCATCTGCTTCCATGGGATCTTTGAATATATATGGAGATGAGCATAACACAGATCTTGGCTTTGTCTACTGCAACGGTGAGACTAACTCATGATGTACAACTTGCAATTTTGAAAAGATAAAGGAAAATATGGATTACTGCAAAGAGAAAAAAAAAGAATTATTGAGGGCTAGCACTGCTGGTTAAGTTTTTAAAAATCTCCCAGTGTGCGTTTATTGAAAAGAAAGCTGATTGACAGAAAATATGGTTGTGATGTATCAGAACCTCTGCAGGGAAAAAACAGGAAAAAAGGGGCACTTTAAAAGAGAAAGGCAAAAAGCAGTAGATGGAAATAGAAATCAGACAAATTCAAATTTAAAACAAGATGGCTCAGCTGCTTACTCACTGGAAAAAAACTATGAAGAAATACGGTGGATCCTTCATTTTTCAATGCTTTCCTGAATACAAGATGCCTTTCTGGAGGAGCTGATTTAGCTCAGAGTTACTCAAACTTTCCAGAAATGCAGTACTCACCTATCAGTGTTCCCTGGAGCTGGCAGCAGCAGCTCAGTTTCTTCCAGCTGAGACAAGACAACTAGAGTGAATACTCCATGTTTATACTTCTGCTCCCTTGCAAAAGAAAAAGAGGCGTTCCCAAAAATGTGAGGTCCAGAGCAGTTCACTGACTTGTACAAATGTCCTCTGTTCTGGAAAAGCTGAGAGGCATCTTAAATGCTATTTTCTAACACTTTCCAAGGGAAACTTTTCATGCATCCTGAGGACTGCAGTTTCCATAAAGAGAAATGCTACTTTAGTTGAACACAAGCAGAACTCATTATCTCCAGTACAGGTGTAACTGGGTGTAATGTGATGCCCTCAGAATCTGCAATGGAAGTGGCAGTAGCAGTTAAGCATAACAAAATCTTTTTTTGTAATTTGGACTGAAAAATGCTCCTGTCTACCCAATCTGTTTGTGACCTTTTTCATGTGCATTTCATTTGTTTGAAGCTGGCATTGATTTTACTCAGATTTTGGGAGCTCAACACTTCCAATGAGGCTTGGCACCTAGGTGCTCAGATAAGAATTGTTGTGTTTTGAAGTTTCTGAGCTTTGAACATAGGCCTTTTTTGCTGAAGTGATTTGGTTTAAAATGGGAAAAGGGAGGATTCATTATTTAAGGGCTTTTTTCTGCTAAGTTCTTTTCCCAAGTTTAGAATAATTATTCTTGAAGTGAGACAATTAGATCTGACAAAGGGCATGAACAAAAGAAAAGAAACTCACATTTTACCAATAGGCAGAAATTCTTCTAACAAATGCTGAAGTATGAGGAAACAATGAACAGCTTCATTATTCTCCCCCCATTCAAGAAGAAAACAAAGAAACCACCAACAAACACAAATGAACTAGAAGGAAAATCCTTTGCCTTCCTAAATACTTCCCCCAACAAATCTTTTCATGTTAGGCACTATCTCTCCTATTTCTCTAAATGCAAATCATCCACCTGCAGACATACACACACAAGTGTATCCATGTAGATAACTACTTTTATAAAGCAATATGCTAGATACTCAAGTGTTTAGAGGATTTGGATTCAAATTCTAACACTATGCCTAGGATCCACCTTCTAATAACTTGAACTTAGTGCAGAGACTTCTTTCTTCTTGAAAAAGAAACACACAGAAAGCTGTGCATGTAAGTCACACAAGATTACTTAATGACTACATCCTACACGATGGAAAATAAGATTTTCTATTTAGTAATGAAGTGATAAATTAGTTGTATAAAGAACAGGTCCCATTATCCTCTCCCTAATTTACAGTTGATGAATATGAGGATTATAAGGAATACAAAGCATAAGTTTTCTTCCCATGTAAAAAAAAAGCTAGGGAATTATTTTCTTTTTCCTGCCAAGTCTAATACTATGTTCTACTTTAGTTTATCACCTGTTTTATCTATTAAAATCAGCAGTAACGACTTGAGCCAATACAGATATATAATCACATTTTGAATGGCGATAACCACCAATATCCACATTTTCTATCTAAAAGCTGCTCAACTGCAACCAAATGGCAGTTACAGAAATTCTTAAGTATTGTATAATAACGGTAGATACCTTTATGGATCCAAAGTCTATTCACAATCTTGTCTCTGTATATGCTGGAGCTGCCTTGTTGTCTGCAGCCAAAGGTATGCAGAGGCATCCAGGTGGCACCTGAAAGAAACTCGGATCTAGGAGCCGGGACAGAATGCTTTAATCCCTTTGAGATCCAATCCCAAGCACACCTTGCACTTACTGAAGGGTTTACTTCCTGCCAAAGTGCAGCACCAGGCACTGCTTTCTTCGGGATGTGGCTGAATGAAGAGGAAATAACTGGGATAACTCATATATAGGATCATGAAAATATGTCTTTACTTTAGAACAGATCTTTCTCATTCAAAATAGTACTTTTACAGTTGATGGAATTAAAACATTGCAAGAATGGAGAGGGAACAATTTAAATACATTTTTCCTAGACTAAAGAATTTTAAAACTAAATGTGAACTCAGTGTCCTCAAGTAAACAAGTAAACCCGGCCCCTCAAGTAAACAAATGAGGACACTGCCTTTTAATAAAAACACTTAGAATAATAATGTAAATTAACAGCAATATTAAACATCAATTAAATGTCAGCCCCAGATGACTGAATAATCAGTATTTGACTGCCTAATCACTTTACCAAAACCCAAAAGCCACAGTCACACAGTGAGCTGGATATTTGCAGAGACTTTGGCTTATTTCTCTATTTCCATGATCATTGCTGTATCCTGGTGACTAAAACAAATGGTTCCCTGAAGTCTACCAGTTGGTCAGCTAAATTAGGCAGATCCATAACATAAAGTGATGCAGAACTAGAGATTACCGAAACATTTTTATGTGTTAGTTGTCAGGAAACATAAAAATGCAGGTTAGCTCCACTAGCAAAACACAGAGTCTTTAAGGTAAGCTATTTAAAGAGAGCAGAAAGAACTTGATGGTATAAAGGGACTTTTTTTCAGTGCCTTCTTAGAAGCAGACTAGGCCTCCCAGTGAGGAGACAGAACCTCCCTTTACCTCATCTATGGAGCTCATCAAATGCAACGGGAGGTCTACACAGCGCTGTGGAAAATCTTACATTACCCAACATCTTCCTCCTTCCCCTTTCTGCACATCAGCAGTGAATGAATACCGGCCCCAGAGGCTGGCCAGTTAACACGCACAAGCACTTTTTGAAGCATCTGGGTGAACAAACCCAGACAGTGGTAAGACGCACTGCCAGCTGAGCCCACGCCCTGTCAAAAGCTACTTCAGCGATTTTGGTTTTTTTTTAGCAGCTGCCAAATTTACAGCTCAGCACCTACCCAACCACACAATAATACCTCTACAACCACATAATCAGGACTCTGATAACATCGAAGACCATCACTTATTTATCACAGTCCCCTGAAGTGACAAAACTCTGGCTCACAGCCCCGCTGGGGCCAGGCTGTGGCGGGTGCGCTCACCCACTGCACAGGCCGCCCTTCGCCCGGCGGGCCGCGGGAGGGCAGGGGAACGTGAGAGAGCGGAGGAGGCTGACGACGACACCCCTCGGAACAGCCCGGCGCGCCGGTGCTGGGTGCCGAGCGCTGTCCGCCCAGACCGGCCACGTCGCCCCGGCCCCGCCCGCCCCGGCGGCCGTTGATCCAACGGCCACGGCGGGAGCCGCAGGCGCGAGCGCAGTTGGCAGCGCGAGCGCCGGTTGGCAGCGCGAGGGGAAGAAGCGCGGCCGGAAGGGGCGGGCCCGTCTCCCGGGTGACAGCAGGCCGACATGGCGGCGCGGGAGCTGGCGGCGCAGCGCTGCGCGCCCGGCTTTGAATGAGGGGCGGCCGGCGAGGGCGGAGGCTGCGGGAGCGGCCGCTTCGGCTCCTGGCGCTCCGCGCCCCCTGGAGAGCCCTGCTCCTGGGGACAGGTGAGCGGGGTGGGGTGGCGGCGGTTTCTTCCCCGCCGGATGCCCGCTTCCGCCCCGGCGCGGCTGGGCAGGGGCCTCGGCGCCTTCCCGCCGCGGGTCGGTCCGCGCGGGTCTCACTCAGTGACGCCCCCGCCCCGTCCTCCTCCGTGTTCGGGGCGCCCCGGCCCCTGGGCAGTGTGGCCGTCGCCGCAGCTGTGCCCCAGCGGCCCTCGGCAGGCCTGCCCGGCCGGCCCGTGTCTCTGCCCGGCCGGCCCGGGCCCCTTCTGCCGTGGGGAGGGGGGAGTCGCACAGGCTGGGGAAACATGAAGTACCTGGCGAGTAGGAGGACAGCGTTTGGGGTCTGAGAGGTTTGGCACCCTGTGGGAAAGGATTTGGGGTGGGGCAGGCCCTGTCATGGCTGGGGGGCTTAAGCTTTTTTTGATGTTTCTAGGCACTCTGTGGGGCCACTCTGCTTGGGGTTACCTAGTCTGAAATTTTTCTTTTTTTCATGCTAACTGGCAAATTGCATAGAAGTTAATGTGAAAGTTGCTTAGTACGTTTTATAGACTTAAGAATCTCTGATATATCACAGAAAACTTAAATGCTCCCGCCTGGCTTCAGTGCTGTCTGTAGCAACATGTGAGCCTGGGCTGTGCTGTAGAATGGTGGGACACCATTTCATGGTCGTGAATTCACAATGTAAGTGTTTCGGTTGCACGTCTAATGAAAAATTGTGTAGCTTGCTGCTTTGTAGTCCTCCTGAATATCCTGGAAATACAGACATATGCTGTAGATTTCTTTAAGCCATCTTGCACAGTGTGTCTTGTAGTGTGTCTTGATTATAGATAGCTGGTGCTTGTCGAGACAGCGGGCATTGCAAGATGGTGTTGTGTTAGTAACAATGAGGGTGTGTTTATTTGTTGTCTCTGGCTTTCCATGTAGATACAGATGACTTAAGTCCTGGACAACTAACAAGGACTGGAGCAGAAATGGAGTCTCTTGAACTCAGGTTCTGTGCCTGAGAACTTCTCCAGTGTTGCAAAGCGAGTTACATGAATTAGTGCATTATGTCAAAGACTTCTTGCAACTGTGAAGTTGTAGTGTAGAATCATGGGATTGCATGATTTCAATCTTTATGTTCTGTATGCTGGTTTTTGGAAAGCAGTAGCATAAATAGATAAAGAATTGTCAGAGAATGACTATGATTAGTCAGGGGACATAAATTTTTTACTTCAATTAATGTTGTCTTGAAAAATAGAACTTACAATTCAGAACAGAAACCTTCAAGTGTTCACATTAACAAAATTGAAACTGCATTCAGTTTCTTGGGGAAATAGGAGTGGGATGAGGTGGTATTACTTTAGAAATTTTATGGTTCTACAGGTAGCATGTTTAAAATAAAGTTGCAACTCTGCATGTTGTATAACAGAGTTTTGGGTGTCTAGGGATAACTTAGCAATCGCCAGCATGCACCAATTTGTACTGCCTTTAGTTAGAGAGACAAACATTCCTTCTTTAATGTTCATATCTTCTGCAGCTCCTGATGGTCTTGAAATCTCATCCTGAATTTGAGCACCTTGGATGACTTAGCTCACCTCCATAGATCATTGGCAGAGTGATCTTCTCTCCCAGCTACCTCACAACTACCCAGTCAGGGTGCTTGCACTGAAAGTTGGAGCATTAGTGTTGAAACTACCGTACCTTTACTGACATCCCCCAAACACATTCCTATAGTTAGATAGGAGAGATGCCTCCTGATCTTCCCTTTGGATTCCAGTCTCTAATGCCATAGTAGCATGGCTTCAAGGTTCAGTCATATTGCCATTTAATCTATTTATCTAACTTGGTGGTGCAGGCATTGACCTGGTAAGTTCTTTCCTCCACTCTCAGTGTTCCCAAGATAATATTTCTATATAAAGTGATTAAAAACCCCCAACCAAACAAAAAGCAATCACAGAAATCAACCAGAAAGAGGGGAGTGGAACCTCTTAATTAGGCTACAGAATCACGGTTGCTGTCTTTGAAATGCAGGAGATGCTGGTTATGTCTTTCAGTACCTGTCTGAATGCTGTTCCTGAATCGTTATATTGCCTTTCTTAAAATACAGATTGTCTTTATACATCTTGTAATGTATGTTATTTGGAGGAGGGTTTGCGTGCTTGAAAATTAGTAGGTTTTTTAGCCCTATCTGCTGATCTTCATAACGTTTCATCTTCCCTTAAACCTACTTGGGCATCTTTTGATTGATGTGGCCACTCTGCTTTGCAAAATTTCATACAGAATGAACTTACAAGAAATCCTATCCTTGCCACTGAAACTTTGGACTGATCATATGGTACTTGCTAGGTTTTTATCAGCTGTTCTAGTGAAAACATACTGATTCTGTGGTGCTTTTCTGCAGTTTTGGTGCTGACACATGTAAGCAGTCAAGGTCGTGTTAGTCTTTTGTCCTAGGAAATGGACTTCTCATGTTGCTTTAGAAGGGTGAGGCTTTCTATGTAGCTATTTATGTACATTGTAATTAGTGGGGAGCCTTTTGGTTTCAGACTAGCTATTTTTAGTCTTGATTTAGATGCCATGCCTTGGCTGTTTAGCTATCTGTCTTTAATATAAGTTAAAGTCACTGTTTCAAAGATGTCTTCAAGTATTCATTCCGGAGTCACAGGTGAAGTCATATGAAAAAAAAAAGTAATAAATTCACAAAACACTGGTAATTCAAGGCAGAAATTCCATTGCAAAGATAGTGATATCTGAAGAAAACTACAGAGTCCAAATCAGTCGGCTTAGCAGAGGAGGAGAGGACAGCAGGATAGGTGCTCTATGAGTGTTTTGACATATTTTTCAATGTTCACTAGGAGAAAATAAGTCTCTAAGCAATTTTAGTGCCACAAAGTGACTTTATTTTAGAATTGGCTCTACCTCTCGAAATATTAAGTGGTGTTTGTGTGTGCGATTAGGTATGAAACAGGACGTGTTTCTCCAAGTGACGACAAGCTCATTGTACAGCAATGGCCACTGAGAGTCTTGCCTATTGCACCATAGCTCACTAAGTCAGCTGGACTGTGTGTGCCGAGGACGATTTTCTGGCTAATGTCACTGAAGTCAGAGGTGCCAGGAGTTCTAAAAAGGTCACTGCTGCAAGCTCAAAGTGATGTAAAAGTATTTCAGCTCAATAAACTTCTGAACTTTCTGTCCCTTTGCTCTGTTTCCTTTATGGATCCATAGAATGTTTTTGGGCATAAGGTGGTTTGTTCTTCTGATGTGGCACTAATGTGTTTAGCATCTTGCTGCTGCTGTGCTTTATTCCCTTCTGTGCTCACCTTCCACATGAGCAACTGCTGTGACTTTTTACATGTAGAAGACAGTATGAGCTATGCAAATCAAGCTCCAGTTAAATTTGGTCTCTGTTACAAAATTGTTGCATTGACTGGACTCATGTCCTGATTTATTTACTTCTTTATATCTGTTGTAATAGAACGATCTCAATAATGGGAGAAGGGAAGCTCTGTCCCATTTTACAAAAGGGAAGCTGAGGCATGAGGTGCAATATGCACAAGGATGTATCAGGCTGACATACAACTCTGTCAGATTTTCTGAATTGTAGTCCAGTTTTCACCTTTGCCTCCATCTGCTAAGAAATGTTCTAGGATTCTTGTTGGAGCACTGCCACTTTGTGTTATGTTTCTGTGCCATCCTGTATCATAGTCGGCTGCTGAAATGATGATAGTTGGTTTTGGGATTATCAGGGAAAGGCTTAGAAGAAGAGGAAGAAGGGAAGTTGTGGCCCTGTCATTTAGCATTACACTGTTCTGTATTTATTCCCATTCAATAGTTAAGGAAGATACATGGTGTGCCTCTTTCCAGTGTTTGAGAAAAATGGACAGCAAGAGAAGAATGAACACTTTGTTTCACTTAACAAGTTTAGTGTAATGATATCAGGTGAATTAAGTTTGCAGCGAACTCAGGAAATGCTAAGGTTCCTTGTGCATTTGTATTCATACAGCTGCTTCAGGATAGAAAATTATTTCTCTTTGAGAAAATTGTTTACTTCAAAAGAAAAAACAAACCAACAAACAAAAACCTGAGCACGCACACACAAAATGCTAGAAGGCACTAAACAAAACTCAAACCCTTTAGCTTACCTTTAACTTTTATTTTCTGGGTAGTGCTGTTCTTAGAGAAACAGTGCAAATGCTTCAAGTGCTGTTTCAGACACTGGGGAAAATGCTTGATTTATCCTAATCTTGAGCCAATAACTGGGTTGAGGTTGTATTTTAAACTGCTTTTAGCATATTGCTAAAGTTAATCCATATATACTGCTTCATATCTTAATTAGCAGTATAAAAACTAGATACACTGATGAAAGTACTTTTTAAAGGTGGAGGATTGCTAATATTAGTATAGCTAGCTGATAGCATATTGATGCCAAAACTCTGCATCTGACAATTTGTAATGTACTTATCTTAACTTCATTGGGAAGAGTACAATCACAGTTGAGAGAAAGGGCAAGCAAACAGTCTTGAAGGGCATAGTGCTGCCACAGTTGAAGTGAAATGCAGCTCTAACACAAATATATGATTGTGTCTCTCTCATCATAACTGAAATTTTTGAATGACACATAGAAAGGGGAGAGGGACAGGTTATCTGATTGCTACAGGGAATGACGATAGCTATTGAACCCAGCTGAGCAGGCATACTGGTGATATTGGAACTGTAGTCACTCATGTATAGAAATGACCTGAGAAAAATGGATTAATTCTGTCGGTAGCTCTTGCCAGCAGTGGACTTCACAAGCTTGCAAGTCAGGCTTCTTATAGATTCTGTTTTTTCATTTTTTTAACTTTATATAGGGAAGTCAATACAGTATACAATTTGATATCTGAAAGAATGGAGGCTAGTTGAAAAACGGGTTATATACATACATGTACACGTGTGTGTGTTTGAATATATGTGACACACCTGAAGATTGTTTTGGTTTTAGTTTTGCACTTTGCTAATAAACTTCCCAGTCCTTTGAACTCAGGCACTAATAATATTGAGTCTGCAGAAGTTTTTGAGTAGTGGTTGCTTCATAAAACAACCTTTTCAATCAGTAGTTTGTTTTTTAATTTAGGATCTGTCTTGGCTGTCTGGTGTGGCAGTTAGTTGGGCTGAACAGTGGGGAAAATGGCTTTACTCTAGTGTTGAGTGCTTCCCTACTCCTCTCCTGCTCCTCAAGCCGATAGAAGAGTGAATTCGGGTAGAGTGGAGTAAGCTTCTAAACAAGTTTCCTTTCAGAAAAGGTGTGCCTTTATTCTCATTTCAGCAGTTTACCTGCTCTTCATACCTCAAATCACAGGCAGATGGCTTCTAGCCGCCTCTTTTGAAAGTATAATTTCTGTCATCAGTTCAGTGTTAGCTATAATTTCTACCTTTAGAATAGAGAACTGTTGATCTAGTTGCTATCCACTGATTTTTCACTAGCTTCCACAATTTCTGAATCTTTCAACTTCTTGACTGATGCATTCTGCTGTCACCTAGATACTGTCAAAATTGCTTATTCTGAAAGGTAAGGAAGTACTTGAGCACCATACGAAATGATAGTCCTGTCTTTAAAACAAAAAGCTAAATGCGTTGGATGGGGTCTGCTGTTCTTGCTTCTTTGTGGGAAGTTTGACTGTTGCCTCTTCCTGTTAAACAAAAAGCTCGTTTAACACCCACTCTGGTAGGAGGTTCTCTACATTTTTAAGTTTCCCATTAAATGAGACTAAGACAACACTAGTGTTGAAGTAGAGGTGAAATGTATCTTATGAGGCATTTCTCCTGATCTACACCTTGGTGGTGTGGTCTGTAAATTGGCGGTTATTGACTTACGCCTTCCATTTTACAGTAAAAGGGCCTGTTTGTTTAATAGCCACACTGTATGATTTTTCAGTATCAGAAATTCCTTATCTGTACTGTATGCGAAGTACTATTTCCAGTACTGTGTTACTACAGTGTTTAATACTAGTTACATTATCTAGCAAATGAGCACCAATAAAAAATAAATCTAAGCTCCATGAAGCTCACAAATCCCATTATGTACTTTTTAATAAAATCCTCAGGGCAGTATTGGAGCAGCCTACCTAATGATCCACCTTCCTGACTCTTCCTAACTTAAAGCCTGGAATATAAAGTGTGATTTAAATGCCATAGCATATTTGAAATCAAGCTGTCCTTCTATGGAATACTCATGGCCTGAGGAAAATGTCACAGGGCTGCCTTCTCTTCTCACCAGGAGGTATGTTAAACTTGCAACAGAAAATGTTGTTACAAGTGTAGATGTATATAATAAAAAGCTATTTGTGAAGCCTAACCTCTCTTTCTTTCCTCTGAAATGTTCACATGTAGAAGAGAGAAAAGGGATCCTTGATTTACAGCAGGTTATTTTGACTCTAGTCTGTACCCATTTGAGGGGCTCTGTTGAAGTAACGGGGTATACTGAGTATAAATTTTCTAGATTATCAAATTGATGCTGAAAAACAGCTGACAAGTGGCTTCCGCCAAAGATCAATTTTTTCTTGGCTGGGTTTGCTAGCATGATCCAGTCTGGCATAGGACTATTGATAGATCTAGGGGTTAACTTGTCCTATAGTGCACACAGGATGAACCAACTCTTTCTTTGCTGGTGGTTTTTCAGTGACACTGTTTCTCGAATAAACAATGTTTATTCTCATCATTTCCATCAAAAGGGAAACTAAATTTTGTGTTTGACTTAATGACTGCATTTATAATTTGTGTATTCAAGACTTGCTCAAGCAAGTGTGAGCTTCTTGCTGATGATTATTCTGTTCTCCTTGCTTTGCTAGTGTTCATTGCCATTGTTAGTGTCTAAACCAGATCAGCTGTACAGTCTCCACAATTGATTGCCTGCACTCGCCCTTTAGAAGTATCTTTAACTGTGACTTTACCTATGATTATGTGCTGTTTCTTTAAAGGCCATATACATTAGGTAGTTGTATTATTTACATCAGTGAAATGTCCTGAGGGTAGGCAGGGTAGTCTTTGCTCCAGCTACCTCTTTTCTTGCATTAGTATAGTTTCACAGAATGCTCCTTGCTAATCAGCAACTAAGAAAAATTACTTTAAGAACTATGTAAAGATGTATAATGCTCTACATCTAACTTTTTTCTTTTGCAGGAAGGGTTTCTCACCATGGCCATAACACAGTTTCGACTCTTTAAAATCTGTACTTGCCTGGCAGCAGTGCTTTCTTTCATTAAAAAGTTAATATGCAGGTAAACACGTCTTATTTAATTTGGTTACCTTTTCTTTTTCTAATTAGACTCTTACGCTTCCTTCCTTCTTCCAACACCCACCCACCACTTTTCCTAGTTCTGTTTTTTACTAATTGCAAAACAATCAAGACAGATAAAAACTAATTCAAATTCATTCTTTAATGTGCATATTCCTTCAGAGTTCAAAAGTCTATGTAGTGCAGCTGTGAGTGTATTTTGTGGTATGATAGCCCTAATGAGAAGCATTTTCTAAACAGCTATGACAGGGTTTTAAAATTGCCTTTTAAAACTATGCTGTGTCAAACTTTAAGAAAAGTTGTTCTTCATATTTTCTAGAAGGACTTGGCCAGTGATATTTTGGTTTTTTTACGAGGTTCGGTTAATGGCAGCATCCACCTAGTCATCAGGCAGTAGGCTTTCATTTTGATATGTGATTCTCATTCTACGTTGTCAAGAAACAGTTGCCTGAGACTTCAGATTCTTCTGCCTATTGAAAATTCTTGCAAAAGGTTAGAGGACAGCGATTAAAGTTCAAAGGAACTGCCTTTTTTTTTTTTTTTAGTGAACATGATTTATTTTTGCTTTACTCTTGTAAGCTGTACTTAGCGTTCTTTTGAGTTGTAGACCCATAAACACAGCAGTGTAGTACCTAGAAACATTTAAAAAACCCTCAGGAGTTATGGTTATGTGATAGTAGAGTTGAATAGTAGAGTAACAGAGTACCTGAAGTAGATCTTATGAGCACTGTGCTGTCATCTGGACTATGGTTGCTTCTTGTCACTCTTGCAGAATGTTGTTTTACATAAACAAATACCAGTCTAGAGAAATGGATTCTCCTTTTGTGTATGATGACAGTGAGTTTAAAGCGTATCAAGAATATGTGGTAGACACAAAATAACTGTTTATTCCTGTTCACCTTTACTTATTCCAAGAATAAGAGGAAGCTCTCAGCTGGTTGGTAAATTCACTACAGATCTAGTGAAGCTTTAAAAGGTACATTTGAGTGTTACATATAACTATGTTTATGTCCACCTTAGTTCTGTGATTTGAATTCCAAATTAAATTAAGAGTACCTGCTGTCCAGCTTCTAAAAGAAGCCAGAACATTGCGTTGATAGTGTCTATATTATGCGGACCCTTCATCTCTAAGTGTTAAGACAGCTTTTATAAGCAGTTAATTGTTTAGGTGTAATTACAGTATTTTCCTCCATTTTTCAACTTTTGAATGAACCGAATAATCGAACAGCTGAAGAACTGATTGGGAGTAAAAAGTAGGAGAACTTCTCTGGGTAACAATTAGTTGAAAGGGTGAAAATTTAAAATTTTCACATAAGCAAGTCAGTGGATCAAGTTAGTTCAGTCCAGTAGCTACAGATGTTTCTCCTGTTTAATGTCAGCTGCAAAGCATAGGTTGATAAATTTTGTTTTCCTGTAATGTACTCTTGCATATGAGTATGCCTCATAACCAGCAAATGTGATTCAATTAAATGTGCCTTTTAATTCAATGGATATGAGCTAGTACCTACTTAGATTATATAGTTTACATTAGTTTTTCATTTAAACAAGTGCCTGTAGAGATTGTGCATCTTTCTAGTCAGTGTAAAACCTGTGCATAGTACTAGTCATGTCTTTAGTTAAAATCTTTTTTTATAAGTAACAGCCTGCCTGAATCCACTATTTTCAGTAAATAAAAGGTATACATATAAAAAGAGATGAAACTTATCCTGTTTAAAATCTCAGGTTATATTCTTCACCTGAGAAATCTGGATGCTGCAGTTAGTAAGGAGAAACAAATCCAAGAATTCTTGAGGCATTTGTTATTCAGAGCAATGATCAATATCTGTCTAGTGATGGTTGTGAAGCAACTGTTCTGTAAGGATCTTTTGCCCTTTGCAGAAAAAGTAGTGGAGTTACGCTGCCTTCCTGAGTGCTGCCCTGTGTAGCATATTCTTTCCTGTGTTGTCTGACAAAAGCTGTTTCCACACACCTTTGCCCTTTTCAGTGTAATCATTTTGGCTAGATCAGTGTTTGTTATAAGCCACTTGCTGGAGTCTTCTAGATCATATAAACTGGGAAATATATATATATATATATAATTGCTGAAGTGGTAGCTTAGAATAGTATTGAAGATGTGTGCGTTATATGAGTCTGAAGGAAGATATTTCCAAGCTTGGTTGTCCTTTAGAAACACCAACTGAACCTAATCAGTCAGAACCAGATGTCTCTAATATATTTGAGGGTGCAGTGTTTTCACCTTCCTTTACCCCTAAACTGTGTTGCTTTGCAGCTTAAAGGAACAGTTTCTAAAGGGGCTAGAGTTAATTATATAAAGCTTGAAAATTTGATGATAGCAATGGATCTTTCCTAAGGAAGAACCCGTTGATCTTAAAGTAGGAAAAATATATCTAATCACTCACCAAGATGCAGCAGAGGTGGTGTTGCAAGCAATTCAGCTATTCCAAGTTGATGGTAGAACGTTCTATAATAGTAAAGATAATGGATACTAACTCTAAGTTGTACTTTCCCAGTTGTATTCTCATCAGTAGTAATAAATGAAACTTAAATTTTCCAAGTTGTGTAAGGTCAATTACATGACTGTCTTGCTATAGGAGCTTACACTCCTTGGGTAAAATGTGAGTGTGAGCCTGGACTTCAGTCTCTTGTGTTGTAAGGTTTTAAAATATAGTGAATGTCAGCTAAGAATATTTTAGTTATTATCGTGATCTTTGAACACTGTCGTTAAGTAAATGTCTAGGTGATGTATTTGCAATGCATTAGTGTTTGTATTCAATTAAAACTATTTTCTATAGCTGCTGAAATACTTTCATTGAAACAGTATTCTTTAAGTACGCAGAAGCACGTATTGAACAGAAGCTGTTGGCTTGTATAATCTTGTACTACCTCTGTTTAGACTTGGAAGGAAAAAGTGCTTTAGCAGCTCAGAAGGTGATTTGTTAGATGCAGTTTAACATCTAAGACATGTAGAAAGACTTCTCAATTTACAGTAGAAACGGTTTTCTTTGAACGAATGTGGATTGGTAGTGTTTGCTTCATAAGCATTGACAATCTAAAAATTGTAACTGTGTGCAAATAACTGAGTTAATTAATCCATATTTCTTAAAGTTGCTTCTCCTCTCTTTCCACTGTAGTTTGAAAAGTAAATTGCACTTTGAAATTCTTGTGAACACCATTTCAAATTCATTATGAAATTCCTTTGTTTAGCAGATTTTACTGGCAGTAGTTAATTCTAAGGGAGTTTAAGCACTTAGTGTTTTAGCCATGACTATCTTCAGTACTGCTGTTCTCAGACTTCCTTTTTGGTTTTTTTAAACTTAGTGCTCATGTTTTCAGAGCTTGGAGGAATCCTATGTTTTTCTTTCAGGTCTGGAAGAGGGCGAAAGTTAAGTGGAGACCAGATAACTTTGCCAACCACAGTGGATTATACTTCTGTTCCTAAACAGGTAATTGCTTAAGTGGTGGGTGAATTCATAGATCACTTAACAGAATGATTATACCAGTCCTATTGTATGTATCTTAGAAAGATAGAATATTATTATATATGCTATGTAATATTAAGTATATGTCTTAGCGAGATATAAGAAGACATATTTACTTGCAGATAATTTTAATTTGTACCATATATTTCCATTCAGCCAGAAGTAGAAGACTGGTCTTCATGGGATGAAGAGGCACCTACTAGTGTCAAGATTGAAGGTGGCAATGGTAATGTGGCTGCTCAGCAAAATCCTTTGGAACAAATGGAACCTGATTATTTCAAAGATATGACACCAACTATAAGAAAAACTCAAAAAGTAGGTATTGTGCTTTCAACTAAACTTATGGAGGATTTTCCTTGCTTTAAAATAAGCTACAAGTAAATTGGCAAGTTAGAGAAGGTGCTTCTGGTAAAATTAAGCTGTCCCATTGAAATGAGAATAGGTGCTGATGTCTAGTCTAACATATCCAATTAAAAATACTGACTCTTTGAGATCTTACCCAATGTGATGCTAGTTCATGTTTACATCTTTAGTCTTAATATTGGAAACTTACGAAGAATTTATAATCTGAAGGCTCTGGGAAGTATAATGCGAGAACCCTCAAATTACTTTAATTCTGAATATGGACCCACTGCACTAAGATAATTGTGCTCTTGCCTTTCCATTATTTGGACAGAGACATTCCATGTTCTGCTCTGTTCAAGTCTGAGGTAGCAGCACTGCTGTTTCAGAAAATCATTACTTGTTTTGCTGAGTTATATTGGGGGGGCTGGAATTAGGGAGCTGATACTTTAAAATAGTTTGCTCTTCAAATATCCTTTTTGTATTATGGAGACAAGACAGAAGGGCATATCCAGAAGAGCATCAACACTGTAAATAAAGGCTGATTAAACTGGTAATTGCAAGTTTTGTTTCTATGTGGAAATCTTCCTGCTGGGTACTTACAAGGCTTTGAGTCAGTTGGAGAACCTCTTTCACAATGAAAGCCGTCAAGCTGTGGAACAGGTTACCGGAGAGGTTGTGCAGGCTCCATCTCTGGAAGTTTTCAAGCCCCGAGTGGATAAGCCCTGAGTACCTTCACCAGCCTCAGAGCTGACAGTGCTTTGAGGAGGAGGCTGGATTAAAAACCTCCTGAGGCCTCTTCCAAGCTGAATCTTCTTGGAGTCCTATGAACTGGAGGTGATACTGGTGTCAGTTTTCTGTACATTCAGTATCTGCAGTATTCTGTAGACTAAATTCTTCTAAGAATTTTGATCTCCCAAAATCTGTGGGGCAGAAGGGAGGCTGGGGAAGAGACAGATTTCTCCTCTGTATCTAATGACATGTTTTGCCTAATAGATTGAGTTTCAGGTACAGAACAAAACTCAAGCAGGATCCATGCTGTTTGAATACTGTATACTGGGTTTAGTCTGAATGTATCTCTAAGGATGACTGCAGACACTGTAAAGAATATTCCTGCTAACTTGGCCTTGTTACCACCCTAAAATATGAATTTGCATTTGTATTTCTACTAAATCTGGGCTCAATATGAACCCCAACATCAGAGATGGAATCTACTTGTGTAACTGCTCATATCTGCAATGTCTGGAAATGGAACTTCAGAGTCTGTCATGCTAAATAAGATGGTCCAGTCCTGTTCCCTTTCTTGCATTGGTACCAGCATTTGTATAGTCAGTGGAACTGTGAATCTACCTCTTTTGGAAGCAGCAGAGACTTAAAGTAGGCTAAACAAAGTACGTAAGTTCATAGCTTGAGGTCAAGAAAAGTACATGATTTTAGCAACCATGCTAAATTTGCTATTAAGCCTTTTAGGAGAAGCATTGGTGCCTGTTTTTCAGCCAAACCAGTACAAAGCTTTACCTGTTGATGTGATAGTGAATTACATTTCAACTGTTGAAACTTCAATTGCCCAGCTATGCTGTTGAAGTAGCTAAGAGAGCTCATGTTCTAAACCAGTAAAGCTGTGCAGACAGCACTGTCCTCAAGAGCAGTATCTTAGAGTGACCTACCATGGAAGCAGGATTTCTCCGAGGAATATGTCACGTAGTCGGTGCCTTATACAAGTACTGGGAGATGTGGCTATTTGATCTGTAATTCTTTGTGCCCTTCCTCTGTCTTGATTCAGTCATAAGTTTCAGTGTGACCTAAGAAAAAGCTAGTGGGGGGAGGAGAGAGTTCTCCTGTCTTTTGTGTTTAACTTCTCTCACCAGTTCATGTGGCTGTACAGCTTGCAGGACCCGCGCAGGTTTGAGATGAATCACGGTGTTGTGTAGCTGTGCATTCACAGGCACAGAGTTAGATGATCACCAAGGAATCTGCGCAGTGCTTCAACTTACCACTTCTCTTTTTTTCTTTGAATATTTTCAGATAGTTATTAAAAAACGAGAGCCTTTAAATTTTGGGATTCCAGAGGGAAACACAGGATTCTCTAGCAGATTAGCGGCTACACAAGATATTCCTTTTATTCACCAGTCTGTAAGTATGCTCTAAGTATTGATCTGGTATTTCACAGGTAAATGAGTGTTCTGTAGGAGGAGGAATAGTCTGCCTAAGGTCTGTGTTGTGGGGAGCAAAAGGATTAATTTAACTTGCTTTAAAATTGAGTGTTCAGTTCAAAGCAGTGAAGGTAGTTAATCTAATTTTAACTGTTCTGCTGAGAAGCTTAGCAGATCAGTGATAAAAGCTAAGAAGCTTCCAAACACTTGTATACTTGCAATCTTCTAAAGCAACGGACTATGCATTTTTCTTGATTCTGCACAGTAAGTTCCTAACAGAAGAGTGGGCATTCATTCATTCGTTCATTCATTCATTCATTTATTTATTTTCTTGAAAGCCTCTGGGTTACCTTTAGCCTTGGAAAAAATAGTCTAGTAATCTAATAGGCTGTCTTTACAGTGAGATGCTTGCTCTCACACACACGCTCTCTCTTCCTCTGTCCCTCCCTCTTTGCCGTCTTAAACAGTGCTTCTGCTTTGATGAACATAGTGCACAAAAGGGTCTAGGCAGAAAGCAGTACAGAATGGTCATACCACTTCTTTAACTTGTCTATAATGAAAATAATTTAGGAAAGGACTTAACAGTGAGTAGAAGCAGCACTCAAGTGATATTGGACACACAAACATGTAGATGTACATGTTGGTTTGTATGTGAAACTTTGAGAAATGTTTCACACTATCTGCTCGATTCATCTACTCATCTTCTCCTTCCTAAAAATGCACTCCAGTAATTCCTTCCTTCATTACTGACCAGTAGAATAAAAAACAAACAAACAAACAAAACAAAAAATGAAACAAACAAAAAACCACCAAAAACCAAACCAAACAAAAAAAAACCTCCAACAATTAACTGGAAAAAGTCAGTATCAGAGCAAGGGAAGATACATAGACAATAAGCTGAGAACTACTGTTATACGTCAAATTTTTCTGGAAGTCTGAAGCATCAAGATTATAAAGGTTTTATCTGTTTTTTTCTGTGTGCTTAGAGTTTCTCTTCTTTTGTTTCAGCCTGAACTGGGAGACTTGGATACTTGGCAAGAAAATACTAATGCCTGGGAAGAAGAGGAAGATGCTGCCTGGCAGGCAGAAGAAGTTCTTAGGTAACTGAAAATAATGTAAAACCATATAAACTTTTACATGTAAAAGAATCAAATACAGTTTGTTTGTTTGTTGTAACACCGTTCCGATAAGTGCTAAGAATTGCTTAACAATTCTTAAGGCTAATTATGTTTATGCATCTAGTTTCTATATAAGTGATACTTGGCAGAATACATTTTGAGTCTAATCAGTTTAATATATGAGATAGTGGGGGAAATCTGAGAATCACTGGAACATTGGAACAACACATTAACTTCGCTGTGGGGTCAAGAGGCGGGGGGGGCAACAGCAATGCCCTCCCAAACCAAACAATTTATTGTATACAAACAACGTGTTTAAACTTGATTGAGTAAAATACAACTGAATGTCCTTGAAAAAGGTAAAAATAGTTTAGGATAGAAGGTGAAATTGTAAGTATGTTCTTGGAATCCCCATAGGAGCTGAGCCTTTTTAGCTACCTTAACTAGCTGATAAAGCTTGAATGTAAAATCAGTGTCTTGCACAGCATCAGCATGAATACTTCATCTGTTCCATTTATGTTCTCTCTTTCCTCTTAAGAACACATGGAAGGAGTGTGAAGGGTAAAGAGATGCAGATTGAGTTTAAGCTCATCACTTGCTATGATTCAAATTGGCAGTGACTTTCATTAACCTGTTTCATTTCAAGGTTTTATCAAACTTTATTTGCTTGCTACATCATTAGACAACCTGCCTCACATGGCGCCAGCTTCCTGAACTCTTCTCATTCTACTCCCAAAATCACAAATAGATGGCTCCAGTGGGACAATAGTGATGTTGAAATAAGGACATGCCATATTAAAAAAACATTCTAGAATGGTGAATCTTTAAAGGAAAAAGGTATTTATTTAAAAAAAAAAAATTATTCTGGTGAACTATTCATTGTAATGTTTGGGAAAATTTACTTTTTTTCAACCAGTAATGTAAGACAAGAGGGAAGTCACCAGCACACTTTGGATGCATTAATGATAGACAATGAATTTAAACAGTTCTAATTCTGTCAGTCTTGCTCTGCAGCAGTTTTATGTCAGATAATAGAGTTGTACTGCAAATATTTTTATAAATTGAATCAGATACCTCTATGTGTATATCGTGGTCAATGTCTTGGAGTTGTGGGGTTTTTTGTTTTTAATTCAGTACTGAAACTGTTTCAGGCCTTGTCTTTCAGTAACATACCACGGAAGTACGAGATTTGTGATATGAATGATGTGCCTTTGGGCTGTTTTTGTTCCAAGGATAGTACCTTTTCCCATAAAGAACATCAGTAGGCTCAGTTAGATCTTTATGCTCTAAAGTGCAATCTGTGATGCACCAGATAAAGGAAATGCAAGACGATGAAAAATGCTGCTTTTTTAAAAACTGAGAAATGAAACAACTATTTCTACTAACTGCAGAAGTCACATTTTACTTTACTTAACCCTTACCAAGCTCCATTACAGGTGTTTTTAGGACTGTGAAAAGAAGTACTTAAACCTTCCGAAGCAGGGACTTGTCTTACACAAATTAGCTACTAAAAATAATCTGGTGTGTGCATATGCCAGTTTATTTCTGGAGTGTAAATTTGTGTAGCGGATATTCCCAGGCTGGTCAATGGTATATTGTCTCCAACTTGTCAGGTTTGTGCTCTAGAATGCTCAGTAAGAGAGATCTCTTATGTGGGGATAGCAGTGGGGTTTTCCCACAAACTCCATTTTTCAGTGTCCTCTTATTTGGTTGAAACTGTTCTCATATTTTAGCCTGGTATCTTTGCTATTGAAAGGCTTCAACTCAAGTGGTTAATTTTCACAGAATTCCTCCCTGGCTCCACTAAAAAGTATCAAATGTTACTTGTTTTAGGAGGGATCTGTATGTGTCCAAGTATTTCAAGTAAATAGAAAGATGGTGATGAGAACTGCGACTGTCTGTGTTACATACCACTTGGCCAGCTATGAATGGCCACTTCAGTACAGCTGATCACTGTGTGAGCTGTATCCCAGCTGTGTGAAGTAAAACCTTTGTTTTATTCACAACACATCAAATTACAATGTTTTGCTGTAATTGAGGGAAGTGCTGGCTGATTTTTAGCAAGATTGATAGGAAATACCTTCTGAGTTTACAGTTTGCCTTTGCAATAGACATCTGTGGTGTAATTAACATCTGACATGTAACATAAAACTTAAGTATAGTACTTGGCAGGCCTGGCTCTGTTTTCAATGGACTGTAGTAAGGAAGTGATCTGGAGTCTCTTCTTAATGTGTCTTGGTCTACAAAATGACCTGAAGATTTCAGACTGCTAAATGGGGGACAAAGTCCCCCTAAGCCTCCAGAGTATTAGTGCTGACTGTTCCCCAGCAGTGCTCTTTGAGAAAGAACTGAGTGTGCAGCAAAAGTAAGGATCTCCCTTGGCCGCTGTGTCTGGGTACCTGCTGGTGCTCAGTATTCAAAAGTGTCTTAGACTGGAATAATTTTTGTGTAGTAATAGAGTGCTGATCAATCATGCAAAAATGGGCTGTGGCCTGCTAAATAGCAGGGAACATGGTATCCTGTGCCCTTCTGTCTGGTGACTTAGTGCCTGTGTGTGACAGTTGAAATAAGCGTGTGTAGTAAGTTAGATGCCTCCTGGAATCAAAGCATGCTGAAAGCCAGTGCTGAGGAGGAGGTTACTAGAGCCTGAGAAATTCCTGTAGTCTACTGGGTTGTGCTGGGTTGGTTTCTTTGTGTTTGTGGTTTTGGGGAGCGGGGGGTGGTGAGTTGTGGTTTTTTGTTTGTGGTTTCTTGTTTGGTTGTTTTTTTGTTTTCCTCCCCAGTCCCCAGCAGGTTCTGGGCTGGGATGCGCTGCAATTTGCCAGTTAGTGATGAATCAGCATAGTGGATGATAAACTGGATTTTCAGTTAATTGAAGTTAGAACTTGTTTGGTTTTTTTTTCTGAAAATTGTAGGTACTGATTTGCACCTTTAGGCTTTCTAATACAATGAAGGATTTTTCACAATGAAAACAGTTGAGCTAAATGCTGGTGCATTTTTAATTGTGTTGAAGTAAAAGATCAAATGGTATATCATTCTTATTACAGTTATTCAGTATGTATACAGTAAATAAAAACACGAATAAGAATGTCTGCTAATAGTGTTTTAATTATAATTAGTGTTTTGCTAACCAATGAGAGAGGTTTAGGGGTTTTTTTGGACATAACATGTGTTAGGAATACCAAACAAGGTTGACATCAGGAATTAATACTTTCCTGGTTTAAACAACGTACATAAATCCATTCGAACTCTGCTGAACTCCTTGCTTTGGAACCCAGAAAAAGCCAGTTAGATACGGCTGCAGTTTGTCATAGGCTCTTCCTTTACTGGGAAATGAAACCTTTCTGAGCCTGAGAGGTAATAACTTTATGTTGAAAACGTGCAGGAAGTTTGAAATAGAGATCCATATTATGAATAATGACTAAGTAAAAGAGCAGTGGAAAGGCAATCACTTTGTGGTAAGCTACTTGTTTATATTTTTTGGTGACTTCATTTCCTCTATCTGAGGTGATGTGAAGGTCTCTGTTCTTGTTTGAGCATAACTGAAGTCCAATAAAATTACTCAGCCAGCAGAGGGCATGGAAACCACTTCTCTGTGCAGAGGAGTTCTGCGCAGTTTATAGGGGGGAAGAAACATGATCTGTTATGACTTTCTCACTTCAGAATTGCAAATGAATACGAGCATTGCTTAACACCTGATGTGGCTTTGTGGAACTCTACTGTCTCTACATGCTGGCTGGTGTACATGTAACTTCTTCCTTCCTGTATCAGTTTAGAAGTGTGGGGAAAATACAAAAATCTGCTACTGTAAAGTGTGGCAAATATTATTAGTGTGTGTATGCTAGACTGACAGCACTGTCAGTTATCTGCCCTTCTGGTGGAATGTAGAATAGCAGGTCATGATCTCAAAAAAAAATTTGAGTTTCCATTAACTTGGGAGGTAGATCCTGATGTGAAGGACTGATTTCATTCTTCCATGGCAGCAGAACAGTTTAATGGAGTGTAGGAAAACTTCTAGGCATTAATAATCGAGGGAAACCATGAAGGTTTCAAGTGCAGTCCCTCTCCTGTCCAATACAAAGATAATATGTAGTACCTGAAATACTTCTAAGTTTTGTGTGCCTGGTTTGTCCATGGTTGGAATCTACCAGAGAAGGTTGCTTCAAGTGATGATAGTTTTTGATTCTGTTATTTTTACACACTTAAGTGGATGTGCACAGGTAATTTACATACATTGGAAGTTAACTCCCTACTGCCTTGTCAATGAATATTCTTTATTGTCTTTTAATAAGCAGTTGTTTATTCTTACTGAATCTGTGTTCAGTTTCACATTTTCAAGTTAATGAAGCTTCATTTTTATTTTTAAAGTCTTCTTGCAAGCAACTTAGCAAATTTTTCATATCTAATAAACTGAATCCAAAGCAGGAGTGACCTCCTTACACCATTCCATTATTACTTATGCAGGGCAGGAGAGCGTTGCAATGTGCCACTTGCAGTGTGGATCCAGTTGTTGCCCCTGTGTCTCTCAGGGATGTGTTAGAGCTGAAGTGGGGGAATAAAATAAGTGGATTTTTGTGTTTTTTGGGTTTTTTTTTTTTTCTTTGCTCTAGTCATCTATGTATTAGTTGAAACTGGAAACCTATTTGTGTTGACAGATTGTTTTGGCTAGCAGACAGTGATCTCTTGGGTTTTGTAGCAGTGGTAAGAAATAATGCTAAAAAGATACACAACTGAAGACTTTCTAATAATTTTGTATTTCCTTAAAGGCTATTGTTTATATTTGTACTGAGCAGTAGAGTACAACACAGATCCTGAACATGTGAAAGGGAATATTAGAAGTTGTAATCTCATCTGATCATGAGGAAAATGTTTGCAGTACTTGGATTACAAAGACGACAACAACTGATTCCTCTGCTGAGGGAAAGGGTGGACACAAATCAGTGTTCTCTTTGGTCTGAATTAGAAATAATGGGTAATCTTGCTACTCAAAGCGTTAGATTTTGTTTGTTTTTTCTACATAGCTCTAGGCCTTATTACTGTTGTACACTCTCAGTGATTCACTTTTCAATCTTCAAGAGTTGAGTGGCTTTTAGATTCTAAAATAATTGAATGAATATTACTGCCTAAGACTAGATTAATCTGAAAGCAGGATTTCAACACAACGAAAGAATAACTGTTCTAAGCCTAACTACAGTAGACTGAAGCTCTGTCTTTGTTATTTATAATAACCTATTTATTGACGGGAATTTAAGGTATGTCTGTGCTAAAAATCAGATTCCTGTTATTTAGCAATTTGTGTTTTCTTTAATTACAGACAACAGAAGATAGCAGAAAGGGAAAAAAGAGCAGCAGAACAACAACGAAAGAAAATGGAGAAAGAGGCCCAGAGGTTAATGAAAAAAGAACAAAACAAAATTGGTGTAAAACTGTCCTAACAGAAACCAGGCACCAATAGCAGTGCCAGTGAAAAAGAGAATTTCAGCTCTACAACGTACATAATGGTATTGATTTAAGTATTTCTAAGACTTCAACACACTGCTTGGTTCCAGTGCATTCTTCAGGTCATCTTGGAAGCCAGGATTCTCCAAAAATATCTTGAACTACTAGTAGGTGGTTCTTAAAGGAGAAAAACGTCACAGAAAATCATGCCTTGATGGAATGATGTTTCCTGCAATAGTTCTATTCCAGCACCCTTCTTTGCAGCAAAAGTGATTGAGCAAGGATGTTGATTGAAAGACACTCTTAAAGAACAGCTCAAGCCTAGGAAAAGAATGTAAATATTCAGTGGTGGGAAACCTACTGTATTGTCTGTGCTTACCTGAAACATGTAATTAAACAGTTTTAAAGAACCCTTGGCTTCCTGTCTCCTGATACGGAATGTCTGCTTTTGCTTTATTATGAAAGTATCTCTAAATACTTCAGGGTTTTCCACGAGAGATCATATTGACCTGTGCAGAAGAAAATGGCTTGTTATGGATGACCTGCAGCTCTAAAAGTATTTCTGGTAGAGTATGTGTGGCAGAGCCCAAGTTACAGCTGAACACTAAAGTGGATTTCACGTCACTTTGTCACAGCTTCCTGTGCTACCGTGTCCATGTACAACTGCAGTCGCTACCAGCAGTGGCATCACTACACAACAGCGGTGCACGCCGCTCTTTTATTACGAAGGCTGATGTTGTGAACGTAGTGGAGCAATTCAATCACTCACTTGTGTATTGGTAGGTTTGTATTTCTAAGAAGAAATTCTTTTACTTCTTACAGTTAGGAAAAAAGAAATCCTCACACCTTACTGCATAAGTAGTATAACTGGGAAAAAAGTGTCCTGTTAATAAAGTTAGTGTGAAAATTCTCAGTTCAGCTAGTAGCGCTTTGCAAATTCCCTTTTTATATACTTACTATATTTATAGTGGAATTTCTCTGGGAAAAGTGAGCAAGGTCAACATTCACTAGAAGATAACAGTGCTTTAATGAAGAAAAAAGTTAATGTCTGCTTGAAGGAAAGGTGTGTGGGAGGAGTGGAGTCTGTGTGGTTCTTACATCCAGCTCAGAGTTTCAGTGAATACCTTCTCCATCTGTTGGGTGGATGCCATTATCCCTGAATTCAGGGGTTGTGTGGATTTCTGGTCTTGTGGCAGATAAGTGAAGACAGCAAATTCTGTGCCTGAGACTTGTTCCCTGGGTGTACAGGGCACAGTGAAGTTGGAAAAGAATGGGGGGGGTGCTATCTGACTGGATCATCTCTGCCTACAAAAATAGAATTTTTGATTAAGGTGTAAGTAGATTCTGACACAAGTTTTGCTTAAAATATAAGCAATCGACAAAGCAAGATGGTAAAAATTACCTTTAATGGCCTTAGTCACAGATAAAAGTTTTGAAGTGTTTAATATGCTTGTCATATTGCTTAAAATCTAGCATAAGTCAACTGATTTGACAGCACTTTTCAGACAGAAGTCCTTGAGAAATGTTGAATTTTGCAATACATGTTAGAAGGCAACTGATGTGTCAGCAGGGCTGAGGATGTTGGGTACTTAGTCTTCAGTAAAGCCATCGACACAGTATCCCACAGCATTCTCCTGGAGAAGCTGGCAGCTCGTGACCTGGATGGGTGTATTCTGTGATGGGTAAAGAACAGGCTGGAGGGCCAGGCCCAAAGAGTTGTGGTGAATGGAGCCAAATCCAGTTGGCGGCCGGTCATGAGTGGTGTTCCCCAGGGCTCAGTATTGGGGCCAGTTCTGTTTAATCTATTTATCAATTGTCTGGATGAGGGGATTGAGTACACCCTTATTAAGTTTATAGATGACACCAAACTGGGTGGGAGTGTTGATCTGCTGGAGGGCAGGAAGGCCATACAGAGGGATCTGGACTGGCTGGATCAT
>VWYH01007984.1:82631-144696 GCA_013399365.1 Pampusana beccarii
GGGAAATGGCTTCAAGTTGCACCAGGGGAGGTTTAGATTGGATGTTAGGAAAAAATTCTTTCTGGAAAGGGTTGTCAGGCATTGGAACAGGCTGCCCAGGGCAGTGGTGGAGTCACCGTCCCTGGAGGTGTTTAAAAGGTGTTCAGATGAGGTTCTTAGGGACATGGTTTAGTGCCTGAGTTAGGTTATGGTTGGACTCAATGATCCTGAGGGTTTCTTCCAACCCAAATGATTCTCTGGTTCTCTGTGTTGCAGCAGGTTCACAAGCCCGGCCCGCTGGCCTGCAGGAGCCCATGCAGGCCAGAGGGTGGGGAGGAGCAAGTTACTGACAGAGAATGCAAGGTGGCCATCTTTGTGAACTCTTGGGACTATGGTATAGCAAATTCTCTAATATAATGCTTAATGAACCCTCCTGAATCTTTGTTGCAAACACTAATAGTTCAGAACTCGGGCATCACAGGGACATGAAGGGCCTGTCAGCCTCACTTCTGTTCTTGGCAAAATCATGGAGAAGATTGTTCTGGGAGTTACTGAAAAACATCTGAATGACAACACAGTTAATGGTCCCAGCCAGCAGGGGTTCATGAGGAGAAAGTCCTGCTTGACCAACTTAATTTAATTAACCAAGGTTATCCACCTATTTGACCAAGGGAAGCCTGTCAATGTGATCTTTTTGGATTTCAGTAAAGCTTTTGATACCGTCTCTCACAGTATCCCCCTGGACAAGATGTCCAGCATACAGCTGGATAAACACACAATGCAGTGGGTGAGCAATTGGCTGACAGGCCGGGCTCAAAGGGTTCTAGTAAATGGGGTTGTATCGGGTTGGTGACCAGACACTAGTGGGGTTCCACAGGGATCCCTCTTAGGGCCAGCACTCTTCAATNTAAGTACCATAGACCCGACCCAGGAAGAGGCCTTGGAGATGGGTTGTCACGTCCATTCTGCCTGAGTACATGACGGGACAGCAGCAGGGACATGGCCGTGTCTGTCAGAGAAGCTGAAAGGCCAGCAGCACTCATGGGATTTAGGAGATCATGGTGAGGTTACTTCTCTCTGGTCAGCTAAAAGACCACAAGAAGCCAAATTGGTTGGGTTTCCTGCTTAAAGGGTAAGTTCTGAAATGACTGAGCTTTCCTTGGTAATGGGAAAGAGCAGGAGAGAGAAAAAACTCACAAAGTGCATCTTGGAAGGTGGCTTCCTCACAACGTGAGAAGGAAGAGAAAGTTCTGATCGCTTCTCTGTGGTGACCAATGACAGAACCCAAGGGAATGGCAGGAAGATGTGCCAGGGGAGGTTTAGGTTGGACATTAGGAAAAGGTTCTTCCCCCAGAGGGTGGTGGACACTGGAACAGGCTCCCCAGGGAGGTGTCACAGCCCCAAGCCTGACAGTGTTCAAGAAGAGACTGGACAATGCCCTCAAACACATGGTGTGAACTGCGGGGTTGTCACATGCAGGACAGGAGTTGGACTCCATGATCCTTGTGGATCCCTTCCAACTCAGGACATTCTATGATTCTATGACCCTTTTATCTGGCTGAGTGCTTACGCTTGGAGCTGCACTCAGGTGTTCTCATTCTAACTCTGTTGTCCGGGTCCTGATGGTTCCTATGCCCTGATGCTGTGCCTCCTCCTGCACAGCCTGTGTCTGACATCTCCACTAGACGGAGATATTTTTAATAGCTTTGCTACAATAAAACGCTCACACATGTTTAACACTTCTAACATGCTTTACTGAACTTGTGATTATAAAGGTAATTTACAATAAAACAATTAAATAAACAATAAGTTAAAACACAATAACATATATATATATATAATTTCAAACGGCTTGAACAACTAACAGGTTCAAATACATTAAAACTTTAAAACAACATCAATATTTCAAGTGTATCCACGCCTATACTTATAACGTTTCAAGACTCCCACCAACGTACATTTTTGGTTACAGTCCCCGTGTATGCACAAGACTGGTGAAATGCTCAAGCAGTTGTATGATTGAGAAGAGCACCACACAAGACAGGCACGAATGATGTAGTGGAAGCTGCCTGGGGGGTATGGGGTTTGCCTCTAAATTGAACTGAGACTTCAGACAACAAACAGAAAGCGCTAGCATGCTTTCAGAGTACATGTGGGAACTGATCCTTTAATCACTTACTTAACACTATAGTTCCACAGATGTTTTAGGCTGGTGCTGCCTGAAGAAATAGCTCACCATCCTCTGGCTGTGTCTCCCCAGCACATCTCACACCCTTGAGCTGGTGCAAAGCACTTACAAATTTGCTCAGTGAAACTGAGCCAGAGAAACTGAACTCAGCAAACAAACACAAAAGAGCGCTAGTTGTAATTCTTCATTACCCCATCATCTTCATTCCGCAGATGTGCTGGTAGTAGAAAGACACCAAACAGGGCAAGGACACAGTGCCCAGGAGCAGGAGACCTAATTCTTTAGGCAGCAGTTAAAAACACCAGTTGAAAACACCTTGTGAAACTACAGTGTTTAGCTTTTCCATTTTTAAACAACATTCTTGAACAAATTTATAGTGCAAATCATATAGTCAAAACCAAAATGACGGACTTTGCCAGAAAAATTACAGTAACTTTTTATGACGTCTCATCCCTCTTTCTGCCCCAGATAGTTGATGCTGTGGGACAGAATGGGCTTTAGGTTTTGATGTTGAAGGGAGTATGGCGTAAAGAGTGCAGGGCCACCAGGCAGCAACCACGAAGCAGTGCTCCAATACTGTAAATGGGATCGGTTCCTCCTCGCTGGGTGCTGAAAGCCCACACAAGAGTTGGTACTACAGGTGCTGCAACAGCCAGAACATCTTTCAGGAGACTGCTGCTCCAGTATGTCTTCTTTACTGCTGCCTGAGAGATGGTATTGACAAACCCAAAGGCCTCCTCCTCATCATCAGGTTCAGTAAAATCAAGTTCTTTCATGAAACGGTTTTCCTTAACTCTGTGCTCCACTTTCCTGCATGGGGACTCCATAGGAGATAAAAGGATGGCAGAGTTTGGATCAGTTGGAGTTAAATCCACTACGATGCCAGAATCACTGAAGCTTCCATGAGAAAATTCACTCAGTTCCTTCAGTGAGGAAGGTGGGCTTAGCGGACAGGCATCTTGACATCTGAAGATGTTTTGAATGAGCTGCTCCATGTCTAGGCTGTATGGGACCACATCAGTTTGGATGGCCTGTTCCACCATGAGGTTGCTGCTTTTCTTCTCACCCTGGGAATAAGTTAGTTTTTCATAAAGAACATTTCCAAGCATCTCTTTATCCATAGCAGCACTAGAGGGAGCTGCATCACTCAACTCAGAAGTTGTGGTGGTCAAACTCTCTTCAGATGAGTCAGTCCCATTAGCTGTGTTCTCATTAAGAAGCTGCCCACTGTCTGCCACCTCCTCCAGAGCCTGGTCCTCCATGATGAAGCTGTCTGGCACTGTGGCACACAGCGCCAATGACTTCTCCTCTGAGTCACACGTGCTCTCCAGGCACTGCTTGTCCCTCACAGAACTGTTCTGAGCCACCTCCATGCTCTGCAGCAAGGATTCCAGTTTCTTGTTTTGAATGTTTATGTCTACGAAGTATTTCTGAACTTTTTTGTCTTTCTCGGCCATGCTGGTTTTCATGGTTTCAATAACCTGCTTGAGTTGTTTAATTTCGGTTTTTGCTTCCTCCAAGGCCAGCTCTGCCTCCACACGATTACACTCTTCTTCAATCCAGTCTTCCCTCATCCGTCCCAGCTGACCTTTGAGCTCTTCTATTTCTGTTTCCCTGTAGCAAAATGAAAATGTTGTAACACTTCTGCTGACCGCTCAGTTAAGGACTCAACACAAGGCTCCACGGCACTGGGATGGCTGCGCCGCAGAGATGCTCCAAGAAGGAAGCAAGTTCCTCCATGAACCCATTTGCTGCGGCCTCTGAGAGAACCGGTGGAGACAAAAGTGGCTGCCACGACACAACGGCTGATCGCTGACTGGAGTCACCGACCTCACCACACAGCCAGCGGCCTGGTGGGCTGCGCCACAACCCTGGACACTTGGAGGCACAAGTGGTGACCTCTAAGTTAGGTCCAAGCAGTACAGCGTTAACATCTCACCTACTGCCTCACCCAGGAGGAAATCAGAAAGCGCTGCTTGGATGTGTCCCCCTTGTCACGTCCAGCCAGAGCCACTGCCGGGGGCTGCAGGCACCTGGCTTGCTTTGCACCCACCCAGCCCAGCGTGGGGCCAGAGGCTGCTGCCTTGACTGGAAGCAAGTGGGGAGAGGGGGCCCTGCACGGGATCCAGCCCTCGAGATGCAGAGATTGGGTTCTTACGAGCTGGAGCAACAGTTCCCTGGGACTCTGCCCTGGGGATCTGCTCAAACACCCCTTGGTGCCCGCTTGGGTCGTGTGGGCTGAAGAGCCGGCTCTCAGGGCGCTTTTAGTAAAAGAGACAACATCTGTTGCTGTGTAATGCACATTGTCACTTCTTCACTCAGCATCCATACAAAGGGCTATTGTGAAAAATTCAATATCTAAGTAACAAAAATACAAGCGGGCACACTGGTCTGTGTAAGAGCTTTTCTGTCATTAGGGGAGAAGGAGGACATTTGTAGTCATCTTTCACACTGAGTGAGGTAGAACGGGAGACTAAGGTAATATGCGGTTGCAGGTAGAAACCATTTATGTATAAAAGTCTCAATACTAAATCAGATTGGTAAAAAATGATCCTTTAAAATAGTCTGTTGGGAAAGTTCAAAAAAGAAAAGAGAAAATCATATTCATAACTAAACTGCATGACATGTATTCACTGAGCATGCTATGAAACATAAAATACCTGAAAACAACCTAATCAGACTGATCATATTTCAAATTTCTTAATGAAAACTTTATGTGGTCAAGAAATTACTAAAAACGTTCAGGATTCCCACCCCTAAATGCCCCTGAATAAATCTTTCTAGTTCTGATTTCTGAAGTGAAATAATACCTTTCTTTAAGCTTGCTCTCAGCTTCCTTCAGCTTTGTTTTCAGATGCCGTACTGTAACTTCCTTCTGCTGCAGAGGAGTCAAATACTGCTCTGGATTTTGTGGCTTAATGCCGTGATTGTCACCACAACAATTGTACCTCCCCGATCGCCTGAAAAGAAAAGAAAACAAGCAAACCATCACATAACTTCACTCCTACAGTTCTTCCGTCCTGGCAAAAAGAAAACATCCCATTGACTGATACAAAGCTTGACTCATTTGGGGCTCCTCAGTGTCCGCACAAGTGACTCCCTGTGGCAAACCAAAACACTTGAGGAAACCGCTGATTTCTGGCTATAGTGCAAAATTTAGTATTTATTGTAATTGTTTTCAGTGCCATTGCATCAAATGAGCCACCCCCTCACCCGAAATGGGTGGTGTGCCCAAGGGCAGGCAGCCGGGCCACTGGCAGGGGCACCCAGCTGGACACGGCCGGGTGAGGTTGGGTATGGAATGAGTTCAGCTCCACACCTGAGTTATGAAGCTGAGCACGCTGAAACCCAGACTCATCCTATTTAGCTTTAGGTGTGTATCTGACATACTTGGCTGTTGAGTTCCCCAAGAGAGAGGGAACATGGTGGCAATTTCTTCTCTGCAATATGTCTCCCAGCCATCTGTTTTCTTTCCTGTACAGGAAACTGCACTCCTTAGGGAGGTGCCTAAGGCTGGGAAGGGTGAATTTTTGCCTAATTGTACAATGTTATCTACTCTCTCCAAAGTGAAAAGACCCTTAGACAAAAGAACCAGTAAATCCCCATGAGAACTGATGGCATGAAACCACATGAAGGAGTCTGCCTTGGAGTGAAAACCAGCTACACAGGGCTCTGACTAAAAGTAACCTTGAATTTTACAGTGCTGGAACAATAAAGCTTTTAGAAGGGAGGGAGCACCCTGCTGACTGCTGAGCCACCAATATGAGGAGTCACACCTATGCTGAGGAGCAAGGCGACGTTCTCGGCAACTCATGCAGCTGATCCCACATTACAGTGCAGAGAAGGTAAGGCAGTGCACTGGACACGGGGTTGCTGAAATAAGGACTTGCCTCATCACTGGGCTGCTGTCGCTTCCTTTGTACGAGCCCGAGTTGCTGCTGCTGGCTGAAGAAGCCCTGTAACTCTGATGGATGTTAGCAGGACTCAGCTGGTTTTTGCACAGTGTTGACAGAGGGTCCTTCTCGCGGGAAGCAGGTGGGCTGGCTCCAGTCTTGTAGGATAAGGATCCATTATTCCGACCATAAGGGCCACGGCTGGAGGGAAACCAAAATGGTTAAAGCATATTGGATTATCCTCGCCACGGAACCCATTATGTGTCTTATTTTACACTCTAAGCTGTCTAAACACTAAACCAGACAGATAACCATGAGTAGCAGGGCAGAAAGAAAGTCCTGGTCATCAGCCACTGCACATTTCTTCACTGACTGTGGGGCTCTCAGTCTGAATTGCACGACCCAGGGAAACCTCGGCCATTTTCACATTTCTCAGTGGATAACACAGTCCCCAGTGACTCCATCGGACCATTCACGTTCCCTGAACCTCTGACTCCACTGAGTAATGAGAGGACTGTAGCCTGGACTAGTGCCAAGAGAACCACTTTTTGGCTTTCCCGGGCCAGGCCTGTGGAGAGCTGCCTGGCCCTGGAGCGTTGCTGTACGGCTGCTCTCATGCTGCTCAGCAAGCAGCCCGAGGGATCACCGCGTGCAGTGAAAACAGATTTTATTTGAGCCACTGTTCTTTTCTGCCTTTAGCATAGTGGGTACTTCAGCTGTCATTGTCAGCTCTTCATTGCTTAGATACAGTTCAAACCCCACTGAGAGGAGGCTGAAATAGTATTAAAATAGACAAAGAAAAGCACAGCCTTTTCTTCCTTCCTTCCAGTTTCCCTCATACATGTCTACCTTTCTTTTCCCACTCTTTATTATAAACGATCTGACTGTCAGCTGTGTGTGTGAAAGCAATTCATGTCTGCACTGCCCAGGAGCTGGCAAAGGGCCGGGGTGCTCTGAGGACAGTGTCTCGAGGCGCGCTCCTCGCCCGCTCGCTTGCTTTGCCTTCCTGCACTGCCACGCTGCTACCTTCAGCCTCCCATGGAAGTTGTTCTTCTAAACCGTAATGAAAGGGCAGGTTCCGGAAAATACGGAAAAAGGCAAACCCAGCCAGCAAAAGAGAAGGCTTGAATATAAAAGTTTAAATGCCACAGAATTATGAAGCAAAATCTCTTCTTAAAATTGTCTGATTTGGTTTCCTCCCTTCTCTGAAAATGGAACAGTTTATAAGGAACAGATGGTTGAGTGGCTGCTGCAAACCTCCATCGCACTCCTGCGGTTTGGGTGATTTTATAACTATTTTACAATCAAGTGCAGGACTGTGGTTTGTGACAACACTGAAATGTTTCATATTGAGTTAAGTTAAACAGTTAAAAAAGAACACATTACAAAGGAGACATGTCCTTCCACTCTACAGTACAGCATCAACTCTGGCGTGAGGCAGAACTTTCACAGACTGTGCATAACACAGCAATGCATTTGAAGGAGCACTATTATAAAGGACTTCCGTCCAATTAAGTAGGTCAGTATGCTCTAATTTAAAATTATCTTTAAATACCCAATAATACATGAAATGATACCTCATCGTACTGAAAGTAGGGTGGTTTAGGGCTTCATATTATACTCAGTACTGTTTTTTTTCCCACAGCCAGTACCTTTACTTGCTAGATTTAATCTAGAGAGTGCTTAAGTAATGTTTATTTTTCCAAAATAGTCTCATGATACAGATAGGAAACTGCTCATTGAGCATCGTTCTGCCGATCTCTGTACACTGGGGCACACTGCGACCTTGGAGAGGTCTGTGTGACTCCAGCACACGGGTGTCCCGCTGCTGTCCCCGCCTGCCTGCCGGCTCTTCCACAAAGGGCAGGAAACCAGCCCTGGCGATTTGAACTCTTTCCACCTACTCCAAAAAACGCAACCAGCAGGGATTGCGTGGGCAGAGCACAACATGCACCTCTCCATCCCAGTGCCCCCGGATCCACAAGCTGTCTCGATTTGTGTTTCACACACGATAGGGAGAAATCTTAGAGAAGCCTTTCATGAAAGGCTCATTTAGATAGATGACTATGTTTGTTTTTTTTTTTTTAATTGTATATAGTTTTAGTTATATAAAGGCTAGGCAAGGCTGTTTAAGAAAAAAGTGTCAAAGGCAATATTGTGCACTTCTTCCTACAGAAAATAAGGTAATGATCTGGAACGGTACGTGCCAAGCTGACAATTTATTACAGAGAGAAAACAAAGTGATAAGACAAAAAGGTTAACTGTTTATACGTATGGCTGTTAACTAACACACATGCAGCTGGTTCCCCCTCCACTCCAGCCGATGCCTTTTCTGCCTTACCTGATTGTATCTCCCATATTTGTTATGAATAAACAACAAAAAAATACCAGTTGGCTGCTCTGGCATATTGACAATTATTGTGCTCCACATACAGCAGATTTTTTTCTTTCTCATATCACAGTTCTCATCACTGTAAGTGCTGCCCCAGAGCACAGTGTTACGCAAACTGTTTCAAAACTCACAATACTGGTGTTGTATGTATTAACCGCAAGACCTTACACAGTAGTCTATCTTTCCACTAGCAACACTTGCAATATTCAGGAAAAATTGCTTTGCTTACTTGTGAGAAAAAGAAGATCTCTTGCTTCCAGGAGCAGACATATGGACTTCAGGCGCTGAAATACTGCCCGTGCTGCTTGAAGAGCTAAAATCAGCCTCACTCCCTGGAAAGGAAAAGGGAAGAGTGAAAACATGATGGAAATTATAACTCAAAGTCTGTTTTCAAAATAACAATGAATCACAAGCATCCTTCCTTTGTCCATCCTGTCTGAATTTCAGAAGTTGTATGAATTTTCAAACATCCCTGAGGACAAGCGCTGGATTTGTTCCAGATTTTCAACATTTCTTCAGAACTGGCACTTCAACGAGAGCAGAAAAAAACCATTTGGACACAAACCCCTCATGCTACAGAAGCCATTTTAGGACTCAGCTAGGAACATTTGTTGTGACAACCTGTTTGCTTTCTCGTAGTCAACAGGAGATGAATGAGCCTGCTCACATGGCTCCTTCAGGAGCACAGAGATCAGGAGCACACAACGCTAACTGGAGATTAATCTTGTTTTAAACCACATGAAAGAACTATGTGCTGGGAGGAAAAGGTGCTTCAATTTTGGTTTCTCAGATGATGTACACATAAATAAATGTGTACAGGCTAACAGGGTATATGCATACACAGACATGTACACAGGTATGCAGGTTTTCAGTTGGCACAGAAGCACAGTAAGGTAGTTCTAATAGCCTTAAAATAATCCAGTAAACATGCATGGCTCTCCAGTGCTTCTTGGGTGCTAAGCCATCTATCTGATTACTGACATTTTATGGATCAGAGCTTTTATTTCCCAAGCTCTGGCATATACATATACATAGCTCTTTTTGCTAGGGCCAGTAGTAGGTAGGTCTATTAAGAAAGTCTTAACATCTAGAAAAAAAACATGTTAAAGTTAGGATTTTTTTCAGTCTGTCACTCAAATGGCCAATGTCCCAAGCCATACCCAGGTCTCATGCCGCAGAGCCACAATAGTGGATGATGACTTTATTGAGGGGATGGAAGTAACTTTCCAGCATCCTTCGAGCAGCTGGTTGGAGGAGTATCTTTCACTAGAGAACTCTGGGTGCCACACTGCACAGACACCCCCAGCCAGCGGCTGCAGACTTACCACAAATCCCATTTTTGCTATCTTTTCCACAAGGTGGAGATGCAGCTGCACCATCCCTGCTGCGACAGATAAACCTTCAGGTGCACAACCTCTCTTAAATCCTTCGCAGAGCTGTAGAGCATGTCTTACATCTTGGGTGGGAAAAGGCCTTGTCAGAGCCTGTCTGCACAGCCTTAAAAAAGATGAGACATCCAGCAACCATCCTCACCATCCGGCAGCTCTTAGCAACCACTGTTAGGACCAGATGTGTTTGGATTTAACCCAATACTTTCCCAGCCTCACTAAGTCCCAGCATAAAGATAAGCCCTCATTTCTTTGTGCCTCTGATCCAGCCCAGCCCAGATATTCCTCAGCCTGATTCAAAGCACTGAAATGCACTGAAATGCAAAGCCCAGCTCTGGAAAAGGGCGAGCCCCCTCTAACCAGCTCCATACCCAGTGCAACACCCCGACAATCAGACCCACGTCGCCACAGCTGTAACCAAAGTGCAAGTTCGCAAGGAGAGGGAAGGAGAGCAGCAAAGCCGCCCTGTTTCACAGAGTATTCACATCAAGTCTACAGATGCAGATGTCAGTGACCCTCTCCTTGGGGAAGCAAAACGACCGTGGGACATGATGTCCAAAGCTGCAGCAGAGTTTTCCACATAAACAAAACACCCATCTAAGAGACTAAGATACCAAATACTGTCTCGATACCATGCTACTCCCAAATCTACTTTTTCAAGCAAGACCATCACACAGCAAAACACATCACACAGATTTCATACCTCCAATGTTTGGGGTCCCAAAACATTCCTGCCCTTGCAAGACAACAGCAGCTTTCCAAAGCCACGTCCTGGCTGCAGCACAGAGCGCAGGAGCGCTTGCCGAGGCCCATCTCTGGTTAAGTTGACCACATCATAATCAGATCTCGCTATCAAAAGCATTTCAAGGAAGCAAGGCTTAATAATAGTTTCTCCCTGACCTGCTTGGCTTGGAGCACAGTGCTGGGAAGGGCACTGCTGGTGCGAGTCAGCAGAGCCTGAAGATGCAACCACCTTGAAGGCTGAGGTTTCTGAAAGACTGGACTGCATCTGAGACCAGGAGCTGTGTCTGCAAAGCAAGAATTAACCTTTCTGGCCCCATTCCGGTAACAGCTACACACAAGCTAAGCACAGGAGACTACTTATACTTAAAGCTAGGCAGGCAGCTATTTATAGGATCTTTGAGAACATTTTCTAAATTAAAGGGGTCGCTGCTAGTATCGGTTCCAAGTGTTTTAGTGATGTTCGAGCCAGCTCTGTGTGTAGCAGAGCTCAACAGCAATGTTACTAGGAGACTTTAAAAAATATTTTCTCCCATTTGGTAGACATCTCTGAGCAAAATAACATGGCATCTATCCATATAATATCAATTGCAACATATTCTCCTGGGTAAATGCAACTTCTGTCTTACAAATGTCTTAACGAAGAGGTGAAACTGCTTGCCCAGCAGCAATGTGGGCAGGAGCCGAACACAGCCTCTCATCTCTCCTAACGCCATTCTCCAGGTTGACATCTCCCGAAGAATGGCTGTTGACTGTTTTTGTAGCTGTGACAACGTGATTACAAAAGTTCACACGTGTAAGCCCCAGAATAGCCCACCGATTCAGTGTTAACCATGAAAGAGGCTGACATTTCTCAAAAACCTATTATTTTGTCCTAACTGGCCATAACACTTGTTTTGCCTTGATCTGAGACTTCCCTGCTAAGAGAATCATAGAATAGAATCATAGAATTATTTCAGTTGGAANAAACCTCCCCTGGTGCAACTTGAGGCCATTTCCTCTTGTCCTATCACTTGCTACTTGGGAGAAGAGAACAACCCCCTCCATGCTACAACCTCCTTTCAGGCAGTTGTAGACAGCGATCAGGTCTCCCCTCAGCCTCCTTTTCTCCAGGCTGAACAGCCCCAGTTTCCTCAGCAGACTTGAGCTCCAGGCCCCTCAGGACTGCCTCACCAACCCTTTCCCACAAAAGATGCTGCACACTGAGTTGTCGGCTTCAGCAGTCTCTGATTTGAAATTCATTCATACACATTCTTCCATGGCCAGTGTCACAGCACCGACAGCCCGCTGGCACGGGAGCCAAGTAAGGAATATGCTCTGATGGAAATGCCATTCGGCACGTACAGCGTCTGTGGCTCCGTCCCCCCCGCCTCGCAGCGGGCTCGGAGCAGCAGCACCCCATGCCATGGGAGTGGAGCTGTGCACTGCTCTGTGCAATGGGAAGCACAACACAATGATGGCCAACAAAGTACCCTGGCATTTTCCAGGATTGCTCCTTGCCTGGAACGGGTATGTGAGAACCAGGAGTGAAACGGCAGCACCTAGTGCCGCCCCTGCACTTCAGTGCTCAATGGCAACAGCACACGCTGACGTGCACAGATGACAGCTCAGGCTTTGTGTGCATTTTATTGCCCATTTGCTATCTAAAGAGTAAGATTAAAATATGGAGAAAAGGAAAATGTCCAAGTAATATCTGTGACAGGAACACTGACAACTGAGCAGCAGAACTGTATTCCCAAAACTCAGGATGCATACGAGCTTACTAAAATTTAGTCTTTTTGCATAAGTCATTCCTATTTGCAACTTCACCACTATTTCATAGCTGCCAAAATATGTAAACCATAGAGCTTACCTATCTTCTGACCCCATAAACATGACCTCTTTATATATATCACTCCTGATGCTAGGTTTTGCATATAAATCACCCAGTGAAACAGAGCTGTAAGTAAAACAGTTCTGACAGAGACAGCTTGTCCTCAAAATGCAAAGCACTTAAATTTGCTGAGCTTTCTTGCCCTCAAAAGCACCCTGCTATATGGCAAAGGGATCAAAATAGGCATATATGTCCACTAGGCCCATTCAGCAACTAGAGGAGTAAGTGGCACGCTGTCTCAGTAGACAGCTTTACGTAGAGAGCCCAGGGGGCCATCAGAAGCAGCTGGAAAAGTAGAGAGAATTCAGTTGTAATGCCCATTATTGAAAGGACTTGCATTTTTAAGGTATTTGGTTTCATTTATCTTGAAACCTTTATCTCACAGCTACATCTCTGGTTCTAATATTTGACAGCATAAGCAGTATATTGCCAGGAAACTAATGCTGCTTCTTTTCTATTTTATGAGGTTGTTCCTGCAAGATTGTTGTTGTACACCACAAGCAATCTAGGAAAGAAAACCACACTGCTCAGACGCACAGAGAAACGTAAGAAAAAGAAGCTGCAAAGAAGTGATGAAGTCTTGCTCTAACATAGCTAACACCCTCTAACTGAAGATAACTTGCTCTAACTTAGGTAACACCCTTAAAAATGACTCATTTCAAGTGCAAAGTCTCCTAGTGGGAAGTGTACTCGATTCACAGTGTAAAGCCCACAGGTGACAGGGGGCTTTGGTTCCAGTCCCCAGCCTTTGACTTTTTACTTGTTTGACTTACTATAAGTAAATCCAATCTTGGACTTAGTATAATATTTCACACCAAGCTGATTGAGTAACAGCAGATATAATCCTGTGAGCAAGGAACAGGACACAGGACTTTCACCCATGTGCACTGCTCTCATTTTTGGGTGACAGAAGCTGCTCCCACATGGTCTCTCTCTGCCCATGTCTCATGGTCTCCAGTTAGCTAGCGTGATCTGTAGAGTTAGTGGAGGAAGCTGAGGATGACCAGTAGGGCACAGTGTTTCACTTACGAGAAGCGCGGATTTGAAGTCCTTTAGTCTAAGAAGAGCACCGAACCCTGATCTTTTCCCCCAGCTCCAATTGCTCAGCTGTGACACACAGCAGGGTGGTGGCACCAGCGCTGGCTGTACTCCAAAGGAAGGACATGTGCTGGTTGCTGGCACTCACTGAGATGGTCCAGCTCCACTACAGAGGTTCAGAGTGAATGTGAGGCTGGCAAGTGGGCACACTCGGGACTGCAGGCAGGTGGCTGAGCCTGGGAGATGGGCACTCCGCTTCGGCATCTCCTGTGTGCTGGTCCAGGTGTGTTCCTGCCTGGCACAGTCTCTGCTGCGAATCCTGCATTTTAGTACCTAACCATCCCCTCTGATTTTATATGCAGTTTAGTCATCAAGCTCAGATACGTGAGCTGCGCTTCCAGAAAGATGTTGAGAAGGTGGGCACAGCGTTGCCTGGCATCGTCAGCCCTGAGCGCACCAACAGGCGTCCCTCCCCTGTCCCACTGCGATGGCCAACAAAGCCATCACTCCCTGCTCTTTGGTGGTTGTCCATCCGACTGCTTGCCTGTGCTTGCTCATCAGACAGATCTGGAAATCACATTTCGACTGACTGCACGGTGCAGTAACAGCTGGTAACTTGGGCAGCTGGCAAAGATGCAGTCAAAGGGGATGTGAAGCAAAATTTTCAGTCTGACTCTCTATAAAATGCTCAAACCTCCTGAGTGAGGAGCCTTCTACTCAAGAGCTGACAGAAGACTTTAGGGAAGAACTGCACCACACATCCCGCTTCCCTGTATTTGGATTTAAACTTGGTTTTACAAACGATCCCCTCAATTCAGACTGCTGGTTGTGTGATATAAACTCATTATTTATCTTGATTTTGGCTCATCTTGCTTGCTTAGTCTTCTTACTTTGGAAGAAAGTTCGTTATCAAATAATTAAAATTTATCTCATTAAGCAGTTTTCTGATCTCATCTAAATACTATAGTTTTGGTTGTAATCTGAATGACATTAATGCAAATTATAAGCATTGCAGATCTCAAAATGAATACAGAATGTGACTCGTGTATGCTGTGAAACCACAATCAATCAAGCTCTTCTCTGAAAACACAGTCACTACAAACTAATTACTGATATTGGCTGAGAGCCATCATGCATATTCTGCATATCACTATGATCTGGGCTTGTGTTTTCCTTAATTGTGTTTAATTCATGGATTTGTAGAGCAGACACAAGCGGATGTTGGAACAGACAAAGAGCATTACAAGTTGTAGGGTTTTTTTTTTTCTTCTTTATATATCTTAAGGAGATTCTTCATGCAGAAATCAGCCTGACCTCATTATTTTTTGTGCTTTTATATGCAGCTTGAGCTGTTCTCGCAACACCCTAAAATTGGCTCCCATAAATCTTTTATTCTCAGCCTGAAGTGACCTTTGTCATGGGGAACATATGTTCACAGAGCAGAAGGGATCTCTGTTAAAGCAAAAAGGCTCTTCGGATCAGAGATGGAAGGATGCTGCTCTGCTACACCAACCTCAGTAGAAACATAGGGACTGGAGGATCAGAAAATACAAGGAGAGTTGTATAATACAATACTTAATGTGCATTTGACAGTTTTATAAAACGTATGTGTAAATCCACCTATGAACAAGTATCTTCTATAAGCAAGCATGCAGTGTCACCCCAGGAGATTTTACGTACCTGGCGGTGCTATTTGGTCTGTTGGAAGGGAAATGCATGGGCTGTTCAGAAGTATTTTTAGGAGCTGGAAAATGTCATCTTTGGCAGGGATGACTTAGCACTACAGGGAAAGGGAGCGAGCTCCATCACAGACTGGGAAAACATCCCAGCCCTCCCATCACATTGGTGGCACAAGTTTAATGAAAGAGCTTTCAGGGCCCCTTCAGCACATCTCCTAAATCTGGTTCCCATGCGTGAGGACAGAGGCTGGTGCACAGCAGTGAACTGCGCAGGCACGTGTTCTCAGCACACACGCAAACACGTGGAATCACATGCTAAACCTGATTCAGCTGAAAGCTTCTGCCCAGTCACCCTTAACATAAGACATGTGGTTTTCATTATAATGTGCATGAAACATTTTAGATCAGTTTGACATGTTTTCAACAGGCGAAAGAAAAACACTGGAAGGAGAAACATATCTGGGAGGTAACTAACTAAACAACCCCGCAGTCCCAGGATGAAAAGCAAAATTTGTCATAAGCTAATCAAATATTTACTGTAACACACATATTGAAATGATTACAAAAACCCAATAGAGTTCAAGTGTCATCTACTGAAAACAACAGTAAAACCCTACCCAGTATACAGATTGGTTGCCTAAACTATATTTTCATAGTAAGAAAGCCCAGGCAGGTCTGAGAGCAACGCATTTCAAGTTACGACTGCTGTCACTTTCTGCTTTTTCCCCTCCCCAATAGCACTCTTATCACTAAGAAACACTAATGACAGACATGAAGCCTGTGCTTCTTCAGCTTATTAGTCCCCGTGGGTTTGTGGTCACACTGTATTCTGCCAGCTCCAGCAAACAGCCACAGCCTGCCCAGATTTCGAAAGCCAACAGCTTCCTATTACTTACAGAATTTCAGAAGGGAGGAACAGAAACCTGTAATGAAGTGCCGCGGCATGGAAGTAAGACAAGGCTTGTAATACTAATAAAATACAAAACAAGCCCTGCAGAAGTTTCATTTCCTTTAAATACATTTATGTAATAGTATACATAAGGTACATTATTATAAAGTAGGTTTACTATTTTGTTACATCACATTAAAGGCGACACATTTCAATCTCCTTGGGGAAGCGATGTCCACCTTGCAGGGGCTGGAAGCTGGATTTAGGAAAGGATGCCAGGTCCCCACTCCCAGGGGAACTTTGGAAGTGGTGCTCTCCCAATCTGCCACCTCGCTCGGGAAATACCTCCCATCAGTCTGAGGAAGAAAAGCTGCTCAGCTGTGTGAAACTCCTGTTTTCTGGGCAGGCTAGAAGCGTGTTGGTGTTAACAGCACTAACAGCTCGGTGCCCGGCTCCTGTCCGAAGCCTGCGATGGGTGTTTCACGCTACACCAAATCCATGAGGGTCCACACAAAAGCGGCCCAGGGAAAGCTCTCTTCTGCTGTCTGCTTCACCTGGGATTCACAGGGCCAGATTCAGCTTTGAAGTGGGAGGAGGCTGCACATCATCTCCCTATCACACCACCTGGCACATCAACGGCATCCAGCAGTAAGAAACAGATGAGGAGATTGGGTTCCTGTCCTATCAGCTTATCATGGCCCTCTCGAGACCCTCCATAAATCCATCCAATTTAGGATGCCTGTCTTCATTAACCTCTGCTACGCGGGGGAATCCAAAGAGACGTGAGTTTCCCACAGCTCCCACCTCTACCAGGAGACCCTACCCAGCACTTGCACCCAACACAACTGAGAAAATTAAGTTCTACTATCTAAAGGTTTGTGCAAAATTGGGCAATCCCTATTTAGTTGCTCTTCCAGCTGCTGGTTTTTATGTTTTTATTTGTTTTTCTGTTTTAATTTTGGTTTACTTATTGGAACAACAGCTGGCTGTGCATTTCTCCCTTCTCCTAGGCTCTTCCTTCAAGTCAGAACCAAAACACAGTGAAGGCATCTAAAATGCAGCTTCACCACGATTTAGATATTTAGGTACATAAAAGCAAGTAAAATACCACTGCTTAAACATGCCAAGTGTTCAAAATGCCACCTCTATCTGCAAAGACCTGCTTAGTTGTGAGGCAGTAAGAACCAGCTTATCCAATGTCCTTATACCACAGTGAGATTTGCATGACTAAAATAATCGCCGTAATTTTGCCTGCCTATGTATAAATACAGATACACAAACACGAAGAATGTATGGACATATCCACTCCATACTGCTTAAAAAGTACTTAAAGTAATAATTCTGAGGGAAACAAAAACTTTTAAGTAGTAATTTGGTCACAAAAAAACAAAACTCTGGAACTATTTACGATTTAAAGTCAAACATGGCCAGAAAATGGAAAACCAGAATTTTCTACTTTCTGTTTGAAAGCATGCTTTAATTTTGAAAACTAACAAATTTATTTCTTCTTTTAAAAAGGGGGTAAAAACATTAAAAAGATCTCCCCAAACATTCTAAATATTTTAGATTGAATATCGTCTTCATTGAGTCCGAAACAAAGATTTTCTTTAATGTTTTGATTTGGCAGCAAAACACCAAATCAGTTATTTGCATAGCTCCACTTTGAACATAGTAAGATGTCAGACAAAAAAGAAATAGGGGATGTAAAGGAAAACAGAAAAGGAAATAATCTATCAATTCTTGAGTAAACATTGCTCGGAAAACAGTTTAAATCCCAGGATTCTCATTAAAAAGGCATTAATAACCTGGAGGAATTCCAAAAAAGGTCAACAATAATGATAACAGGATTACAGGGCACTGTTTATTAAGGGAGATTAAGGGAATGCAGTTTGTGTATTCTAAGATAAAAACGAGTAAGTGGCAAGACAATTTATCATGGGGAAGAGGAACACAGCTGGAAAACTGTAAAGAAAACCATATAACAGCAACACAGGATTCTGGCTGTGATGTGTCTTATTTAATGAAAATTGACTTGAAATAAAAACTCATGGCTGGTGAGACTTGTGCATAGTGAAATGTAGCTGGAGTAGGTTCAGAATACTTTAACCAGAGAATCAGAAAGCTATTTCAAACATTAGCATAAATAATACAGATTGTAATTTAAAAGCAGAGCACCAAAAAAACCCCCTCTCCTAAGGGAAGATTCATAATGGCCTCTTTTGTATGCACAGCATTTCTTTCTGTGGAGGTGAAGTGGGCTGAAAGCCACAGAAAACAGCCAGAAGCAGCAGAAAATTCACTGCAGTAAATACGCAAACTGCAAAGCATCTTCCAGCTTGACCCCACACACATTTTAAAACAAATATTTAAGAGTGTGCAGTGTGCGTAGCATTGGTTTCTCTTTATTTTTGGCTCATATTCCACTCTGGATTAGCAGAGGAGAGAAAAAGAACCTGCTTGAATATAAAAAAACATATTTTTTTCCTAAAGATCACAGCTATTGCCATCTTCCATACCTACCTCAACTCTGACCTCTAAACCCCACTGCCCTTCTTAACGCTAGACCTTAACTCGGCCATCTTTTCCAGATGCATGAGCACGTCCCCACAGTCCCCAGGAGACCTGCCTCGCTATCACACGGCATTTGGAGCTAAAAGATGCACTGGCTGGCACAGGCCTTGCCCCGTCCGGCAGCCCGGGCACTCCCTGCGAAAGCCCCAAATCCGCATCCCCTACTCACTCCGAGGCGCGGCGGGAGCCGGGGCTCTCTCACGGACCGAGCGCAACGCTACGCTCGAGGCTGCAGGCATCCTCAGGCGAGAGTCTCCCTTTAATGCTGGCTGTCCCACTTTCGGTACATCTGGAGCGGTATCGGGACAGTTAACAGGCCAGAGAGAGAGAAAGAAAGGCGTTACGGTGTGCCCGCTGGGACCTCGGCTTCAAACCCCCAGCAAAAGTTACTAAATTATAGCGTGGAGCAGCTTCCCTGGGAGCAGACTCCCTGCATCCCCCAGCCTGCCCAGCAGCCCCATGTTAGGGCTCTCTGCTCCACTGGGCTCAAGTCCATCCTCCAAAAGAGGTGCACACAGATCTAAATATAAATTTATTTTCCCTTTACTGAACTAAGTAACAGGGTTTTTTTGTTTGTTTGTTGTTGGGTTTTTCTGTTTGTTTGTTGTTGGGTTTTTTTGTGAGGAAGGAGCTAAGTACCTAACTTAAGTGAACTGCAGATTTGTGCCCAAGACCCTGAACTGCAAGTGGCCTGTGCCATCAGCCAACAGTGGGGTAGGTCACTATCTGGCACAGGTATGACTCCAGCTTTCACCTTTTACTTGCCAGTTCCTGCTTTGCAAATTCCCGCCTTCTGTTTTGGATCCTCCAAAGTGGCATCTGCGTGCTTGCTGCAGCCTGACAGTCTTCTGAACAAAAAGAGATTTACGTTTTGAGAGGCCACAGCCCAGCCACTAATTGCCTATGTCTCTACTACGCAACATGTAAAATAATTTTTTAGAAGGAGGTGGGTTATAAAATGTGTGACACAGAATTAAAAGATTACTTTTTCTAGGCCACTTTGACAGGAACTTGTATATTTGGGTTCAATAACATGAAACACTTCAAAGCTGAAACACTCTTTGTAGCTACTTTGCTTACTCTTGTTTCAAAGAAATACTTGGCTATTTTCCACATCAATTCAAGCAAATTTGTTTAAATTCAAAGTTTAAGTCTAAAATAGATATAAACCCAAACTCAAAAAATGGCTCTATGCTAATAACTTTTGCCTAACTTTCTAAGCATCTTTTGCTCAAAATATTTATATTCTGATTATATTCCAGTATTATCTCTTGGAAGTTACAGAGCACTTTTTTCACTTCAGTGTGATTTAGTTAGCCTCTGTCCTAAAAATACTTAATTCCTGTGAATTCACAGTGCAAAATGAGATCCAGAATCAACCTGTCCAACGCTAGGCACCTTGACCAGCTGTCCTCAGAAACAGGACAAACAGAGACTGCCTGAGCTTTTATCAGGGATGAAGAGGAAAAGGCATCTAGTTAGACCTACTTGAAGATCCATGTGTGATCTTCAAACACAAACTTTCTTCTGCAACGGAATGTCTAAGGCTGACTTTCTGTTAAAAAAAAAAAAAAAAGATAAATAAAAGAGACAGAGACTGAACCTGGCTTCAAGAAGGGCCAACAGCAGAGTTGTCGGAGACCTGTTGAGGGACACAGGAGATCGGGGTGGGATTCACCCAACTAAACTTGAATGTCTCCAATGTAGACACCCACGTCTGAGCCAACCTTGGTCCATTTTTAGTCAACGGAGAGTTAGTATAACCTGTGAGTTCAAGGTACTATTTTGCTTATCCTAAAGTAAATGCTTATATATTTGGCCAGAAAGATGGCACATTAGATCCACTGGTTTTATTCGTTGTATCTCAACACTCCTTTAAAACAAAACAGGACCTTAGTGCCCTTGTGCAGGTGTAGACAACTACAACTACGTTACAGGTACAGAACTGAGCTCAGATAAACTACAGGCCATCTCTGCTCTATCTCAAGACCATGAATTCCCATCTCCCTCCCTTCTGAAACAGCTCCCGTAACCTCCAGAAGAAGGGAAATGGCAGATTGACCTGTTAAAGCTGTTCCGCCTCCTGTGAGCGAAGAGACCAGTCACCAGACCGGAGACAGAAAGCCAGTCCTCACCCGCCGCCCAGAGCTCCTGACGGCTGTCTAAGGAGACCTGCAGGTTCAAATCTCACCTCTTCCGAACCACAGAACCCGAGGGGTTTATGCCAGAGAGAGGAGCTCCAACAGCACCTACCGGCTGTGCTGGGTTTGTTGACCCAACTGGCAGCGAACATTCCAAAATTGCCATGGGGACTCAAACGTTCCAAAGGGGCTGGGCTATGCAAATGAGGGACCCCCTAACAGCCGCTTCCACCCCACCAGCACCCACGGGACCTCGCAGCACCCACTGCTACAACACACAAACCTTCGCAGGGTGACCCCTCATGCTCCACCCCAGGACACAAGCTGTGAGGACAGGACAGCCCTGAACCCATACAAGACACCTTCATTCCTGGAGGGCGAGACGTGTGTGTTCGTCCCCCCAAAGCACAGCTGGTCCCCCCGTGCCCATGGCGACCAGGTCCTTCATAACTCCCCGTGCTGGCAGGTCAAGTAAGCAAATCTGCACAGCTCCATAGCAACGGACATGAAATTAAAGTGGATCCTATCAGTAATATATGCAGGAGGGCTCAGTGCGTACAGAATTATTATCCAGAAACACTGTTATTTAAAAAAAAAGCAGCAGTAGCTATTTTGTGTGGGCCCAAGATGAAAGGCAAAGAGAAGGAAGAAAAGCAAAAGTAAATGAGAAAAACTAATACGGTCAAAAAAAGACACAACTGTATTTGTCAGACTCTGTGTTGGAAAAGATCTCAAACTTTATTGTTTCAAAATTATGAGTGCACACATGAGAAAAGGAGAAAAGTGAGATTTAAACTGTACAGAGAAGTGATGGTGCCACTGTACTTGGCACTGGTGAGGCCCCACCTTGAATACTGTGTTCGGTTTTGGGCCCCTCATCCTAAGAAGGACATTGAGGTACTGGAGAGAGTGCAGAGGAGGCGACGAAGCTGGTGAGGGGCCTGGAGCACAACTCTGATGAGGAGCAGCTGAGGGAACTGGGGCTGTTCAGCCTGGAGAAAAGGAGNAGGGTTGTCAGGCAGTGGAACAGGCTGCCCAGGGAAGTGGTGGAGTCACCATCCCTGGAGGTGTTTAAAAGGCGTTTAGATGAGGTTCTCAGGGAAGTGGTTTAGTGCTAGAGTTAGGTTAGGTTATGGCTGGACTCGATGGTCCTGAGGGTCTCTTCCAACCGAAATGATTCTCTGATTCTAGGAAATAAATGCTGCATACTGCTGGGTTTTAACGCCAGGATGGTTATGTTGGCTGCTATCAGGTGTGGGGCAGAAGTAAAACACTCGAATCATGCGCTTACATCTGAGAAAGATAACACATGCTCAAGTGCTTTCTCCCTTTTTATTGCCAAGGTGATGTTTTAAAAAGCAGATGCAAAGCCTTCCAGAAGCACATGTAATTGACCACTGTGTATCTGTTCCTTCCCAAATACTGAGCTGCTTAAAAATCTAATGCTCAAGTTGAAACCATCTTTGTCAAGTTATTCAGGGAACATGGACTTCTCACTTGCAAGCTCCTCTGCACCCCTCAGAGAATTTATGCTTTACACTTATCAATAAACACAGCCACATCGAGAGACTGGTTACTATTAATTAAAATACCTAAGGAGGTACAAAAGAAACAAACATGGACAACTTACGGTCACAGAGAAGATGCTCCATCATTTGTTATCAACTGACTTCATCCATCTTTAGAACATTTTTTGTTCTATGATTCATCATTCAGCCTGGAGGAGACTGAGAGGAGACCTCATCATGGCTACAGCTTCCTCACAAGGGGAGCAGGAGGGGCAGGCACTGATCTCTTCTCTTTAGTGACCAGTGACAGAACCCAAGGCAATGCCAGGAAGATGTGCCAGGGAAGGTTTAGGTTGGACATTAGGAAAAGGTTCTTCCCCCAGAGGGTGGTGGACACTGGAACAGGCTCCCCAGGGAGGTGTCACAGCCCCAAGCCTGACAGTGTTCAAGAAGAGACTGGACAAGGGCCTCAGACACATGGTGTGAAATGTGGGGTTGTCACATGCAGGACAGGAGTTGGACTCCATGATCCTTGTGGGTCCCTTCCAACTCAGGACACTCTATGATTCTATGATTTAAACTATACAGAAGCAGGCGTAGCTCATTTCCTAATTCTAGCATTCATATGCACTTGATACCAATGACATATTTAACTATATAAATATTCCCAAGGAACGGAGGCATGAATCTTCCCATCATCACTGCACAAGTAAGGTTGTGACTGATTGCAGGATGGGAGCGTGGCGCACTCTGATTAAATACTGCAGATGTAACCAGGTTAAATGTTCTTTGATATACCCTTGTTCTTAATTATCCTTCCCCCAGAAAAGGTGCAGGCTTGGAATGTGGGTTATAAAGTACTGCTGAATTAGTCACAGCAGAAAGAGACATATTACACTGAGGTCACCAGTCTTCTCAGTGCTCTCATCTTTGCGTGATTTTGCTTTTAAAATGAAGCACATCCATTTATTTTAGGGGTCAGTCAAGGCAGATTGCTATGTCCAAATACAGTTTTTCTGTTGTCTGCTTTTTTTTTTTTTAAACAATCACACAGTATTCTATACTACCAGCAGCATTTTAAAATTTATTTCAATATAAGAGCTATAAGTACCGACTAGTAGTTACAAAGAACAACAAATCTCTTTGCACGCCATAGGATCTATTCAAGCTAGCACATTCTGTAACTTGTTTTTTGTATTCTGTGCCATAGTTCCTGAACAGCGGAGACAACAGTTCCATTATTTTTCCCACTGCTTGCAGAAATTTAGTACAGAGAATGAACAAAAGCTATGCAAACACAAGATACAATGTTTTTGGGTAAATGCACCAGTAAAACATGTCTTTCTAACCTTTTATCAGCCTTCCCAAGATAAGAAAAAGTCCTACCATTGCATCCTTCTGCAAGCAGAAAGGCAAAGTGAGAGTGAAGTATGTTTCCACAATTACCTCTAAGACAATCTGTTCACGGAACTTACACGTCAACTCATCTGTATTTCAAGTGAAGCACATATGTACGTATCTATCAGTCAGGAACTATTATTCCCACACTGTCATACTGAAGAGAGGGTGTGAGCTGACAAAAGATCTGTAAAATCATACAACCAGATGTCAGTAATATACCCTAAATCAGGGCTTTATGTTTTGTTTTTTAAATGACCAAAGTGACTGCATTTGCAATACAGACACGTATGGAAGTAGAGTGGCAAAATGGATAAACTTGCCTGCTAATTTTGTGCTAATGGACTAACTAGCCACTACACATGGCTTGCACAGGGTGCCCCCAAGAATAAGTTCCTGGACATTTAGTATCCTGTTAATCTAATCCTCACACACTGGACAATACAAAAAAATCAGCAGGAAGAGCATTATGTTTTAACAGCTAGACATTTTTAACAGCTAGACATAATTTGCAGCTAACACCTGTATTTTCTGTCTCATCTGTTCGGCTTATTTAGCACTAACTGTAATGTTCCCAAACGCCCAGGACCATTTCCCTTGCCTCCTTTTCGTTAACTGTCATCAGCACCAACGTTGATAATAAAAGCACTCACACCTATGCTGTTCTCACAACCAATTTAAGCCTCTCTGCTAAAACTCCTCCAATAGTCCTAAAGTCTTCAAAGATTATTGTGTTCAGACTGGGACATCCTAACCCAATGCTCATCCACTTGTAACTTGACAAATTCACCATCAAGAACTAGAGAAGATCACACTGGCAACACATGCAGAGTACAACATTACTCACAACAGCTCGAAGTTAAATGACATTTTTAATTGAATAGAGATTGCTAAAAGTTACTTTTTTAATTATTTCATTTCTAGGAACTCATTTTAAGTTAAATGGCAGTACACAGACATGAAAGATTGAGCAGGAAAATAATAAATTGTGCCTTGTAACTACTTATCTACAGATCCAGGTGATGCACTATTTAAAGGAAAAAAGTTTGGACAACACAGAATCACAGAACTGCTGGGGGTGGAAGGGACCTCTTGAGACCACTCCCTGCTCAAGCAAGTCTAGTCAAAGCAGGCTGACCAGGACTATGTCTAGTTGAGTTTTGAGTACCTCCATGGATGGGGACACCACCCACAACTCCTGCAGGCAACCTGTGCCAGCATCTGACCACTGTCACAGTAAAAAAAAAGGGTTTTCTTGTATTCATCTGAAATTTCACGTTCCTTAATTTCTGCTCATTGCCTATTGTCCAATAGTGTTCTACATGGAGAAAGCCTCTGAGATTTGCCCATTAAATTGAACAGACCACAGTTTTAATGCCCGAGTTCTCAATGACCGCCCTTCTTGAATACAATCCATTGATGTTCAACTGCCATGTAATCCAAAATGTTACTGTTTTATCCAGATGCAGTAATAGATGGCCAAATGTTTTATCAGCAGTGAAAAAGAATAACTTTTTTTGTACAATCTACTGCTACCAGGAGTGATTAATACTGAACCAAGCTGTGCATGACGGACAGCCAGTCTTCACAAGTGTTGTGAGTGACCCTCACTGTGGCTCACTCAGGTCTCCTTTCATGCAGCGGTGCTTAACGTCTCAGTGTTTTTTCTGAAGTCTTAATAATTTCAAGTGAAACTTCAGCAATTCCATGGGTGCTAAGGGGCAGCTCCAGCAGTAACCTTGGCTCACTCAGTTAACTGCCCCAAGCGTGCCCATGACACCCAAGGCAAGGAGGCAAAGAGCAGAACTATTGCCAGAAATGCTGAACAGTCAGCTCGTCAGGTGCCATTCGTGAATTATGACACTCACAAACATTTAAAGCACGGCTTTTTGTTATTTTAAACATGCAAGCCTTTAAAAAGTTATTGACCCAACTCTTGCCCAAGATTCTTTTCTTTACCCACATCTTTGTAAGTTTGTGAGTACTTTGCAGCTTGCATACCCAGAGTTTGAATTCTTGCACTAAGCATTCATATGGAAGTCAAGAACAAGATGAAAAAACCTGTCAAAACAAAGCAAACCAGTTCCCACTATTCTTAACAAGATTTGGATGTGAGCTGCAGGAATTCAGTATGGATCTTTGCAGGAGGAGTACACCAAGAACATGAATATGTAGAACTGTTAAAAGATCTGCTCTTTATGCTCCTGTTTATTCAGTTACCAAACCTATAGGATTCAGCACAGTATCTTCATAAAAAACTGCAACTACTGTTAATTAAGCTTTTTTGTGCCTTTTTGCAAGGCTGTTTTCTGCAACACGTTTTCTGTTATTTTAATATTGCATAAATGAATCACATCTAGAACAGGGAACAACTTCTAAAATCCTGAGATTAAAAGACTCGTAACTTCCTCCTGGAGTGGATATTTTATATCTTCCTTAATGTAACGGTTCCCTTCATCCTTTCCTGGGAACGCAGTCACTGATTTTAAGCCAAATTCACCTATAACACTGCTGTGATTCAGATGTAATGAACAATAAAGACCATTAACAACTATACCAAATGACTAACATCTTCATGATTATAAATCTTTCAGAGGTTTAGCAAGATGCAGTGATAATGCGTTCCCGGATTAAGTATGGCTCGCTGTGCAAACAACATCAATTATGAATGATATCTGAATCTCGTTCGTTAATACTTCAAGAGCTGAAGATGACTTAGATCCACATAACAATGCCTCAGGCTGTTAGAGAAAAAAAACCTGCACCATATTTCATATTTTGAAGTACAGAAAAGAAAGATGAAGTGATTTTGCTAGAGAACAGCAAAATCTCTGGGAACAGCCTAAAAAAAAGTCCCAGGGTTCATTCTCAGTGCAATCCCACTCCGACATTTCCTGAATTATCTAAATATTTGTGTGAGTGTTACTTCTGAGATTTGGCATGTTCCAAGAAAACAATCCTGGAAACAGATAAATTCTAGGCAAAATGACAAGCGTTTTGAAGGTGCACACTGATTGATGTACTGGCCTACAAAAATGTAGTGCAGGACAGAGCCTGTAAAAGACAGTGATAGGCTGGATTTTTCTCTCTCATGTCTGGCTCCTGCTGTGTAGTCATTATCACAAGACATTTTGGATAAATAAAAAGTAGAGGTTATCTCCATAAATCAGTAAGGGCATTTGGTAGAGAAAAAGATACTATGCACAACCCTCTTTATGCTGGAGTTCGAGGCATCCAGCTGTACGCAGAATTAGGTTACACACGACAAGGACACGTCGCTGTTATTCTTCACCCAGGTCCCACTTCCCTTCTACTGCTGCCATTACTCCCTGTGTGTTTTGCTACATGACGACGTCTCCTCTTGGCACAAGGGCTAGAGCTTCCTGACTGAGCCACCAGAAATGTATGTGCAAGGAGGTCATGGGGAAGGGACTGGATCCACCTGAAGCCAAGATATAGCAATAGGAGAGAATTACATTAACTCCTGCGGCCAACACTGAGCAAAATGAACCCCAGCTGTCCCCAGATGTGCTCTCTATTCCAGGAACGTCCCTCGCCTTGTGTCAGCTCTCACACTGACTACAATATGGTTTTTGAAAACTTCCCACTAAAAAGGTGGGAGATATTTGGCAGGAGGAACTTAGAAATACTCTATAAATCAGATCTGGTTCTTGCTCTGAGAGTTTTGATGGATCTCAGGAGCGATATGCTCAAACTCCAGAGCCAAGTTTTCTAACCTTAGATATCAATCAACAGAGACACCCACAGCTACAGAACAGCCCACCTACAGGAAAACCTAAGTACCCAAACTAAGTCCATTCAAAGACTTGAAATAATACCATCAACTAAAATGAAGATGACTTCTGACTTACTGCGAAAGGCTAATAACATGATATTATAGGTCAATTTAAGCATAATAATCAAAAACAATGAAGTAAATTATTGAAGCAAGTGCATAACTTTTTTCCATGTGTATAGGACTCTTCAATAGAAAAAATATTTCAAAATTTTTTATTCACACTTTGCTAAGCTACATCCACATGCACATACAAAATGGTTGTAGTAGCCATCGCTGCAGATTTGACTGTCATATACCATATTCACTGGATTCTGCCTGCATTATATTCCTTGATTTTAATGGAACAGAAAACAAACCTTGAAAAATACTATCTGTCATCCATTATGCAGAGCAATGGGAGAGTGGGAACACTCAAGTAACACAGTGCTATAAAACAAGCTGCAGAACTTGCAGGGATAATGGTCAGATTTCATCAGCCCTCTCAATGACCAAGACAGCCAAGAGTTTTTGCAACAGATTCTCTATTGTTTCTGGATTAAACACGGTGCTGGTAAATCTGAGCTGGCTCCTCATGACAGTATCTAAATTGCCTCCACAGGTAAAATGACTGGAAACAGCACAGCCAGGAGGTACCTGAGCTCATGAACAATGCCAGTTCTGCAGCTGGCTCTGCACAAGGTCGAAATCCTCCCTGTCTCCATGATTAATTAAATAACAGCACAAATACCCTGACCATTTGTGATCAACAGCTGCCTGTACATGAATCACAAAAATATTTTATATCTACTCATTAAAATTACAGCAGCCAGTGACACATCAGGATATTGAGTCTTGGATGTGTGACAAGCAGGTGCTGACTTAGATGGTGGTCTGAGGTGGCCCATTAGCCTGGGACCATGTAAGACATGTTCTTCATGCAGCCAGTGCAGTTTGGATTTAAACCTGCCTAACTCCCACATGTAGGCTGCCCGTTATCTTGCTTTGGTTTGACATATTGTATCCCCAGAGCTATCACAGCCTGGCAGCATAATCTTCAGGCAGGATCCAACAATAAATCTAACAACATCAGAAGACTCTAATTCATTGCTTTGATAGTAAGAGTCATTTATCTTCGGCCAGTGAAATATGTGTGCAATTACCACGAAATAGGATAAAATCCATTTCAGTTGTTATTTGACATCACCATTGAGTCTCACAAAAGAAAGCGAATATGTCAATTAATTTTATTTCCTTGAAAAAGCTAATACAAATAGTGTTTTCAAATCTTGCAGGTGGCTCCATGCAAGGAATGCAACTATTTTTTTTTTAATTTACTCTCAGCATTAGTGGTGTCGCAGGTAGCACAACACAGTGTATGTAGACACCTGTAGAAGTTCTAGTCAATTAGAAAGTGTAATTAAATAAATGAAAGGAACCGTACTGTACTCACCGGGCTTTACCAGGCTCGTCTTTGCCTCCTTCTTATATCGAGCCAGCTGCGGGTTCCCTTCACTCATTGTCCCCGGACTGAATTTCTTCCTGGAGACATCTCCATCACTACCAGTGCAAAAACTGATTGGACTGTTTCCAGCATCAGAAGGAGTCTTAACTGGAGATACTGACTGGCTACTAGGACAGCCAGTGTCATCTGAAGAGAAAAGGGAAAACATCAAAATTTCTAACTAATACATACACGAATGTTTTCAGATTAAAAAACCCCCAGTGTTTGAACTACAACTATTTGCAGTCAGTTACCTGATACGCACGACCTTGGCTCTGAAAAATGGTGAGAAGCTAATAGTTTCTCCCATTTAAGTGTTGAATACCTTATGGCAGACTAAACTAGCAAGTGCTTGTCTCACAAAAAGTCTGGCAAAATACAGTATTAGGGGCTACATAATGAAAACTCAGACCTACGATAAATTCTTTTGACTCAGCTAGGTTAGGGAATATTATGGTATGAAAAAGCGCACATAAGACACAAGAATGGCTTGTGTAGCGCACAATGGATGAAAAATGAGCATGGGCCACATGCTGTTCTTCAAGATCTGTTCCTATCTGAACAACAAGAGAATGACCTACAGCACATATGCACAAAGTCAGGATTTTAATTTAACCAGAATTTAGAAAGGTAAAAAATAAATAAATAAAGGGGAAAAAAAAATTATCAAAATTATTTTTCCTTTTAAAGCAACTGTGATCACAGAGCTCTTCCTTCTTGACAAGTGGATGTGAGATTCCCAGTTCTGAAGAGAGTGTGTTACACACAGACTGCTTTTATTTAAAGCTGAACTCCCCCGAGGACACACCAGCACTTCACGGCATCAGCAGCCACCTCGGGAACAGGCCCACGTTCCTGACCTCCAGAAATACAAACACTCCAGCTCTTAACAATTGAATGTAAAGCAAGAAGTCTGAATCCAGGTGAAATACACATATCAAACACTCCCTTCATCTAATCACATCTCCTGTAATCTTGAGCAATCACAGCTCTCCTAAAAGTCACAGTGGTTTTACAGATACACAACAAAAACGAACAGGCTACTCTGACACTAGGAAGCCTTGAATATTTACACTCTTGGAGAAATATAATTATTTGATCTTTCCCAGGACAAAATGAAAGCTGCCATCTTCATTATGCAATTGCACTCTGCTCCCGGTATATTATTATTACCTAATGTGAAACTCAAAGAAGTACCTGAAACTGAGCCAAATAATTTGCATGATCACACTGCATTTACCATTTCCACTCTGTTCATAATTTAGGTCAAGCCTGATTTTGCAATGAACTTTGCATGGGCAGATTGTTTAAAAAGTCAGTATATGACTGTGCATTTACGAGAAAAAAGGGTCACCACATAACTATCTGACCCCCTCCCTGCCTGCCTCCCTCTGCACAAAACAGCAGCTTTTGCTATTTCTAACTATTGTTCCCTCAGTACAGTAAAACAACCACATCCTTTCATATCAACCAGTTTTCCTTTGTGCTTCGCCACTCACTCTACCCTCACCTATTTGTTCCAGTGTTTTGCTTCCCATTTCTCTGTGTCCTGCCTCCAGTGCTGGGCAAGGCACCTATAGGTGCTGACCATCCAATGCATGCTATAATACATGCATTAGCACGTAGCAGCACATGAGGTGTTGCTGCCAGGCCCGACGCCAGGCCGCAGGGCAGCCCAGCCTGCTGCCAGAAGTACCTCCCAGGCACAAAGGGTGTAAAGCACCTAATACAGCTTAATCATATTCGATTCCTTCAAACCAGCTCAATTAAGCCTACAAGCACCTCCTTTTGCCATCCTGCTGATGCCTTCTGCAACTCAGAACTAGTCCCTAGAAAAATAACAGGAAAGAGAAGACTGCTAATACAGTTTTCAGCCCATCTCCACATTCATCCTGACTAAACCAGGATTGTTGCCCAGATGATTTTAGTTTACTTCATCCTTTCCATTCCCATCAACATCTCAATATGACTCAACACGGAGAAGAGAGAAGGTGGCAATTTCCTCACAGATCAGCACCTGTTTCATTTTCTGAAGGGTTCAGAGTCTCCTGTGGGCTGAATGAATGCAGCCCACAGCTGAGCAAGCTGCTGAACTGCATTTAAGCAGCTCCTTTATTTATGGCCAAAGCGTATTCCCTTTAGAAGCACACAAATATAATCAATATATTCAGAAAAAAGTGCAGGTTCATGCAGTTTATTTTTAATTATGACCTTTCCACTTACATGCTTCTCTATGCGGCATGATTTTCAAAACTTTGTGGTGGTTTTTTTTGGTTGGTTGGTTGGTTTGGGGTTGTTTGGTTGGTTGTTTTTTGTTTGTTTGTTTGTTTTAGACAATAAACTATTTACTTTATCTTTCCACTGATAAAATCACTGCAATAGCTGAACAAGTTCTGTAGACTTCACAGATGTGTTTTAAATCGGAGTCTTCACGTACAAATAACTTCCAAAGCTATAGAGAGGCTACCTGGAAGAACCTCAGGAGCTGATAAAACTTTAAACAATGAAAGAACTAAACTACAGCATTAAGAATTAGGGCACTAAACCCCCTCCCAAATAAGTAAAACTAACTACAATGAGGAAATAAGGTAGCTAAAGAAAGCATACAAAAACAGCAATAAAAAAAATCAATATTTTAATTATCATTCACAACCACTGTCTCTCATATCACACTGGTGACACTGTACGATCAGATTATTTCATATCTACGTTCATTGTACCCTTAAGGATCTGAGCTTTCATTGAAATGGGGCATTTTTCTAAAGAGCCAATCAGCCCTTCAGGCGCTTCGTTGGGTTGCTGGCAAGGTGAGACTCGTGGTCAGACCTTCAGCCAGTCCTTCAGCTGCACTTCTCAGCCCGGAGAAGAGAAGGCTCCGGGGAGACCTTGTTGCGGCCCTTCAGTACTTAAAAGGGGCCTGTAAGAAAGATGGGGACAGACTTTATAGCAGGGCCTGTTGCGATAGGAAAAGGGGTGATGGTTTTAAACTAAAAGAGGGGAGATTCAGGCTAGATATGAGGAAGACATATTTTACAATGAGGGTGGTGAAACACCGGAACAGGTTGCCCAGAGAGGTGGTAGATGCCCCATCTCTGGACACATTCAAGGCCAGGCTGCCGAGGGCTCTGAGCAATTTGATCTAGTTGCAGATGTCCCTGCTCATTGCAGGGGGTTGGATTGGATGAGCTTTGAAGGTCCCTTCCAACCCAAAGTATTCTATGAAATAAGCCTGGTACGAAGCACAACAGCTCTTCTCTACTCACACCCCTTGTGACCCTCAGACACACCAATAACCAGGTAAGCATTCCCACTCCAGCTGAAATAATTAAATGATTTTATTGTACTCACTCTCCTCTGATCGTTTGTTATTTTTTAATGTAATGTATACCTTCTACTCCTTCTGCCTAACACTAATTAGCCAGAAATGTGAACAAAATCACAATTTCCCAAATCTAGGGCAAGCTGCAGATAAACATTTTTTTCTGTGTCAGCTTCTTGTGGTGTCTTTTAAATAATCAAAATGTTTACTACCACAGAAAGGAACAGCTGCACACGAAACACTGGTGCTCACCACCAAAGGCAAGCGAAGTTCTGTACACTGGAGAGATCCATCTCCCACCCGACCTGCAGCTCACCGTCCTGGCAGAAGGAAAAGTCCCGCTCAGCACTGAGGGGCTATCCAACTGCTCGGTGCAAGCCAAACTGCCTGCACGTATCTTCGTTCTCCCCCGCTAATGAAGCCTTAGCAGGCTATTTAATTGTATTTAACATTGCAGGTGAACTCCCCACAGAAGAGCAGCAGACTTCCCCATGGACCCTGATGCCCCCTCCATCCCACAAACAGCTTGACCACCCGCTCTGCTCACTGAACACCTCTGCTCCTCGTCTGCAGCAGGAAGGATGCAACCACAGCAGCGTGGGTTCCACGTTTCCTGCAGGTTCCTCCAGAACTCTGCTGACAACTCTGATAGAAAGAGGTGAAGACCTCTACCTGCCCAGAAATGGGCCAAGATAAGGAACCTGTCACCTAAGTTGGCAAGAGGGTAACAGGAGCAGATGAGTCCACAATGGGATTCCCTTTCTGCTGAAGCCATGATGTGAATGTAGCTCTCAGCAAGGTCAGTTAAGGATTCAGCCATATAACTCAGCAAGAGTTCTGCCCCAGTAAAGATTTAAAGTCCAGACTTCTCAGGAATACAGATAGACCTGATACACCTTCTCAGGCACATGAGCATCAGGAAGACCGAATAGAGAAAGCTGGCAAATACTGCAGTGAAAGTCCATACTTCTGATCTTGCTTGTATTATTTACTTGCACAAGAGGGAAAAATACATAAATTTATAACAGACTACTTTCATTGGTTCCTTAGCAATATTCATGGTGTCTTGTTTCCCAGTGGCCTCCTAAGAGTGTTCTGGGAGTAGACTTCCTTTGAACATCAGCTGGATTTCATCATTGAAACTCTAGACACGTTTGCCAAGTTTCAAAGCCAAGCACAGGATAGTGTCTCCTCAAACAAACAATCAGGGAAGCTGCTCAGAACACTCTGACATTTGCGTGCACTGCCTAGATTTCAAATAGTAAAGTCAAAGTATAAACAGTGGTGGAGATAGTAATACTCTAACAACAGACAAAAATATTGTTCTCATAGCCTTTAAGGCCAGATGTTGCAACGTGATGATTTCCTCTGATTTTCTGTGCACAGAAGCCTTAGAAATTTCTCTGAAATATGCTTTAGAACCTTCTTTAGAAAAATAGTGCTTTTTCCTGAAGACCTCTGGAGGATGAGTCACAACAACAGCCCAATTTAGGCTTCTCCACTACGCTGAGTCACTGTCTGGAGGATCTCACCTCTTTCCATTGACTAGCACAACCAGCGTCCTGACTTGTGCAGCTGAACCAGCGAGGTGTAAGGGCTCACCACTCGGCTGGAAAACATTGCTAACAGGAGATTCACAATATCATTCTGGAACAACTGGGCAACACAAAGGACCATAGCAAAAGCAGCAGAATGAAACGTAATAGTATAACATGAGTAGTGCACATGGAAGGACAGAGTTGGAGCATGTCCACATGCACACCATCAGGCTCTCAACAGGTAGGAGTCCAACTCCTACCTCATCACAACACTGAACGGCCCTCTGGGGGCACCCCCAGCTGCCCAGCAACCATTTAGGGAGCACAGCTTAAGGTTAGAGGTGTGAATATTCTCCTCATCTACTATTTCTACTAAAACATTTCATTTTTATTGCAGCCATTCCAGTAGGTGATTTTATGTACTCTAGGAGATTAGTCATCTGCTACAAAGAATTTCTCATCTGCAAACCTGCAAAATCAGACTGTTGAAAAAAACATTTAATAACTTCACTAAAAGTAGAGTCCTAAAAATGCTACTAGTGTTAGTCCTTCTGATCAATTCTAAACTAACTTTACAGCTATTTTTAAGATCTGTTGGGGTCGGTATTTAATAAAATTATTCAGAATTTCACGTGCTTGTAAGGCAAGTGTCTTACCAGAAGTCAAGCACACTAGAGCAAAGCAGAAAAGCAATCAAAACTATATCCTTGACAGGAAAAGAGAGGAGGCCTAGTTATCCTCCTAAGCACATTAATTCCACATTTAATCTCTCTGTCTCTGCAGACAGAACTTGAATTAACCGTGCTCCATTTTGCCTGTGAAGGAAGGCAGGCGAGCAGCTCCACCACTCCCTGGGGTCACCTAGAGAGGCTGTGCAAACTCTTGTCCTTGACGGCTCTCTAGACTCAGGCAGACAAAGCCATGGCTGATGTGATGTAGTGCTGGAAATAGTACGCTACAAAAACAAGGCTGCATGAAACGATCTCAGAGGTCCCGTACAATCTACATGATTGGGATCACACTTTTCCCTTGCATTTTTTAGGTATTCCACAGCTGGGAACCACCATGTTTTTCCCAGTCCATCTTTCAGGCTGGAACTATTGCTTTTAATGTTCTACTCATAAAACCTAACCCAGTAGTGAAGTAAGTAAAATCACGACTAGACATCTTCAATTCTTTTTACCTGTTGCTGAGGTTCCCAACATTAATACACAGGCAAGTTTTACACCTGTTTCTCAGCAGCTCCTTCGACCTTGCTTCCCTCACACCCGGAGGCTGACTGCTAATGGTCACTACTGAAAATTTAGTGTGGAAGCTGCTCGCTAAATTCGGCAAGAGGTCCTCTCTGCTCACTCAGAGCACGGCATAAATGGTGGTAGGCTCAGCTTGTGTAGAAGAAGGGAGAGAAAGGTGAAAGAACATGGACTGACCCACTCCTAAAGCTTGGGCATCTTTTACCATGCAGTATTTCCCACAAATGTCCTTAAAGGTATCAGCTCTTGACATCTGACTTTACAATAGCGAAGTTACACTGAAGCAGCAAATTTTAATTGACTTCAGCAGCAAATGATGCCTCTACTAATCTTCCTTCTATTTGAACATTTCGCTAATAAGCAGGACTGATGTGAGTTCTGGGAAACCATCTGAAAAAAGGACTATATAATTGTGGCTCAGTGGCTTTGTCATTACATTTATAGCACCACTAATGGCATTAGTATTACAGAACAAAAGCATCAAGACTTATGAGTAAAAAGATCAATAAAAACAGTACCATTACTAGGAGAGTGCTGTGGTCAGGAATAGCACAGCTCCTAGAGTTTTGATATCACATCACAGATAACATTCGGACAAGCGGTTTAATATGATGAAGGATTAAAAATCTATTTGAAAATTTCAAATAAAAGTTTTAACTAAAGGTAAGGAGATGAAAGAGTCTGAAAAAGAGACAAAGAAGAGTCTTGGCTGTTAGGCAGATGTTTTAAAGCACTTCAGCAGACCTCAATAACCTTTCCTGAGGCCAAGAGCTGGAAGCGGAGCCACAGCTGCTGCCTCAGGTGAGAAGGCCTTGATCACATCAAGTGTAAGAAATATTACATATTTCTTATAAACATTGTGTGAAATGTATGTATAGATAGACGGGTTTCTGTGTGTGTGTGGTTTTACGTGCTTAGTTTATTTATGCAGCAAAGGAAAAATAAATATTCTAGCCAGTTTTGAAGATACCATTTTTGGAAACAAAAATCTTCAATAGACCACATAAAAATTTGTTCCTGTTCCTCAAATGGCATAACATATTATATTCCTTCCTTCTCATATAGCTCTGCCTCCATAGCTGACAGCATATGACTGTGACCCTCAGGGCTTCAACATCACCTGATAACATTGCACTGTTTACATTCTAATGATGCTTGGAAACCACATATATTCTATGCATTGTTGTTTTATGCATTTTTTTAATTGCCACCAGACCCAGACTGGCACTTAACATCTCCACAGAACTCACTTGCTGTATGTGGTGATACACATATGTCAAAACACTGTTCCAAAATTTCAAGGACTTATACTAACCCTGTAAATGTAGGGTTAAAACATGTCATGTAGAATCTCTTTTAAAACGTCAAGATTCTCTTTTAATACAAAATAAATCAAAGACTTCTCATTTAAGTTTCATTCCTGCTACAAGTTGTGATGTTCTTCAACGCACAATAATATTCAACTCAACAGAAAACTGCATGAAGAAGCACTTCAAAACAGACCTATTAGATTATACATTGGTGGCAAAGAAAGTACATGATATAGTTTAGAATGCAGTCCATAGTACACAGCAAGCTGTGACAAACAGGGTAGAAGAAAGGGTGAGGAACTGACTGTTCTCAGGACACCATCCAAAATGTGCCAGAGACAACAGGAACTTTTCTACTGACCTCAGGAGGCTCTGGGTCGGGTTTTAAGGGTTCACAGCACTGCCAGACCCATAAAAAGGTGACAACAAACACTCAAAAGGTTAAATATTTTGGCTTCCAGATGTTGTTGTGTGGCACAGGAACAAAAGGATCGTTACTTAGCAAGAGGGAATAAATAGTGAAGTTGAAAGGAAAGCCAGGAAAGGCCAAAATCTGAGGAACAGGCAGGCTTTGCTCTTTAGTACCTAGACAACGTCTCATTTCCACGTTTGGAACAGATCTCTGTGCCACAGAAACACAACTGGTGGTTAACAATATGAAGCAATAATAAATTATTGCACGTAAGCTGATCCAGCAGGAAATTCTCCAGGGAAGCAGCAGTGAGAAAAGGAAGCATGTCACCAGCGTCACCCTTATGCACAGGCCATACGTGCATTTTTTAAAGCAGATTTTTGTTTCAATGTTTTTGCAAATTAATATAACAGTGACTACTGAACTGCCTTATAGAAGGCTGCAAACAAATGTGCCGGAGAAGACCTCCACTTCAGAAGTTTGAAAAAATGGCAAAAGGGCTGTGGAAAACCATAGCATAAAGCAGTGCAGGAAAGAGAAGCTAACTTTCAGTATCACATACTTGAGCACTTTTAAGCACCCTTCTTTGATTCAGTAACTCAGACAGAAAAGACAAATAAACCAGTAAGAAACAAAAAGAATGGGAGAGACCACTGTTTCCTTAATAATACATACATATATACACAAATAATAAAGGGTTTTTTCTTCAGTAAATCTTAATAACTCTATGGCTTCAATCTGTTGATTTGTTAAAATACCGAAAATTTGCTTTCCTCTATCTTTTTCTATTCAGAAATATATATTTAAGTACACACACTTCAATAGTGTAGCCTCCAAGGCTAGCTGGTTTACAGTACAGCCTACTTCGATGCTCTAGCAAAGAAACTACCTACCGGAGCATGAGAACACACTGCATTTCATTCAGTAACATTTGTACAAAATCTCCCCTAGTCTGTGGCTAGCAATACGGCTAGCGCATTCACATTGACTTTAATATGCCTGCCTAAAGCCTACGTGCTTTTTTTGGACATGTGCACTGTGAACTCAGCCCCAGCATCCATCAGAGGCTGGGCTAGTTGGCAAATAACCTCTGAGTTCAAGGGGACGGTGTGCAGGAGCAAGTGAGCAGGGAACGGTGACACCGAGATCCCTGCTGCAGCACCCACAGCCTGGGGCTTACGGTGCAGCCACGGGACCGGAGCATGTTTGTAGTGCCACACGTGTAAAGAGCAAGATTTTTGAAAAAAAAGCTTTATAACAGAAAAAAAACCAAACCAAACTATGAAATAAGCACTGAACCCAGACCTTGAAATCGGAAAGAAAAAGCAAGAAAGAAGCTTCTACTCCTATTTTTGAAAACAGTGTTGAGTCACCATCATTCATTCACAGAGATGACGCTGTCTTCCAACGGCCTGTAGTACTGTGCAGTCTAGTTAAAGACGTGATTTGCAGGTAAGCCCCAGAAAAGAGGAACTATTAATATTTGCCATGGGAATAAAACAGCTCCTGTGGCTCCCGAAGTCTTTTGCTGAACTGATTATTAAATGCACAAGCGTTCCCTGCAAAGCTCCATCTCAGCTAACAAAGTGCTGATACATTACCTGCAGAAATTCAGGCGGCTGCCTTCTGAAGAAAGGCTGAAGGAGAGCTTGGGCGTTGTTATAAAGGCATCATGAACAGATCTTCTTCACAAGGAGAAATTTAAAAGCTGAGCTACTCAGAGGCAGAAACTAGGAAAAAAAAAGTATATCCCAAACTAACTTCCTTTTGAAATGAAAAGCAAAACAGCCCGTTACTGAGCGTAGCACGTCCAGGCTGCCTTCGATCCAATACACAACTGGCTTGGTATCAAAAGGACGTGTACACAAAAAATCAAGGATAACGCCCCGCCCTAAGTATCTTATTTCTTACAAGGCAAACCCTGTAACTGGAACCACAAAACCAGCTCAGCAGCCGCTCAGCCACGTACCCGTGAGGGGATGATTTATCCTCCATGTTTAAAATTGCGCTCTCCTCGCGACTGACAAGGTAAGTGTCTGCAGCCGCCTTGAAGCCAAGTGCAACTTATGAGGAAAACACACGACACGGGCAAATGCTCGGTAGCAGCCGAGCCAGATGAAGCTGCTGGGAGAGTGTTTTTTCATCATTTGACATCATACGAGTTCTGTGGCCAACGTCCAAGCCGAAGGAGGGCAGCGAATGCAGGAAGAGAACTGCTCCCATATCAAATGACAAACAGGACCCCAGATGTGCTAAGATTTTAAGGAAGGATTGTGCCGAGCCAATGCTGATAAAAAGACTCAGCTTGGCAACACAACATCCAGAGGGCATCCATGTTCATTTGGCAGAAACAAAGAATATTATAAATACATTTTGTGAGGACTATCACAGATAAAACAGATTAACGGGCTCGCCATGTTTCATACAGACTTACAAAGCAAAAATGACATAAAGTCAATTCCAGATAATTGACCAACATGATCAAGTTGAGTCTCTGATCCAGTCACACAAACAGAGATGACCATGCAAATTTAAAACTTATCTCAGCCAGAACTAACAACTTCAAAAGAAACTAAGCATTAAAACATAGTGTCCCTTGTCTGCTGCTGTGTGGTATTTTTGCTGTTGCCACCATGCTCGCAGCACTGCCACAGTTCCTAACGTTCCCCCTACCTAAACCAACATTAACAATACCTGGAAGACCCTGCTGCTTGCATCTAGAGAGAAAGAACTCTGAGCCTTCATTTATGCGTTGGGACCAATGCGAGTGCCCAGGGAAAATGGACAACCTCAAAAGCTCTAGGGAATCAAGCAGGAAATATAGATTTAAATGGACTAGGAAAAAAAAAAATGGTTCTACCAGGGGAAAAAGAAATGTACTAATCATAACCACTTGATGTCAGTAATAAAGAAAGGTAGAGAGGAAAGGAATTATTCCAGAGGCAGATTGACACTATTTACTGCTTATTAAGAACCTTTGGCGTTTAATGCTCCAAACAAGTCACAAAAAAGCATTTCTCCAAATGCTCATGAGCTTTTTCATACTGCCATCACACTATAATTCATCATATTAATCCGCTCACCTCTTCCAAATGCGTTACTTGCTAATTTTAAATCCACTTCCTGGCACACACCACTTCCCAATGAAGACGGTAAGTGCCTGGCGAGGCACCAGGAGACGCAGGTTGGAGGCTGCAGCCCCTCTACCTACATCTCGCCTCAGTTCTTCCCCATCCGCTCCCCAGAAGCAGGAACCAGCAGCCACCTGCTGCCACCGGGGAATTTCAGTCTCAATTAGACACACCATGATAAGGAAGGATCATAGGTGGAAGACAGGGAAGAAACCTCAGAGAACGAGGAAATCAAGTCAGTGACGGCTGTCAGACCTGCATCACAGTGAAGAACACCTGGCAGCTCTGTGTTCAGTAGATCTGAAGAACGAGGTACAAACAAGGTACAAAACCAAAAGATATCGTAAAAAAGACTGTCAGTAAGCAGGATGAAAGGCTTGTCAACACATTAAAAAAAAAAAATCAGGATAGAAAGCAGCCATTTGGGAGAGAGCATAAAAATAAGGTATTTCTAGAAAGCTTCAAAAGATTTTACTTCTTTGTTACAGGCGAACTGAAGCAGGTAAGGTGGAGGGATTCAAAAGGGAAAAAGACTTCAGTGTTCTTACAACCTATGTTGTTTGTTTAACACTCTGCATTGTTCATTAAACAATAACCAAATAGATCGTCCCACTGAGCCCGAATTGCAAAATCTATCTGAGCTAAGAAGGAAATGGTAGACTCAAACGTGGATATTGTGTTCCTCATCTAGGAAAATTAACTGTTCTTGTACACAGTGTTCAATACACAGGTTTTTGTTAAAGGATTGAAAAAAAAATCTGATCCACTGTACTGAAGATAAATACAAGGTTTCTGGCTATCCTCAGAAAGAGCTTTGGTAATTTAAATACTTCATAAATAAGCAAAAAGGAAGTTCAGGAACTTGCTGATATACCTGTTATAATTTAGATTTTTAGTTAGGCAGAAAATGTTATGCTCTCCAAATTATTTACTATTAAAACCATATTTTCAGTTATCAAAATATCTTTAAAATTACCACATGCATGTAGAGCCAAAGGTGCTAATGATGTGACCCCCAATGCCATTGTCCACATGCATAATTTCATACACAGTGAAGAGTTTCACTGAATTAAAAAATTACTCACCACTAGTAGGTATCTGAGTCATTCACTGCTAGTTGAGGCACTTCAATTGTGCTTAACTCTACACAGGACAAATATTTAACATAAAAATCTGGTTTCAGGTTGTCCCTGACATAAAGGGATATACTCATTTTGAAGAGCAGGTGACACTTTAGTGGTCTGCAGTTCTGATGTATCACCCAGCCATCGCCCTCTCTACAGAGACCATGCCCAGCTCACGCCTGGTGACAAGCTTGTCAGGCAAAGCCTGAATTCTCAAATTAAAAAAAAGCCTCGCTTCAATACGACAGTGAAAACTTCACCTACTTATTTTGTTCCGATTCATGTACAGAGATCATAGTCACAAAACCAAAAGGAAATGCAGTATTTGATCCATGACTGATGCCCTTAATAGCAACTCTCCTGTTTTACAGACTCTGGCTTACGGGCTTTCCAGAATGCCTCAAACCCACACTGCAGTATTTAAGGCAAATCTTTCTCTTTAAAGTAACTATTCTGCCGCAGTAAAACGGCCAACTTTTTAGTGGCGGATAGCAGAACTCAAAATGGAAACATCTGGTGTCACTTACGGACATGTATTAAAAGAACAGATACTGGATTTCCCTGGAAAAATCAATGGTTGCCCTCCTTCATCTGCAAAGCGGGATGCTTGGTAGGGCTCGATAGGAGCTTGACACATGGATTCCGCGCCAGGGGGTGACAGCGAAGCCTCGGGGCTGGCACGGCGGGGCCCACCGTGAGCCGCAGGCTGAGGACCGAGCCGGGGGTCCCTTTGCAGTACCTGAGCAGAAGCTGTTGCTGCTGATGGTCCTGCGTGAGCCCCCGGAGGAACTGGGCGGGTTGAATTCCCGGCTTTCCTCTTCCGAAAAGGGCGACTCGGAAGCGGGGGACACCTTCTGCTGCGGCCGGAGCACCAGGCGGGGGATGCGGCTGCGGGCTGTCTCCTTCTCCAGCTGCGTCTTCTGCTCCTGCTCGGGAAGGGACACCTCGGCATCAGGGATGCGCCCTCCTCCTGCCACCATCCCGGCCGGGGCAGGCAAACCCCAGCCCCCCCGCCCCTGCCTCTCGGTCCCCGCAGCCGCCCGCCCCCCCTCACCTTGCTGCTCTCCCGCAGAGGCCCCATCGCTCCTCAGTCACCGCGCAGCCGGGAACAGGCACCTGGCATGGGCCAGGAGGATGCGCTGAGCCCGGCTGCTCCTTCCCGCTGCTGGTGCCGCTGCTGGTGCCGCTGCTGGTGCCGNCGGCTGCCCCGGCTGCGGCCGCATCTCCCGGGCAGCTCTCGCAGTGGGTGCCCGGGCAGGCGGCCCCTGCCCGCTCCTGCCCGGCCCTGGTCGCTAAAGGCTGTGAGGAACGCAGACATTAAAATCCGGGCGGCCTGGGCGCAGGCTGTGTGTGCAGTTTTATAGACTTCACACTGAGGCACCAAACCAGATACAAAACAGAGGGCAGTACAAATATGATGGATGTATAGCTATATAAATAGCAAAACACCTCAGATGTTTTCTGCTCCTTATTAGTTGCAATTTTTTATGGAATATGTACTCGATTCTCAGACAACACACTGTGTAGTATATTTAATTATTGTATTGTCTCTCGTACCTTTCGTTGTGATAATTATTGTTGACCCTCCTATTGATTAATGCACATGTGTTAACCTTGTTCATGTGCTCCCCAGAGCAGGCCTACTTAAAAGACGTGCATCTATTAGCAGGACTGCGATCTGGGCTGTATGCATATCCACACAGTGGGTGAAAATGGCTTCTTTTCCACAAAAAAAGGATGATGAAATTCTCGATATGAAGTTCGTTAAGGTTCCATGTACATGTCTGCTAATAGGACTTAATGAGCCTGCAGAAACTACTTCCAGCAATAAGTGTTATTCAGCAAAGATTTCCTTTGCATGTATGCTTCCTACAAAGGGCCCCAATTCCTGTTGGGAACTTTTGTTTGCTATTAGAGTGTAAATATTAAATACTGTCTCAAAAATAATGGAGAACAAATGTGTCTTTTATGTGCAGTGCAGAGGCTATACCATCAGTAATAGGAAAGGTGATGCATTTATCTAGGCCTCGAAGAGGAAAGAAGACACCAATGAGTACCGACACACTGATTGTTGCATATACAAAGAGTTATAATTACTAATTTATTAACCTGGCATCAGGATTAGATCCATTACTTATGTAGAGCTCCAAGCTATGCTCTGCCAAAAAGATGAAACCACCCTCCCCTGACAGTGTCAAGACATCTATAATTTAGAGAAATGAGATAGTTACGGCTGAAAAAAAAAAAGCTTAAGATTCCTGTATTAAAAAATTCTGTGTGCTTGTAGGATACTTTCTAAGCACTGGATCATCCCTTGCTGAGGCACAAGAGGGCAGGAAGAATCCTGGACCTCTCCTTACTGCTCCAAGACTGTTTCTATGGAAAACGGAAAATTGCAAGTCGCTTATTTTAATGACACGAATTTGCTCTTCTGTTCAGTAGAAACCAGGGCACTTGAGACCGTGGGCATCTCCTGCGAGGTGCATGTGGCACGTGTGCGGTGGAAATTTCCCATGTACATTTACAAAGCTGTTGTACCGGTAGAAATAGTAAGAAGAAGCTGAGCAGCAGCACTGCCATTGCCATAGTAACTCAGCTCGGGAGTTGATGATGATTCAGTTGTTGGAGCCTGCTTTATCTTTTTCCATTTCAAGCTCAAATTTTTGCCCTGCTAAGAAACAAGATATGAAAAGTGAAGTCTTCAGGCTGCCTCAGAATTCATAATGAGATACGATTCCCTTTGATCTCCTCTCCTTTTTGCATAGATTTACAGCCTTATCATAAATCATAAAACAATCATTAACTTTAAAACATTTTTTGCCCCTCACAGTCTATATACATCTAATAAATATTGAGGAATTAAGTCACTTTTCAGCTTACTAAAATATTTTTACTGTGCACTGTTTAATCATCAGTACCAGAAGGAACACATACTTGACACGGTCAGGTGCTATCACTCTTAGACTCCTCTTGATGTCTTTTACAAACCAGCAGTATTGCTGTATTACCTGTGAAGATAAATTTCATAACTAGTATGTAACTCTGACCAAGACCGCATTTGCTGTGGAAAGACATTACACATTCATTCCTAAGGGCCTCAGAAAACCTACAGAACACAGCCTCTTCTTGGGCTTTTTCTTGCTCTGCTCCCTCCTGGAAACCAGCAGCTCTTCAGGCAGCTGCAGAGGCTGCAGATTCAGCAGAAACCCCTGGACTGCAGGAGCTGCCAAGGGAAGGGTGGGCACAGAGCCAGCCCCCTGGGTCAGGCCTGCGGCTTTCTTCAGAGGGGAGCAAGGTATGCGAAGCAGTTTTTACTCCAGGCTTTGCTCCTGAGATCTTCGTTCAGACAGAGTGCTCTTGCAGAAAAAGTTGCAAGGGAGTGAGGAGGGGGTGCGTTGTAGCGGATCAGAGTATGTTCTGCTGTTCTGCTGCTGCTTCTGAACCTTCTCAGAGGAGGGGGAGCAGGCCTGTCGCTGCTGGCCAGCAGTTAGCTGTGTCCTTCAGCACAGACACAGGGACCTCGCTGCACCACTGCTGCCGCATCTGAACCGCTCAGAGGAAAGCTTCACCTGAGGCTTTTGCAAAGCTTTCTGTTGAATTAGTTTTTGTAAGTTTATTTCTTCCATCTGAATGTACATTGTTCCTAGACATCTGCAAGTACTGTTGTCCAGTTTGCTTTCTTGCAGTGTAGTGTTTTTGCTTGTCAGCTGTCAGAATAACAGCAATAGAGCACTCCAGTAAAGGTCTCAGAATCCTAATTACTCAAATATTACTCAAAAAATTACTCAAAAAAGGTACTCAAATACCTCCATTCAGAATCAGTCTCTTCAGAAGAAGCAAAAAAAAAAAAAACAAACCCAAAAACCATAGCCAGGAGAGAATTGCTTAGAGCTGAGCAGTACATACAAGTTACCTTTGCACCCTTCAGCACAAGAAGTTTATTCATGCTGCCAGGAGACCAAGCCTCAGCTGAGACCTTCTCTGTAGTACAGACTTGTATGCTGCCTTTCTGATCCCATGGATCTTCCTTCTTTTCTGTGCAGCAGTTCAGCTTCAGCAAGAAGGCTTCTGCAACTAACTCACTTTGCTTTCAGCCAGTCCCTCACAGAGTGGAAGAAAGCAGGACTTGTAGGAAGTCAGAGCCATAGTGTCCCCAGGTGGCAAAAGGAGCGAAACCTCTACCTTTCTTTTTTTTTTCTTTTTTTTTTTTGGTATAATAATTAAAAGGCTGAGCAATGATTGCCAGCTTATGTGAATTCTCACTAATCAATCACCCCGTGCACCTTTATTGGTTTTATATTGTCATCATTTGATAGTGTTTTTTGTAGTTCCCCCCTTTGTGGGGATGTGTTCTGCTGCTGCCCTCAGTTTATCGCCTGGAGGATGCTGGTCCAAAACCAGCCTGGCTCGTTGCTCTGACCAGGATGCTTTCAAGTTGTTGTAGCACTGAAAGCACTTGTGGACATTTGGGATGAAAACCAAAGAGGCATTTTGTAACTTTATGTTCATTAGGGTTAGGTGGCTTTCTTGAAAAGTTATATGGAATTGGAGGCTTTTGGTGCCTAAGTCTGTCTAAATTCAATTTCAGGTGGCTGAATTTTTCTTTTAGGCTTGGCACTGGGCTTTCGCAGACCAGGGAAGCACAGACAAGACCTTGTGCTGCTCCAGGACCATAGCCCAGGTTTTGGGTTTGAATCACATCTCTCTCTGAGGTCAAAGGGATTGCTGAGTGGGCAGAGGGCAAAGCTGGGCCCTGTAATACCACTACTACGTAATTTCATTAACACAGACACATAGCTGATAATGCTTCTGTCCATGACCTAGAGAGCATCTGTACTTTGCCAGCTGAGGCCTATGACGTTTTCACATTTTTTTCTCACCAAAAATATGGGAATGATGCTGAAATTAGTTTTTCAGGGTTTGAAAATGGGTAAATGTTGAGAAGATTGTGAAAGAACATGAAGGCGGGGAAAATGAAAATACTGCAAATTGACAATATTAAAAATAACTACTTGGAGACCTTTAAAAATCTACTTCCTAACCAAGTAATTAATATGTAGGTTAGCAAGGGGAGTAAAAAGCATTGCCAAATATACAAGATTGTTCATTTGCAATCGTGTGTCAGGATATTAGTAGGGATAAGACAGATAGAAATGGTGGAGAAATTAGAATTTGTAGAATTAGAAGATTACAAATAAATCTACATTTAAAATATCAGACTCAAAATGTTTTGGCATAAAGATTACAGATGAAAAATCAGTATAAAATGCAATCAGATACATGCCAAAATACAGGAAAGCAAAAGATGAATCAAATATTGAATATTATATATGAATTTAGTACTTGTGAGTGCTACTTGTACATTTCTTATTTTTGATGGGTGGTGGAAAATTGACATTTTTTCTGCTTTAGAGACCAGGTGTGCAGTAGAATTAAAATCCAAGTGCAAGGTCCTGCATCTGCGTAGGGGCAATCCCCAGTACCCATACAGACAGGGGGATGAAGGGATTGAGAGCAGCCCTGCAGAGAAGGACTTGGGGGTGCTGGTGGATGAGAAGTTGGACATGAGCTGGCAATGCACACTTGCAGCCCANATAGAATTAAAATCCAAGTTCAAGGTCCTGCATCTGTGTAGGGGCAATCCCCAGTACCCGTACAGACAGGGGGATGAAGGGATTGAGAGCAGCCCTGCAGAGAAGGACTTGGGGGTGCTGGTGGATGAAAAGTTGGACGTGAGCTGACAATGTACACTTGCAGCCCAGAAAGCCAATGGTATCCTGGGCTGCATCAACAGGAGCGTGGCCAGCAGGTCAGGGGAGGTGATTTTGCCCCTCTGCTCTGCTCTGGTGAGACCCCACCTGGAGTCCTGTGTCCAGCTCTGGAGCCCTCAGTACAGGAAAGACACGGACCTGTTGGAGAGGGGCCAGAGGAGGCCACAAAAATGGTCGGAGGGCTGGAACAGCTCTGCTGTGAGGACAGGCCGAGAGAGTTGGGGCTGTTCGGCCTGGAGAAGAGAAGGCTCTGAGGAGACCTCATAGCAGCCTTTCAGTACTTAAAAGGGGCCGATAAGAAAGATGAGGACAGACTTTTTGGGGAGGTCTGTAGTGACAGGAGAAGGGGCAACAATTTTAAATTCAAAGATAGTAGATTTCAGTTAGACATAAGGAAGAAATTTTTTTATGGTGAGGGTGGTGTGATGCTGGAATAGCTTTCCTAGAGAAGCTGTGGATGCCCCATACCTGGAAGCACTCAAGGCCAGGCTGGACGAGGCTTTGAGCAACCTGGTCTAGTGGAAGGTGTCCCTGCCCATGGCAGGGGGGGTGGACTAGGTGATCTTTAAAGGTGCCTTCCAACCCAAACCTTTCTATCATCCAATGGTCTGCATTCTGACTGGCCTTAGTTCAAACAAGTTCAAATTCTCTGAGCAGCATGACACACAATAGTTTGTTTATCAAATGTGTTGATCCTGTTTTTCTGTTCACATGGGTTGTATAACATCAGCAGTTCTCATTCAAACATTTCCCAAATGCTAAAAAGAACACCAGCTGGAGCTAACCATTTTAATAGCAGTAGTTTACATTAGAGGTCTTCAGAGAATTACCTGACAAATTCTTTCATCATCTTGAAGAAATACTGGAAAATGAAACTTGGGAAAACTATATAATAATGATATATAGAAAACAGCAAAAGGGAAGCGTTACTTCATGTCAGTCTTGAGCAAAATAAGAGAATAATTGATTGGAGTCTCTGGCAACACAAATCAGAAGTTAAAAATATAACTGATAGCTCTCAGGGTGTCTTTATAGGAAGTATATCTTGTAAAAAAGACTCCTTATATAGAGCAAATAGTAATATTTAAAAAATACAGCCAAATTCAAATAAAAACATCTGGGATAATAAAGCTTTGCCAACAGGATGGGAAACTGTTTTGGAAAGCTATTACAAGAAAACTACTTTGGGGCCATAATAGTGAATGTCTCAATGTGAGTCCTCAGCCCATGGCTGTGGTTAAGAGAAGTAATGCCGAAGAAGTGGAATGTTTAGCTGAAACAGGAGGGATCTTGCCTGTGTACACAGCGTAAGACTTCTGCTGGAACAGTGCGTTCAGTTCTAGTGGGGAAGAGTTCAAGGGAGATGTTATTTTCTGCAAGACATTTATTTAATCTGACTGCTGACAAGAACTGTGTGATCCGTGTGGGCTGGACAGGCCCGTGTCAGTACTGCTCAGGGAAACGCAAGCCAGAAAGCAACCTAAAGCACTGGACACCCTCAGATGTTTGTGCAGCAGCCCGTGTACGTAGAAAGGACTTGGGCTGACTTGTCTGACTTCAGGCATCCGAAGCTACTGCATGAGATTGTAAGATATATAGGGGCAGGGTCATGGCAAGCAGGCACCTCATGCCTGTGCCCACACTGGAGCTGGATGTGTGAGGAAGGGCCCGTGCCCAGTGGCTGCCTGGATTGAAACTTCCCTCCCCAGGGTGTCTGAGATCTCTGCCAAAACTCGTGATTCAGCTCTGCATCCAAAAAAAATTGGGAAATACAGGAAACTTGGGTTGAAGTGCAGTTTGGATCTGCTTTTAAAATACAGTGTAAACACATTAAAAAAATCAACCTATAAACAATTACTAGGCTGTCTTACCGTAAGAAGCACTCCCATACAATGCTGTTTTGTAAATGTGCAGTCTTAAGTGGCACAGAAATATCCTACATGTTTCAGACTGCAGCTGTGCCCGAGCTCTAGTAAAATGAAATCTGATGTTGCTACCTAAGTTGAATTTCTCTAGTTCATAAAATGATTGTACATAGCAGTACATGTATTTTAATGATCTTCTGTGAAGATGTTGCTTGATCCAGTGTCAAAGTTTAGGAGCTGCCTTGTTATGACTCCTGAAATGCAACCATCTGAGCGAACTGTAGTTTACTCTTCCGTATGCCTTTTTTATATAACATAAATTCTATATGGATTTGCAGTAGCGCTTGGGATACAGCTGTGCTGAGGTCCTGAAAAAGATGATGGTGTCCATCTATTTGTGCTAGATGAGCCCTGATGTAATCAATAAACTCAGTTGTTTTAGGTATGTTTGGTACGATATTGCTGAAACATGAATTCTTAAGGAAGACAGATTGTTCTGAGATGGCCACATATACACGGGCTCCTACCTAGTTTTGAAAGCTTTTTTGGCTTTGGAACAAGTGTTCTCCAATTATGTCTTAGCTCAGCGGATATCAGCCCACCATCATTTAAACTGAAGGATACAGGTATGGTGGATTTGACAGAGACATTTTTAAAATTAAGTCAATGAGTAAGAAAGTAAGTAGCAGGGATATTCAAAGGGTAATTACTTATGAATGCTCCATCTCCTGGGGTTATCAAGAAATTCAGTTAAGTATCTTGCCTTATTTTCCTCAGTACCTTGTGTATGTTCACATACTATATAGCATTTGCAGCACAGAGTGGATAGAATAAGTATTTTACTGGGTATCTGGACTGGAGTGCCACGTGGAGAGGCATAGTTGATGTTTCTAGCTCTATCTGGAGAGAAGTGTCTCTTGATGACTCAGCACTCGTGAAAGGAATTTTGTGACCCCCAAATGGGTGTCTGCTCATTTATCTTGCACACCTAGGTGGGCCTCCTTGTTCTGATGAGTAAAATATTTATTTGTGAGCTACTTTTATTCTGTTCTTACACTGAGGGTAGAGAGGAATCTGATTTCAAATGCTATTCTGCGTGGGAAAAACAAAGGATGCAGTGATACCTGTATGTCAGAAAGTTTCTCAGCAATTGAAGCACACTCTTGCAGAGGTCTTTCCATGACCCTGAAATCGGTTGATGACATTTAATATGGTTAAGAGGATAAGCTCTCGCTGACCTGGAATCTAACATGGTTCTTATGAGCTCTCCCCTTCAAATCAAAGTAATGCCTTGCCAATTACCACATGCTTCTGGCAAAATGTAATTATTTGAACTAGGACAAATTTCATCAATTTATGGGGACACTCACACAAGAGCAGAACACAAAATGAGAGATGGTCGTGTTAGAGAAGGAGATGAGGTCTAGAATGTTCCCATGGGCTCCTTTGATGAGCCTGAAAATGCTGCACATGCTGTAGCCAAATGTGACATGATCTAAGAGGTGATGAGCAGTGCTAATTCCCTGGGGGCAGACACAAAGTAATGGGGAAAAGGAAATCTAGGGTGCAGATGTGATCCAAGGCACTGCTGACAAAAGTAATATGATTTCCCATGCTCATTGTATACAGCACGAATCCATCTAAACCACCACTGAAGTAAGAAAAACAGTGTAAACAGTATACAATTGCTCATGTCGGTAGCTGTTCAACTGAAGGGAAGAGCAGAAACTGCATTAGCAGGCCATTATAATTTGAGCTCATGATGACTGAATTGAATTTTAACTATATTTCACAAGTAACAGTAATGAAGAATGTTTGAAACAGAGGCTTTTTACCTCAGTAGTGTCCTTTTAAATGACAAAATAATGAAAAATACTTCTCCCTCCACCTCCAAAGTAGACTTTAAAAAGTAAGACTCTTAAAAATCTTTTATCCTAGGGTTGCCTTAATAATAAATAATAATTGATAATAAAATTTGGGATATGCATGGGTTTGTTCAGTACTGAGGTCCTGTGTCAAACAAGTAGAAATTTATATATGGGTATTCATGTATAAACTGGTTCATGAAAACATGAATAACACCGAAGAGGAACAAGAAACGTGTATTTATTCAACTGTTGGTATAATGTTTATATTTTGGTCTTATCCTGCTGACCCTGGTCTTCCTTCTATCATTTTCACAGTACCAATATCTATAAGCCAAGGATCATACCATAGTTCTTGTCATCTTTGTGTCCTTTTTCCTTTCTGTGTTTATCGATGTTCTTGGCTTATCCAGCAGTGGCCTCCACACAGGCGCTCTATGGACAAGTTTAGAGCCCGCACTAGTGGCAGTGAACAGGGACAAGGCCTTTTGGTCTATTTTTTCAGTATCTGTCGCAATGTGGTTTTGAAAGGGGCCTTGAAATGCCACTCCAGGATAAACAATAGATTATAATCCTAACTGAAGTAAATGATAAAGCTTAATGCCTTCAATATCAGAAAGGCTGCTGGGATGCTATTAATAGTTGGGCTATAAATTCTTTGAGTGATCAAGGAGATCGTGTAGTCCTTAGTGGCTTTTAAATGGGTTTAAATGGATGGATTTTAGCAGAGTATGTTTGTGGTTTGTGTGTGTGGTTCCTGACAGGTACATTTCTGCTTGATAACATCCTCAGTGTGATTGAGTTTTGTTGTTACTATGCTCACATTTCCTTTCAATAAGATAATTGTGCTATCTGGGGCAATTAGAAGGCAAATGCTGCTTTTTTATCTAGGCATCTGCTTTCAGACAATGGTAATATGATGTTTTCCACAACTGTGAGTAAATAACAGTGACACAAAGGCTTGTGACATTTCTGAGAACACTGAATATGCAAAGAGCAGAAATACAGCGCTTCACATCCAGGAAAAGATGTGTGTTTGTAGGGCTGCTGGAGAACCTTGCTGTTGTTTTGAAATGTCAGGAGGAGAAAATGAGATTTTTAATTTTCATTTTGCATTTGATTTGATAATTTTATTTACATTATTAGTTTTGTTTTTTTTTTTTTTCTCTAAAAGCAGACAAGATAAACAACAAAATATTTTCTACTGCTCCTGAATTGTCTAGTGTGTCAAATATATCATTGATTTATAGTCTGGTTACTGAGTTTAAAAAAGTGGGTCCAGTTTGAGCCATGAATCTACATTGTGGGTAACAGCAAAAGACTGCATCCGCCTCCCTTGCCCTTTTCTCCAGCCTCAGCTGCGTTTCGCAGACCTTGCCCTTCTCTGGGCAGGGCCCTTCGGCCGTTGCCCGGCACGATGGCAAAACTGCTGCTGAGAGATGTGTTGGCTCCCGCTGTGTTGTTCCAAAATTGCTGGAGGCGCCCAGCCAGCAATCCCCGGCTGCACGTCTGACACCCAGTCCCTTGGCTCGGTTTAACTGCTAATTGCACCAAATGCCTCCTGTTACAGGACTTGAGTTGAGGGGAGTGGGGATACAGCAGGGCAGGGGCCCCCTCGCCTCTCCCTCTAAACATATTAAATAGGTAGTGGGAACCAGATCCTGGCTTCCTTTTGCTTTCACTGGCAAAAAAAAAGCAAGCTGCATTTGAAGGCTGTCACGCAGGGCAGGGCAGGGATCTCTGTCCGTGCAGGGGATGGGGACGGTGCCATCAGAACTGATCTTGTGTCCCGTTCCCCGCAGGAGCTGCCCTGGGGATGGTGCCACCCGGCACAGCCAGATTCCAGCATCCCCTGGCACAGCACAATGCAGGTGCGGGGCGAGCTTCGGGAAAGGTTAGGGGGTCAGTCCCAAGTATTTCTGAAATATGGTTCAATCCTGTGGTCCTCATAGAGTCATAATTACCAAAATAGCTGAAAGGTACATCCTGCCCTGCAGTTCCTACCTGAAGTAAAGACCAAGGCTGGAAAACTGGGAAATTCTTCTAGATACTAAGAGTAACTTGAATACAGTGGTTGTGCACTCACTGGTGATATGAATTTCAGAGGACTCTAAATCCTCATTAGTAAAAACATCCATCATTAAAAATTACCTGGTTTACATATTTGTTTTCCTGGTTTCCTTGTACTTTGCTGTATTCATCTAGACCTCAAATGATCAGTGGGCTTTCTAACTGGTTTGGAGGTAATCAATGTAGATTCAACATCTTAGTTTCAAAGTTGTTAATTTTTCCTTTGTAAAAGTTTATTTAATGCATTTAAGTATAGTAACTGGTAGATTTCCTTTAGTATTCCATATACGTCTTAATATTTTTGTTTTTTCCTAGTCATATTTATTACAGGTATTTTATAAGTCGGCATGAGAGACTATCATTACTGTTTACTGTGGGCTTGCATTGAGTTTATAGCAGTGAAGAGCATCCACTCAACCTATTCGAAGCACTGGTCTTGAATCTTCATGGGATGCAAATATAACCCACATCAGCACGTGATCCCACAAATGCGTGAGCCTGATGCAAGGATTACCAAGAAGTTCATCAGCAGTTATGCAGTGGCAACTCTGCAGGATCTGGCCTCAATCCAGTGTTAAAATCGTATCACTGCTGGAAGGTAACAATAAAATCCGCATAAACAATACTTAAATAACACCAGGTTATTTTGTTATGGTATCAGTAGGGTTAAAAGAAATGTACTTCTAGCCAAGACTCGAGAGGGCTTGTGACAAAATGAAATATAGCCTGCTGAAACCTACTGTAAGCAAATACCACAAGCTGTGCCAAACAATTATATTAGTTTCACTGTAAAAGTACCACCAAAAAGAAAGGAAGGGCTTTCATATTCCTGTCGTGGTTGTTTTTAAGTGTTACATCCATGAAGCAGACTAGTAATCACCTGACTAAAAAGTCATTAACCATAACTTGTTTATATAAATATCCAATACAAGCAGAAGTTTTAGGGACTTGTTTTTTTAATAAAGAAAAATGAGACTGAGTATCGAATCTGCCTCCTAATCCTAATTAGGAATATTTAGAAACCCTGTTGTTATTTAAGAATTTAGTCTTCATTAATGTTTAAACACTGATTGACTTCTGTAATCTTATGTGCTTACAGACCCCTTGTGTACTTTTCGTTGAGAAAAGCTATGGTGGAATGCATCTGCTATTTGCAACAAAGCAGCAAAAATGGGATTAATGTTTAGATCATACCTAGTACATTATAACATTTATAACTCTGTAAATGGATTTCTGTGGAGACCGCTGAAGTGGTGAGGTTATACATACTTAAAAACCTCAGGTGAGGGGCACGTGTGTCAAAAACAAGTTCTGATGTACTCTTGCCAAAAGATAATAAGTTTTGTACTCTTGTCTAAGAAGAAACAAGCTGTCAGCTGGTCTGGGATCACATACTCCTGGCTCAGGGCCTTTGATGCAATTTCTCATCAGATACTCTGGTGCTTTTTCAAACACTCTGTGTCTGTGACCTGACCTCAACCTCCCGAGAAACTCCCTTCACCACAGCAGATGAAACTGGACACGACCGGGGAATACAGAGCTTGATAACGAGGGGGGATTTTATCTTTATAGTTTGTCAGAGCACACTGCCAGCAGTTTTGATTTCAGGGCTGAGTTCACCTTCTTCTTTAAGGAACCCTTTGTTTTTGCCAACTGGGAATCTTCACAGATACTTAGTTCTAGCACTGCTTCAACAGGAATACAAATATCTAAAGGGTTTTATATTTTTCAAAAGTCTGTGTATTGGTTTATTTGTAGCCCCAAATATCATATATTGGAATGCACTGTACCTCACTAAACATGTTTTTGACAGCCTGTCATCAGCCAAAAATATCCACGTCACTAACCCCACGTAGTCTAATCCCACCAAAAGTTCCAGAATCTTAGTAATTTTAGTAAATTTTTGCATATAGCAAATAATTCAGTAAATTTTCAGGGTTCCCTTATTCATCTTCTCCCAAGTACTGTACAGTTACCCATCGTGGCACAGAGTAAATCATGAGTATACATATGGAGACCATAAGGCAAAGTTTGAGCTTTGAAAGTGAATGAACAACAAAAACTTCAATGCATACCTCAAACTTGTAGTCCTGCCTTATCAGTAATTTTTTATTGTTTTCTCACTGATCCTGTTTTCAAGCTGTAAGAGAGAATTGACAAGAGCTTTCCTTGCTCTGTGTGTGTGTTTTGGTTTTTTTTTTAAATACTAATTTGCTTTCTAAAGTTAGTCTAAACTACAGTTTCTTCCATGACCTCAGCTAACTTTTAAAATCACACTAGCTTTTATGGGTGCTTTGGCGTGAACTAAAAAATGATCTAAGCTTTTTAATCACTTCACTGACATACATGTTTTTAACAGTGCTTTTATCTGCCAGCTCCCTGTGACTTACTAGGCAGTGTATTTAAATTGTTAATGGCATACAGTTCTTGAAGAGGGCAGAGATCACCCAGGGCAGTGGTTGAATCACCGTCCCCGGAGGTGTTTAAAAGATGCGTAGATGAGGTTCTTAGGGACATGGTTTAGTGCCAGTGTTAGGTTATGGTTGGACTTGAGGATCTCTTCCAACCAAAATCATTCTGTGATTCTGTAGATTGTACAGGTTTATAATTAAGAGCACAACAAATTATAAGAAGTAATTGAGAAGCATGTTTCGCATTGCATCATATTTTAGATTTATGAATATTAAAATATTAACATCAGCCAACAGTAAAAACGTAAAATACAGAAACTGTTGCATGAAAAAGACCGTTACTAGCTCTATAGCTTGACTAATGATACTAGTAACTCCTCATTTCTTACTCTGTTTACATATACTTGTTCAAATTCATACCATGACAGGCTTCTGATTTGGTTTTGTGCAGTATTTATGTTTTTTCTATCGTGGGAACAGTATCATGCAGTTTGGTAAAATTCCATCTTCTGTCTACTTGAATGTGTAAGAAACATTAGTTCAGAAATCTGAAGTTCATTTTAATCTAAGATAAGAGCACTGAGGGATTTTAGAAGCAAATAGTTTTTGGGTGCATTGTAGGGTGGAAACATCCACTGACAAGGTCCACTTTCAATGACAGGCAACTAATAGCATCAGCAGTGGTGATGTTATTCCTTACTTCTCCAATTAGAATCTTGTGTTCTGTAGACATCATAGAAAAAGTAATTACATCTCTCACTGGGTTCATACTGCGATGTGTCACAAATGCTGTTCGTACTCCCCGGTATTTTCACAGTTCTTAGATGATGTGATGCCTTTTCTAACTTTCCTTAATGATCACTTATTTCTGCTTTTATTGAAGCCCTTGTGAGTTTTCTGCAGCTCCCTGTCAGAAGCCAGTATTCAGTTCCCAATAGGACTCAAAAAAATATAAGCAATATGAAATCATACTTGGAATTTTTCCCATTCAGAAAATGCTTTTAGATGAAAGAATCTGACCTCATTTGATATTTAAAATAATGGCAATATTAAATAGATCTGAATTCACTTTTTTCTATGGAACGAAGTAATCAAATGGTACCATATTCTGTTATCAGGAAATTTTCCTGCGAGTTGATGTAATGTTTCTAATAATGGGTCTTTTTTGTCATCCTCCTGCAGGTTCTGGATCTTGGCAAATTGCATTGTCTTTGAAGTAATTCTAAATGCATTTGAAATGTTCTAAGTGGTGCAGATGGCATCTTATCCTGTTGCTTCTAACAGGGATGTAGGAGAAGCATGAGAGCTGTGGCTCTGCAGGCAGTGTTGTGCCCGTGCATCCCCCAGGGCTCTGTAAAGGCACAGCCAAGTGCTTATCTGGAGACGCTCAGACTTTCTGTCACTATGCATAACAAATCAGATTGCTTCCTGACATCAGCATGTGTATTTTGGTTTTCTCCTTATATCAATATATATCAAATAATAAATATTGTTCTCTGCAAGTTATTATTGAAATTATTCTAATAGTAAGAGTTTCAACTATACTGATATTGTTTCTGGTGGATATGTGTCTAACTTGCTCTTAAAAGTCTTCAGTGATAGTTTCCATAATTTTCCCAACTAAATTATTTCTTCGCTCTTAATGATCTTTACCATGTGTTTGGTATGAACTTTGTGAGTGAAAGTGTTAAACGCACTATTTCTTCTTCTGTCCACCATAGACATGAAGAACAGAATGCCCTTTTTGTCCTTGTAGCAACTTTTTATGCACTTGAATATTGCCCTCTGCTTATCTCTTAGGTATGCCTGACACTTGTATTTTGTGCAAAATTTTGTTTTGAAGGTCTGGGTTTGTAGTCCCCATCACACCTATAGCAGCTTTAAGTGGCATCCAAACATGGACACGCTATTACAGTGGAGCCCGTGTGAGCTGAAGAAGTACCTCACGTTTAGTGTCTATAGAAACCATTACGTGGGTTTTTTCTGTTCATATGACAGCGGAGTTAGCTTGTGTTTCACAGCAGTCCCAATCCTTTACTGCAGAATTGCTACCTATCAAGTTTTTCTTCATCCTGTACAGCTCATTATTCCTTCATTAATTTTCATTTGTCCACTTTAGAAAAACATCCTGTTATACTAAGATGACATAATTTCTTAGGATGATTTTGTATTCTAAGCGTTCTCCAAACCACTGAGAGTCTCATTCAGCTTGGAGTTGTGTGCACATTAATAATATACTCCTTAATTCATCATGCACGCTATTAATGGAACTGCTTGCCAGACCCAGGGCAGATCCCTGAGGACCATACTGAAATATATGCTGCCATTTTTACAGTAAACCATTGATAACTGTCGTCCTGATATGATTTTGTAACTGATTTTGCACCCAGTCAACAATATTTTCATCTCTATCGTGTGTCCTTAGTTTNAAATTGCATTGTCTTTGAAGTAATTCTAAATGCATTTGAAATGTTCTAAGTGGTGCAGATGGCATCTTATCCTGTTGCTTCTAACAGGGATGTAGGAGAAGCATGAGAGCTGTGGCTCTGCAGGCAGTGTTGTGCCCGTGCATCCCCCAGGGCTCTGTAAAGGCACAGCCAAGTGCTTATCTGGAGACGCTCAGACTTTCTGTCACTATGCATAACAAATCAGATTGCTTCCTGACATCAGCATGTGTATTTTGGTTTTCTCCTTATATCAATATATATCAAATAATAAATATTGTTCTCTGCAAGTTATTATTGAAATTATTCTAATAGTAAGAGTTTCAACTATACTGATGTTGTTTCTGGTGGATATGTGTCTAACTTGCTCTTAAAAGTCTTCAGTGATAGTTTCCATAATTTTCCCAACTAAATTATTTCTTCGCTCTTAATGATCTTTACCATGTGTTTGGTATGAACTTTGTGAGTGAAAGTGTTAAACGCACTATTTCTTCTTCTGTCCACCATAGACATGAAGAACAGAATGCCCTTTTTGTCCTTGTAGCAACTTTTTATGCACTTGAATATTGCCCTCTGCTTATCTCTTAGGTATGCCTGACACTTGTATTTTGTGCAAAATTTTGTTTTGAAGGTCTGGGTTTGTAGTCCCCATCACACCTATAGCAGCTTTAAGTGGCATCCAAACATGGACACGCTATTACAGTGGAGCCCGTGTGAGCTGAAGAAGTACCTCACGTTTAGTGTCTATAGAAACCATTACGTGGGTTTTTTCTGTTCATATGACAGCGGAGTTAGCTTGTGTTTCACAGCAGTCCCNTGTTTTCATTTCTATCGTGTGTCCTTAGTTAGCTTTGAGAATGCGCTATCGGTAGTGTATCAGAAGAAGTACTCAAATCAAAATATATTACTTCAGCTGTTTCTCTCTTACCCAAAGGCCTGTCACCCTGTCACAAAGGGATTTATATTGGCTTGACATAATTTAGTCTTAACTAATCCACATTGGCTGTTGGTCATCTCCTGTTCCTCCAGATGCTTACAGAGGTAGTTTACACAGAAATGATCGTTTTGGTTAGGACTGGTTTGGAATTGAGAGGAGGCCAGCGTCGTGGCTGGCTCCCCGTTGAACATCGGTGGATATTAGCAGAATGAAATCTGCTTTTCTAGGCTTTTCAGCCCAGTTGCGCTTCAGACTGCAGCAGGGCTGCAGCTGCCCGGGCGGTCAGGGTGAGCTCCGTGCCTGCCCCACCGGCCCCTGTGCCAGGGGCTGCGTCTGGCGCGTTTCATCCACTCCTTCCAGTGCAGCTTCAGCCTTCTTAACCTCTTGCATCTCTTTTCAAAGCTCAGGTCTTTCACAGTTGTCACCAGTGGTAACCACTTGATTAGCAAGTGGTTTTTTAGTGAAATGAAACTTGGCAGCATCGTTTGTTCGTACCCACAGAGTGGCAGGCCGAAAGTTTGGTTTTCTTCTCCTGTTACTGAAGTACTCCACATGTCTCTTGCTAGATGCAGCACTTTTTAATTCAGTTTTATGAGAGTAATACGTTTTTCTTGCAATTAAAATCTGTCTTCTGATAGTCCTCTTAGAGAAAATTTGCATTGAAGTGTTAGCTGACTTGTTTTTGACTAAAACACAACTCCTTAATCTGTATATTCATGTCACTCCATTTTAAAACATAATGTCTGATATATTTTTTTTTCAGAAAGTGGGCACCTTGAAGATGAGAACACCATAAACCTATATATATATGTGTGTGTGTATATATAATACATGTATTTTTCTAGGAATAAAGTGTGTATGTGTGTTTTTTTAATAATAAATTCATCAAAATCAATGTAATGAAGCTATTTAATGATATACTTGATTTTGTCCCTTGAAAGAAAGAAAATGGGTTTTGGTGTTAGGTAGTAAATGTATAGCATTATTTGAAAAGACGAAGTAATGAATAACTATGGTGTCCCTGCATAGCGTTGCAAATTATGTCTGCTAACATCATTCCTGCTAAACAGGAGTAGAAATCCTTCCTCCCTATCAAAACCAGAATATAGGTTGTCTTTAGAAGGATTGTCTTCTGGCAGGTATTCATCTTATAAGAGAAATGCAGTAAAAGTGCTGCAGTTAACACATTTTTTTTAATAAAAGGGAAAAAGCTAGAAGCTAAAATACCACACTGAAAGAAGGTCTTCCATATTAAACAGGCATGAAAGTGATGCTGTACTGTCAAGATTTACCTGGAAATGTTTGGGGTAAATATTTTTTTTCCCTTTGGCTTTCGAATTCATATTTATTACAATGCAAAAACTTAAGCTGATGAAAGCTGAAGAAAGGCCATAGGGGCTGAGGCGAAAGGGCTGTGTGACAGTGTCCCCTGGCCAGCACTGCTGGCATGAGAGAGCACAGAGGGAGGGTTGCGCACGCTGGGATATGTTCGCAAAATATCTTCTCAGCCTGTGGGAATTTGTAGGTCAAGGGCTTTCCGCAGCAGAGGAGAAGTCATACTTTGCAGGTCTAACTAGATTTTGATCCATGAATTTTCCCCGTTGTTTTCTGCAGCCATCTCTACACTCTCGAAGTCTGTCACCTTCTGCAGAACGCTGTTCCATGGCTTAATTAGATGAGAGGTGACATCACTACTTTTCACTGAATTTTTTCCATGACATGATGACCTAACCACTTGGCATCACAACGCGACAGCACTCAGGCAGCTCACACGGTGCCCTGAATGACCTTGTATCATCGGCAGCGTTCGTCCCCTCTCTGGTCACTGCTTTTTCCTCTGACCGACTGCTCATTCCTCAGCTGCACCGATCTGTCTGCGATAGAAGAGGCTCCTCTCTCATCCTTAACCTCTTCCTTCCCCCGCCTGCTGCTTCCCCGCACACCTCTAGCCCAGAAGAGCTGGGACGTGGGTGGCTGCAGCCGCTGGCTGTTGCTGGCCTGTTCCCCGGCTGATCCGTGTGCTGCAGCACCGCCAGCCGGGGTAGCCCAGGCGAAGGACGTCTGTGTGTCCTACAGACCCACACACCGGTGGAAAAGGCACTTGGGGAAGGTTGTAGCTGCTGTTCCATTCCCAGTTAAAGTTAATAAGATTGTTATTATTTATCAGTAAACTGAGCTATGTCCAATGTGCACTTTTTAAAGAGAACCCATTGTAAATTAAATCTATAGGATTCTTCCTGGATTTTAAGACTATTCTGTGGTTATTCTGTATCTCTGGATGGCACCTGAACTGCAGGTTTTTGAGTCCCAGACAGAGGTTTGCTGAGATCCATTAACAGCCTCGGTATCTGAATGGTGTCGGAGTTGCACTTCTCTTTGTTTATTGTCATTCATGGCAAAGATTGGTTTTCTCAAGCTTACAAAATGTTTACGTGCTATTATTAAGAAGTTACCAAAACAGATGAATCTCCTGAATCCCTTCTAGCCAAACCAGGATGGGTGGCCATGCTGCCTTTTGTTCTCTCCTGAGATGACTGAACTAATGAATTACACATGTTGCCTCCAATTAAAAGTTTACTCTGACACCTTGAAGCATGCCAAGTGAGCTGAGTTTCTCCATTTGAAGTCACATGCATTTTAAAATAATTAAGGCTAATTTTGAAAGAAAAAAATAATTAGATGAATTAATTGTGCCAGAAAAAAATAATCATGCAGTTGATTTTAACAATACGGCAAAGAACTCCCTTATTTGCTTTGATGCGTCACATGAAGGTGCTTCTATTATTAAGACTGGAGAACTCAGAGAAGGGAGCTCATAAACGCTGAGTTATGCATTCTGTGTTTGCTGCCCAAAATCATTATTAGCCTGGATGTTTTGTCCGCCTGAAGGTAATGCTACTTTTCCTGTTTTTATTCTTTAATTATTCTTACTGCTGTTTATCACTTTCTGAAGTCAGGGGATCATATCAGCATTTATAAACGTAGCATCACCATATTAGTGTATTAGCATTATTTTTTCCACACATCTAAAAATATCAGAAACATTCTAATTTAAAAGGTTAGATGGAGCATTGCTTTTTCTAAATACTTCCCATTACAGAATACTTCTATTTACAGGCTGTTGGCTAAGGAAGTTAATCAGTTAGTTCTTTGGAGCTTGGATGGCTAAAAGACTTGACTGAGACAAAGTCTTCCCCTGCTAAGTTGCTGATTCAAATCAAAGCTCAGGTTAAGTTAAATATTTCATTAACTAATAATTAATAATAATTTTGAAGCTGTTCCGACATTCTCTGTCTTGAAATAAACGAGATTGTCACAATCTGGTTGTCAGCAGATCGCAGTTGTCCGAACTATCAAATTTGGTAGATGCAACAGCGAAAATGAAGAAAATCACTGAAGAAAATGACTTTCATAGAACAAGTTTTGAGGCAGCAGGAGGGCAGACTGGCCCGTGCTGTGAGCTTGGTGCAACCATGATGGTGAATCAAGGAGCCGCTGCAGCTTTCCTGCTGCTGTGGCCTAAGCACAGACCTCATGGGCCACCTCAGGCCCCCTTTTAAATCTGCTCTCAGTGAGACTCAGGGTAGGGATCTATCAGAGCTGAGATGCCCCTAGTACAGAGACATTAGTCTGAGCATGCTGTGGTCTGTTGGAAGCC
>VWYH01007986.1:0-23930 GCA_013399365.1 Pampusana beccarii
AATATATATATATTAAAAATAATTAGGAAAAAGAGCACAGCAAAGGGCTCAGGGAAGCAGCAGTGAAGTGTATAAGAGCCTACGCATCCATGAGAGAACAGCGAGGACACAAACTCTTCTTGGCTGCTCCTAATCCCAACTCCCACAGCCAGCTGGGCAACTCGGAGTATCCTGGTTGTACTTCTCACCCAGCTGGATCCAGCTGTACGTAGTATCTACGCCTCAATGACATCTGCAAGGGGAATAACAAACCCAGAGCGAGCCAAAACCAAGCTCGCTTCACACTCATCAAGCGTCTGCGCTTTTAAAGGTTACGTCGCGGAATAAAACCCGAGCGACTGCAGCAATTCTCACACTCCGAACTGCAAAAAACCTCTGATAATCAGGGCATCAAACGAGTTCTCGCTCGCTCAACTCACATTTTCCAAACGAGGGTCGAGCTGCGGTCGTACTCACCATCCAGCAGAATGACTGAGCTGCAGGGGCCTCGCAAACGGCATTTTAATGCATTTTAAAGAGGAGCAACAGGGACAGAGAGAAGGGAGCCAGCACAGGTACACGGCGTTCCGCGGGAAAAAAGAAAGCAACGATTGACAAAACACACAATTCTGCATTTAGACTATTCAGATCGGTTTTGCTTTTCACGTGGTAGCATAAGAAAGTGGAATGTTTGAGCACACAACCGCATTTTATCCCATTATTTTTGCCCCCCCCCCCGCCCCCAAGATTGAAGCAAATAAAAAATGGCAAACCATCAATTTTGCTGTCACAATGTTGTAACATTAAATGATTGGGGAGGGTAAGGAGGGGTCGTAGGATATATTTTGGGATATATTTTGGGATATATTTATTTTGTGATATACTTGGCTCTTCAAGTATTAAATAACATTTCTCTCTAAACAAAACCTCTCAAGTCGAAGGAAAAAGGAAAATTCCTCATTGTCACAGGAAACCTGGTCAAGTGTGTTCTCCGACCCCAGAATTCAAACCAGTTTAATCTTTTGGGCCCCAATTTAGTCGACACAGCACTTGCAACAGGTTTCAAGATTTTGCTGAAAAGGGATATTTAATGGGTTATTTTAAAGCATTCTTTAAGTTATTTAATACTACACCAGAACAATTTCTAAGCTCACATAAACATCACCTTGCACTGAATCGCGCCAGCGTTTTTTCCTCCTTTTTTTCAACACCGAAAAAGGAAACCGAGAATGGGAATTGCGAAATCCCTATTTATAATGCAGAATAATTACTACACGGGGACGTTGGCCACACCAACCCCTCTGGAAAAGTTTGGCACCAATAAACTGGCTTATCTCTTAATTTTTAATTATTTTTTTTTTAGAATTAGTTCTATTCACACTCATTCTCTACAGATGGTATTTACTTTGCAGTTTACACAATGAATGGGGTAGTCGGGGGTTTTTTAAGCTTGAAAGCACACGTAGCAAAACTGGGGTAGCAGAGGTTAGCTCCTTTTTCTAGATATTCTCTCCAATGTTAGAGGGCTCATTTCTCTAGTTATATGAAGCAGATTAGAATTTTGTCAATTTGGGGTGACACATTTCAGGAATTTTTGACCATCTCTTGGTTTTAGTGCAAATCAAGATTCCTTTATCCACCTTCAGAATTGCGTTGAGCAAGTAAACACACACACAAAAAATCCTCAGGAAGAAAAATCTTCCAGGAAATCAATGCTTTAGATACGATTTCCAGACATTTGTTCTATTTAGGGATGCACATATATATGCTTTTCTCTGGGCAATGTTATTTAGACAGCTCAACGTGGCTTTGGTCATACAAACATAAAATCAATTTAATGACAGTCCATAAACTGCCAGTCTATTCTATTATTATTATTATTATTATCATTATTATTATTATTTTATATATGCATACGCAGCCAGTCCATGACAGCTTTCTCAATTAGGACACTTACTGCTTAAAACAGGGGAAAAAAACCCCATGTGATACATCTTTTCCCCCCATATAGACAACAGTTTTCAGCCCCATTCAGGCCAAATTCTCTATTGAGGTTTATCGACCACTCTCCAAAAATTTCCCCCAATTTAATCCTCCCACGTTGCTGATCCAGCTTGTTAAATGGAATTCACTCCAGTTTCGGCTGTCTCTCCAAAAAAAAGTTGGTGTAAATTTAAGTTTGTGCAAAATTCGGGAGCTTTCTACCCGCTAACACAAGATACAAAATAAAAACCTCGTTTTAATAATTCCGGTAAAACCAGAATGCGAAGTTGTTGCCACGCGGCCTATACTTGAGAATATATATTTCCATTGATGAGGAAAAGCGAGACCTCGTCACAAATTAAACCGTGCTGCTATATGCAGGTGGTTCTTCCAGGTATGTAAGAGATTATTAAAAAGGATAAAAAGAAGAACGTGAAGCAAATTACCAGAGATTGCCAAAAAGGTGGTCCTCCAATCACTGCCAGTAAGTGCATGATTATTATGAAGATTTGTACTTCAGTCACATCAATTCTGATTAGGTACAAAAAAGCCAAGAAAAGCAAAATTATTCAAAGCAATTTCGAGTCGGTTATTTGCAAGCTCAGCAGCTCCCCTCTATCATGCACACTCTCAAAACTCCAAAATACGGAGGAAAACAAGGGCATCAAAATTGATAAATCATTTAGAAAGCAAAAAATATATTTGAGTTTTATTAAAATTAAGGGCTGTGGTGCGTTATGCTTTTTATTTCACAGCGCAATAAAAACCCGTTTTGTCAAAAGGAACAGTTGGAACTCTTCACTTTTCATGGATATTCAGTTTTAACCTTGCCCACCAAAAAAAAGAATTTCTTTCAGATGAGAAAATTCAGGAAAGTTCTTTTTAACCCCTACCCTGGTTTTTAATATGAATAATCTATCCGAAGAGCAAATTTTAATGAATCCCTGAAGAGTTTATGCAAATGCAAACAGCAGAGTCGGCTGCATTGCTCAAGATTACACAATTCTGTCTCTACATGCAGTAAAATAGAAACCACTCCTGGTTCTAGCGCAGCTCAGGATGTTTTGTAGAAGCACCAGAGGAAAGGCTTATAGATAAGACTGAGATTAAGACACTGTTTTAAAGAGCACGCAAAAGTCTCAGAGCGAGCAAGAGGGAGAAACAGCAAAACAAACCAATTCCAGAAGTAAAGGAAAGGAAAATACAAGTGCAATATCAAGAGCAGGGAGTTGCAGGTGTCTAAAATGAAGCTGTAGAATATTATCTCATACTGGGGTACTGGAGTAAAAAGAATCCTTTGAGACAGTTTGAATCATTTACAGCATATTCCTTATCTCTAGTAATACACTTTCACCTAAAAGACTCCAAATCTCCTCTTGCTTTGCTGTTACAAAAATCCTGTTGATCTTATCAACTGCGTAGGTATCGGAGAATAACGGTTTGGGGTTTATTTTTGCCTTAAGTGAGCTACAAGACCATATAATGAAGCTGAGTTTCAGATCAGTGTGTTACCAAGTTTTCCCTACAGCCTTTGTTCCAGTTTTGGATCAGATCCTCTTGTTCGAGCATCTCCAGTCTGCCAAAAATACCATTTTCTTTCAAGCAGCGGATCAATATGCACAAGGGATAATTCTGAGGCTGCACCCAATTCCCACATCGAGCATCCCTCAAAGCAGAAGGGGATGGAACGTGGCATTCAACGCAACCTCCGATCATAAAACATAATAAAGATGGGAGAGCAGCAACACCTAGGAATTAGTCAGACTCTTCCCATAGAATGGGAAAGTTCAGCCCAAGCTGTCGGAGGAAAACCGGAGAAGATTCCAATGAGATGGTTTCCTTTGGGTGGCTTTGCTTTGTAAATTTTCTTTTCACTCCACAAAGCATGGAGATACGATACACAGAGGAAATAACTGCAGGGATCTTCCTATATTCTGATTTCATATACATATAAAATATACATAATTCATAGATATAATAGATATAAACAATAGATTTGTTCAATAACAATCCTATAAGGCAATGAGAACTGGCTCGGGAAAAAAAAAGTTAATTTTCACAAAGAAGAAAGAATGTTCTAAAAAACCAGATTTTCAGTCCTCATACAAACGAATTGAGCCATTGAACCACCTTGCAAGAAGAAGTAAAAATGCTCAGCTGTGCAAGAAAAGAGATAAAACATCTGATTTTTAATGCAAATTGCTTTCTCCTCGCTTTTGGAGTCAGCATAGAAACGTGGTTTTGGTGTGAGCAGCTGAGGAAGAGCTGAAGCGGCTCTGTGAACCCGCACAGGTTCAACAGGAATGTGTTTGAGCCTATTCCACCACTTCTCTCAGTGACCTAAAAGAATATAAAGCAACTGGGAAAGCTCACAGAGACTGTGACTAAGAACAGGCGGAGGTAACTCAAGTTTATGGTTTTCCTTGGACAGTAAACCAGGTTTCTTTTGGCAGCAGTGATCTTAACGCCAAATAAAGTAAGGTCCTATAATTAAAAAGAAAACAAGTTAGGTTGTAAGAAGATACGGTATTCCGAAAGACAAACTCTTACACAAAACTAAGAGCCCAATCAAACCCATGGAAACAGCACCTGGATCATCTTATTTACGCAGCCACTGTCCAACCTCTGCTCCATCGCCTGTAGTTCTGCCCTCCCCAACCCCAATAAAAGTGGCATCAGGCAGCTGGAAAGGGTTCAGTAATGACCTGCAAGTATATTTGGTTAGAAACTCCTCCCTGACTCATCATAAGAATCTCCTATTGCAGAACAAATAGGAGCCTCAACTTCTATCCTACATAAAAAGAAGCTTTATAACACTACAGGGCTTGTTAAGACAGAAGACAAAGACTGAGGAGAAACCAAACACCTGAACTATCACTTAAAGTAAAGAGGCAGTTCCTAATACCAAGGATGAAAAACAACTGGGAATACACTATAACACCTACAGGGGATTCTCTTGTCACCTACACTCATTAAAATCACTGTTGGATGACTTTTTAAAAATACATGCTCCGTACCTGTGAAGTTATACCTGATGCTGGAATTATTTTTAATTTTATTTTTTTTTTAGAACATCAAATTTAAATTTTCAGAATGTCAAATCTGACAAATTTGAAATCTAAGAATACAGGAACGCAGCTCCTCAAAGCTCGGCTACAAAAAGGAACAGCACCGGGAAGAGAAGCTGGGTGAAAGGGAAAAGAGCCACGCTGTTCGTTTACTTTGAATTTAAAATGACTGCGCACCAACCGCATTAACCTGGACTAAATCCACACCGCTGCTAAAAGGAGCGGTCATCCCGGTTTCTCCAAACACCAACCACTTTTCGCCATGCTGAAAAACAACTTCTCAGCCACGTCGTCTCCCTTGTGCCAGTTCTACAGTCTCACGCCGTCGACTGCATCGGGAAATTGCCTTGGCTAAAACGACCTAAACAAAAAAAGGAGAGGAAAAGCAAGGCTCCTGTCCTAATTTCAAGCGTATCAGCTTTCCTTATTCTTTTGCTGTGGCCTCTGGACTGATGTAAGCACAAGGAGAGGGCGGTGAAGGGCTGAGCTGCCTCTTCTGGCAGCTGAATGAGACTCTGCTGAGTCAAAGTGACTCTGCAGCTCCAGACTTACAAGGGAAGGAAAGGAGGAAAATACGGGGGGGGTTGAGGCTTCCAAATGCGACACAAGTGGACCGCGACCAGCGTTCATCCAAGTCCTGAACAGCCCTTAAAATAGAACATAGTAAAAGTGAAAGAACGCAATTAGAAAACAAAGAATCAATGGTTTTGTCACGAAAGACACTGAGCAAAGGTAACGTACGGCGCTACCTGGAAAGCGTTAACACGTCGGCCAATCTAGAAGGACGTTCATTCCTATGCTTTAATGATTAACTTGTATTTATGACTCATTTCAAGATAAAATGCGCTGGTAATAAAAAGATCCATAAATTGCCTCAGTTCCCATATTGTTTTAAACTCTGGTAGAACTGGGAATGTCACCGAATAAGGTGAGAAGACAAAACCACGACTGCAGGGAAAGCCACTCGCTCGGTTTGGATGGAGATCCACTAAAAAGCCTTTCTGTACTACCCACACTGGCCTTTTGAGGACAAATATATATATATAGCTTGCTTTAGTGGCTAGGGAAATTATTTGCAAAGCAGGGTGAAAACATTCCTGCTTAAATGCTACAGAAATAGTACACTATTTCTTTCATTGCACATTGGAGTGTCTCTCCCTATGACAAAGACTGTAGAAAACACAAACTGCAGTAGTGGATCATTGATCGACTAATAGTAGAAAAGGATTTCTAGCTTCAGTGCAAAAAATAGGTACCACAAGGAAAAATACACCCACAATATTGGGAAATCAAAAGCGGGTGCTGCAAGTCCCCCATTTAATTAGCGCACAGAATGAGCAGCCTGGTACCATAAGGAGACATTTAGGAAAAGCAAAAATATTTCTGTAGGAAAAGCAAAAATATTTCAAAGCAAGAACAGAACCAGCCAGTTCAAAGTCTGATTCTATTTTCTCCTTGCGTTTGTATTTATGTACTCATTTAAATGCTACAAAAAAACCCCAAATGGAAATAACCAGCAGCGTGAATTCTGCAGTTCAAGGGGGTTCGTTGAAGCCTCTTAAGTGGGATATTTTCAGCAATCACTCCAGCCACACTTCCCCTAACCTAATAGGCTTTTTGGCCTGATGTTTCCTGACAAATTGAGCCACGTCAGCATTGCCCAAACAGTTTATGTTGCTGGGATGATGTAGAGACACAGCGCACAGTATGCGGCGGATCCCTAATTCCTATGAAACGAAGAAAACGAAACAACCCGTTTCCCCCAAGACCTGCCTGCTCTACAATAGAGGGACGGAAAAGTTCTCATAGCAGTTTCTCAGACACAAAGCGGTCGAGTTCCAAAGATTACTTCTTCAAATAAACCGAGGGCTTTTTCATCTTCTAGAAAACAAACAGAAGACCTGTATTGAGTTGAAGATCAGCAGGAGCATCCAGACAAAGAGCAAGGAACAAGATCAGACAAAGCAACAGAGAACGTAGACTCAATAGCTGAACAAGCTAAAAATGTCAAGAATTGCAAGGCTGGGATAAACACTCTGAATGACCCTGAAAATAATGATTCCGTAGCAAACTGATGTTAAGAAAGAATAACAGAGCTGAAGACAGCAAACAGGGACTAGGACAAACAACATCAACACCGCCCCAGCTCCCTTTGGCAACTAAAGGCTACAAAGATGAATATTCAAGTGTTTTAATTCAGATAAAGTTAGGGAAGCATTCAGGTTGTGAGGTTTGCAATGCACAGGTCACCCCTGGCTCCCCATCTGCCCAAACCCACAAGCCAGCAGAGCCACAAGAGGCATTTTCCTATATTTTTGCAGATAGGGTCCAATGAATCATACCGTTTATTACAAAATGCTTTAATCTATTAATCTTGTCACACTGAACCTGAACACAGATTAATTGCTACTTCCTAATTACGTTTTCTGACATAATAGAAGGTTATCAGGAACAGTATTGTTTTAACACTTTATTTCCTATAAAAGTCCGCGTATTTTCCAGATTCAGTAATCTTAAACGCCTCCATCTATATGGTTGTGCTAAGCTGTATCAAAATCAATTCCCGTCTTTGAAAAAAACCACCAAAATGCGAGGTAAAACATTATAAGCAAAAGTTACTTTGCACCAGTGAAGGGGGATGCAGGACTGAAGCTCCTAAGGATTCTGCACATTTGCACTTCGAGCAAATCTCTTTTAATTTCATTCCCCAAATCTTTTTGCTTTCCATTCTTTAAAGCCTTGGGGTATTTTCAATAATTTCTCCATAGGCTAAAGGCATAAACAAAACATTGTGAACAATTTCAGAATGTTTTCACCTCTCTTTGATGAATGAAGTACTTTACCGTCCTGCATGTGTAAGCATGAGGTTTATCTGCGTCGCAAGAATCGCAAATCTACTCACTCCACGTTCTGCCAGATCACGGAATATTTTCAAGGCAGGACTATGTTGTTATACTTTCTCACTACGGAGGTTTGTCACGTGAAACAGATGGAAAAGAATAACGTGAATACATATTTCCTGTAGCTTAACCATCTCGGAGACGGTGCAATATTGCAATAAAAATGCACCTGACCCCACACTGTGTAAAATGAGCGTGATGCTTTGCGTGTTCTGAGAAGCAGCATCTTTACTTAATTGTCAAGACTAAAAATAAAGATGCCAGAATACATCTGAAACTACATAAGCAAGAATTTAAGAAGATAGTTAAGTCAATTCTGTAATTCAGCATGCTTAAATCTGGTTAAAATTAGCATGCAGGAGGGGACTTGTCGCAAAGAAACACTTGGTATTCTGTTAGCGGAGCAAAAGCGACAAAACGCTCATCCAAATGCACACCCCTCCTACCAGCCACTGCGGCTATTTGCAAAACAAATCGCTTTTTGAACAGCAAAGGCATCATTTCCAAGGGTGGATGTCACAGGTAGGGTGACACCTCCACCAGCTCCGGGTCCCAACTCCTCCCTCTCCCCATCCATGCCAATTTGTCCTCAGGCAATTCAGATAATTCCCTTTCATTACAGAATCTGTAATCTCGCCTAACTATTGTATCAATGGGCGGCTTCAGAATTCTCCAAGTGTTCTGGTACTAAGGGATTTTTATTATGATAACGATTTTTTTTCCGCCCTAGGTGACTTCTCAAGAAGAGTCGTAACGCCTATCACAACAGGCCAAAATCTTGATTAAACTCTTCCTTCCTTCAAGTTACAGCTTGCTACGTTACCATTTCCTGACAGTAATTATTTCCAGCCTTTCATAGACTGTCAACAAAGTATTTAAAAAACTATGTCACCTGGCACTGGGCTTAACTTGTCAGATGCGGGATGCGACACGTCGTGATTGACCGGCTTGCTGATATGGTTGGATCTAAAGCAGAGCTGCTAATTAAAGACTCTTCCTAATAGGCTCACAAAAGCAGAGATTGGGCTGTAAAATCTGCTGCAGTTTTCAGGAGGCAATCAAAAAGTTGTCCTTACATCCTCAAATATTTCAAGGGAAACCCCTGGTTAATAATCCAGCAACTGTAAGAAATATCAAGGAACGCAACTTACTTTTAATGATACCGATTTATGGAGGGGGAAAAAAAAACCCCACCTGTACACGCCCTAATAAAAGAGCTGAAATAAGGAAGAGAAAGTCCTTTCTAAAGAAATATAAAGCAGAGCGAAGGAGGATATATTTAGCACAGACAGAAGGAAAAGCATTTTGAAAAATAAAGACAACCAGGAAATGAAGTTACTTGAAGATACAAGCAGAGTTGAGCAATGAGACTACACAGATGAAATTCAAACCATGCATTTTTAACCCACCACCGGTGACTTTTTAAGCTATCGCACCGTGTCCAGTTCCCTGAACTAGCCAAGCAATTCTTTTTTCTGGTGGAAAGATATTTAAACAGCAAGAAAGACTTCTACAACTTTCCAAAGCAGTTCCAACAAAATTCTTCTCCAGCCGCACTTACAGAGCTGCTTCCACAACCCTGCTTGGTTTTTAGGTGAAGCCAGAACTATGACAAAATAAATGTTTATAACATTTTTTCCCCCTCTGTTTAGCGGGCAGGTTTTTGCTTTCAAGTAAAACATGGTATTAATACTTTCAAAAAAATTCTTTCCAGTTCGATCAGATTTTTACAACATTTTGCATTAAAGCACTCGTGAAACATTTGTCAGAAGACGTTTTGCATGTATCAGTGATGATGTGCATGACAAAGGTGCTGTCTCTGCTCAGCCCGTGCCGTCGGCGGCAGCGTTAACGTTGGTTTTACCGTGTAGTTCCAGAACCAGGGCCCCAGAGTTCCCGTGAGGAGCTGGATCGCTACCGTACAGAGCACAGACTCCGTAACATCAAATCTACGCGCGGGGGAAAGAAACAGTTCAGAACGTTTTCCTGGGCGCTTCGCTTCAGTGGAACAGTTAAAACGGATCTTCAGTGGCGGCGTAAAGGACAAAATCCAGCCAACTACTGCACAGCACTGAGGTAATTTAAGGGGTAGGTAAGAGGAAGGGGATTAATGAGAGTATTAATGAATTAACAAAAATATTGTAACCCACGTAGTATTTTACACATTCAAAACTCCATTCAGAGCTTCTACAATTTACAGGACCGCTCCAAAACAATCATGGGTGTGTGCACGAGGAAACAAAATTAAGTTCTTTGCCCCGAGTCACAGCGAATAAAATGCAGAAATTCACAATCAAACACAGTCCAGAACCTCTCATCTCCCTACTCTTATCTCCAAATGACGCTGAATATGTGAATTCTTCATATTTTTTGTAAAGCCAAAGCTCAGACTGCATCTTTAATTTGCCACCTCTAAGGGGAAGCTGTGAGTTTCACCTCCCTGTTCACACAGCTCCTTGGCAAATAATGCCTAAATAATCCAAGTGAGCTCTGGACCCCCATTCAGTGGCAACCGAGCTCTGCTCTGTATGTATTTGGTTTTAATTCCTGACAGAAAGGGATGAAAAAAATACACTGTGGCCAGAGCCACAACTACCACACACGCTTCTGATGGCAAAATGTAGCTTTACAGCTAACTAAATTATTTTAAAATGTGGTCAAAGTAAAATTACAAACCATTTAGTTAAAAAAAAAAAAAGGAAAAAATATATATATTTAATTATCACAGCGCATCACACAGTAAATAATTAGAAAAGGTGACATTTGCTATTTTAGGGAATACAGGAAGAGAAAGTCACATGTGCACACACAGCTAACTTGGGTACTCTTAACAGCTGCAGTTTCTTTTCCTTTTTTTTTCCCTATGTTATTCTAAGTGATATTTGTAACTCAGACATGGATTCATTTTTTTAAACATTATCCGGGAAAGCTTAAAAAGGTCCTTCAACCTTGGCATGTGCTTCACTCTGCTTGGCTGTTGGGAGTGATACGTATTACTCTGTATTCTGCCTGCTCTGCTGGGCTCCCTTGTCAAGCTGGGAAGAGCATTCAGCCAATTAACACGAATTGATTAGTCACGCATGCAGAATATACTCTTGTCAGTGCTAATTTATGGAGCATATTCCGTCGGCAATACTCAAAAGGTTGTGTTTGATTAAACAAGCTGTTAGGCTTTAAAAGGAATCAAGCCTCAGAGTTTGGAGACAGCTGTAGTTGGTTCTTTCCTTGTCCAGATTGGTGAACTAAAAGGATTTAATTCAAAGTTGAGAGATTTCCTAAGAAAGTGAAAAAAAAGTACAACAAAAACAAGAACAGGAAGAAGATATTTATACTAGAGAATGCTCTGAAATCAAGTCAGTCACTATCGATACAGCTGATTTAACGCAGCTTTTGAATACTGTGCGAAAATACTGGGGGTGTTTATGCACCGTCCTCCTCTCCAGCACACAGAATTCCTTCCAATAGCCCCGCATAGCAAAACACATCAGACGAGAAAAAAAATCTCCTGCCTGGTCAGCAAACAGAAGTGATGATGCTGGGAAAGTCAAGGGGAAACGTCTACTGTCAAACGCCCCGTGCAGCAGCGCTCTGCTCTGAGAAATGATGGTTCTTCCATCTGGTTTATCCGTATCTACCCAGCGTGCAAACGGGATTACTCAGGCTGGGCAATGAACTATGGATCCGAGCAGGAGACAAAGGATTGTTTTCTTAAGGGAAGCGCTGCAGCAAGAAAAGAATGTTCATCATCACAACACGAGAGGAGGAAAAAAAAGGGTAAAAGTCACATGCTAGAAGTCTAAACGCTTAAGGGTTATAATGGATTTTAGTCTTGATTCGTTTCAACCCAGTGTTTTCACTCGGATGAAAAATAAATAGCATGAATAAAGCAAACTGTACAAGAGAAAGAAACAAGTAAATGAATTAAAACTCTTTGCAGCTACAGGAAATTCATATTGAGGTAAAAGCAATATTAAAAATTAGAAGCTTTTCCCCTTTGCTGGTGTTAATACACTGAAGATGATACGTGATTTTTTCCTTCTGCTGCTCACTAACGTATATGAGAAGTTGTACATGTCAGATAACAAGGAATAAAAACATAATGGCATGTGACTATTATGTCGAAGCTCAGTTTCATAGAGCGAGAACATCTTTCAATGATAAAGGCAGAAAAATCAGCAGCATCTCTGCACGCGAGCACTCGGTTCTTGGTTTCAAACACCAACAAGGGACTTGTGAGAGGGACAGGAGGAGGATCATGATGTGGAAACCCCCCCTCATCACTGACATCAGCCCTCAGTTATTTCAGCTGTACCTAGTAATGCTGTAGCAAGGCACTTACACGTATTGATATGACATACACCAAGCTACTTTCCTCTGCAAACACCCAAGGTGTTAAAAAGTTCTTAAAGAAGTATTGGGGAAAAAACCTCATAAAACGGAAATTTTTAAGCCCTGTCATTGCAGAGATTACTGCCTTATCTCCTACCGCAGTCCTGAGATGCTGAAGCTGTTGCCAAGAGCAAGAATTCCATGTGCTAAACTCTGACTTGGAAGGTTTCCACCTCTAGATTTTGATATTTGGTGCGAATTGTCCACCTAAGCACACTAACTCCTTTTCTGCTAATTGCTCAAGAGGAAGGCTTCATTTAGCTGCTTTCTGAAATACAGCGTCATTTGCTAATCTCTCCTTTATACCTCAAGGGTAAGACTGGCAAGATGGCTCGGGTGATTAACCAAATTAACCTTCTCCCCTTCCTAAACCAACCCACTGCCAAGTGGGCTCTTGCACATGTACAACGGCTACAGCATCACTGAACAAGAATGTTCCCCCCAATTCTCCAGCATTCCTCAATAACGGCTGTTTTGTTAGACAGCCTGAATTCTTTTGCTTTCTCTAGAGACTGCTATTCAAACAGTGAAGTAACATTTTTAACTTCTCAGCTATATGAAAGCTGGTAAAAACTGATCCTTCCTCTCAGTGTTTACTGATATGACTTTATGAAGGATGCTTCGAAGCTAATTTCCATCTCCTTGTGTGTATATATATTTACACAAACACATATATGTAACCTGGAGAAGGCACCATGGAGACCTTATTGTGGCCTTTCAGTACAAAAAAGGGGCCGATAAGAAAGATGGGGACAGACTTTTGAGCAGGGGCTGTTGCGATAGGACAAGGGGTGATGGTTTTAAAATAAAGGAGGGAGATTTGGGCTGAACGTGAGGAAGAAATTGTTGTCCCTGAGGGCGGTGAGAGCCTGGCCCAGGTTGGGCAGAGAGGTGGTGGCTGAACCATCCCTGGAGACATCCCAGGCCAGGCTGGACGGGGCTCTGAGCAACCTGAGCTGGTGAAGATGTCCCTGTCATGGCAGGGGGGGCATTGGGGGAGCTGGGAAGGTGCCTTCCCACCCAAAATATTCCATGATTCTATATATACACACCCCACTATAATATCTACTATCGCAAACTTCCTGTACTTCAATTAGGAAAGGCTGGAATAAACCAGATAATGCAATAACTTGTAGGAGAAATGCTGGAGACCACGGTGCAGCACTCTCATGTCTCTGGGTAGACCCTTGACACATGCCCACTGGATTTTTAAAATATGATTTAACACTTTCCCCCCCAGTCTGGCATGGCCAAGCACACAAGGTCGTTACCTGTGCGGTGCTGTGTGCCGTGTCTCTTAGAGAAGACACACAAATCGCAGTGCAGAACCCAGCTCAGCCCTGACAGACACCAACAGCTTCACTTCCAACTACCACCGACTTGAGACGGCTCCCACTGCCTGTGCACTGAGCTTGTGAGGCTGAATACAGCACCAAACCTGCAGAAACACAGACGTCTCCCAGAATCCTTCCTGAAGGCAAAACCCTAGAGCAGGTGCAGGATTGAATCCAAGTGGAATAAGTCTGGATTTGGAAGAGCCAGAGCTAGTAATTCCAACTGGGCTCCAGCTAAAGGCAGGCAGATTCCCTTCAGGGTTTGTGCACAACATTCCCCAATGCTCTGGTTTCCGCACCGTGTTCCTAAAATACCAGATCTGCTTCCACATGGACATGTGGAATCCTGTTGGGGTTGGCCACTTTGATTTTTGTGATATGCAGAAGAAAACTAATTTTTTCCAAACCTGAGATGCCCCAGTTAGGGCACAGCTGCAGCCAGACAAGACTAAGCCTGAAACAAAGCTCATTCTATATTGCAGCCCAGCAAGTCCACAATCCAGATAAACCAGTTACTGGGCTGTAAAACAGGAGAACAAAGTAATTATTTGGACTGCTTCAATATCAAATTTTTCCCGCAATTCAGAAGCACCTTTTAGTTTCTTCTGTGTATTCCTGCACTTTCATGAGCCCATTCTCAGATCAGGTCTTTGTTTTTAAACAAAACTTCTGCCTCCAGCTCTACTCACGCTGTTCCCTGCTGTCTCTGCACTGTTGATGTTACTATAATGACTTTTACTGTAACCAGCTCAACTTGCTTTGAGACACTTCCTGCTTCCTCACCAGGAATTTTTAAGCAATACTGACCTCTAGCTATTTTTTCGAGCTCTTTAACCAACTCCAGTTGATTATTGAAAAGTCCGCATCAGCGGCCAAGATCTAATTAAAATGATCATTTAAAGATGCAGACAGGTCACAGGACTTTACCATCTCAACTGATTATTCCTGGAGCAGCGCAGGGCAGCTCCCCACAGTTGTCAGTGGGAAGAAAAAGAGCGCAGTCGATGGATTCAGTAATTGGGCACAATTAAACTCCTAGTTTTCCTACTCCATCTGCAATATTCCGCAGGAACTTAGCAAAAGCGATGCCCTTTCCTTCTCCCTTGGGGCGAACACTCCTGCTCTGCAGACAGACTGACACAAAGTGCCCTCTGCATAGGTCAGTGAATTGTCACGGCTGGTACAGTGACAGCATAGACGAATCAGACATTCTGCTCCACAAGCATACACTTAATTTGACATACCAATTTATACATATTTTTTTTCAAGACAGACTTCTTCAGCAAGCCAAATTGATTAGACATTTAACCATTCAAGTTTGAGCTGTAAGGCTTGAAATATTAATCTCTCTCTTCAACAGTCAGCTGCTCTTCTCTGAGCCCTTTCCAATTTGCTTATTGAGTTGATCTCTGTAATGAAATACAATTTCTTGGGCATAATCTCATCCCAGAAATACAATAAGTGATAACCAACTGCGTGCTCTCTCCTGCTGCTTCAGAATGGAAGGCAAGTTAGAAATGCTGTCACGTTTCCTAAGACATCAGTACTCTTCACAGCCCCTCCGTGTATTTTTGACGGAGTTCCCATGTGGGATAAACAGACAGGAAAAAGCTCCTGTGCACTAAGACCTTTTCAGCTCCTTCCAACAACTGTCTCCGATTCCACTGATTCAGCAGTAAGAACACCTAAGCCCATGCACTGCAGGGAATCTGAAAGGATAGATAAAATATAGACTTTTTTTCGGTTTTATGATTGGTGAGATGAAAGCTGCAGAAAGAAACTAGTAGCAAACAGTGAGAATCAATTAGCTGGATAAATAATCTCAGTTTTTGCCATAGAAATGAACGTCAGCTTATGACAGTCTATTAACCTTATGACACGAGGCGAATGAAGAAACAAATGTGTTTACTACGCAGCGCTGTCCGTTATCTAAAATAATGATACAAATATATCTGTGTGCAGTTTGCCTCCTCTAAATTAGCTGCATATTGATGGATCAAGTTTTCATAATAGAAGGCCATGAAGAACAATAGTATCTGCTACAAAATGCTGTCCCCTAAATACAAAGACTCCTCACAAGAGCAAAAAGCAAAAGTTACACTTAATATCAGGAATAATTACACATTTGTCTGCAGCAGAACGGCAAATTGAGTGGTTTTGATACTTGCATCTGTAAAGTCAAGCATATGCCAAGGTTGATTTTTTTTGTGTTCCTTGGAGTTATCAGGGCCCTGAAACATTCAAAGGGAGCTAAAAGCATTTAGAATTGAGACCTTCGGTATAGTATAAAAGTGAGAAACTTAAAACAAGACTTGAGCCACATGTCTTACTTTAAAGATTTAAATATTAGAATTGACTGAAACTAATTGAATCTGCTTTGGTGTACTCAGGATTCAAACAGGGGTCTAGACTTGTTCTTTTCTTCCTCCAATAGACATTGAAAACTGTTTCAGCGTCTTATTTTTTGAGCAGAAACTGCATTAATAATCTGCCAAAATGGCTGGTTTAGATGAGAGATCCATATTTATACTGTTTTAGCAGTATCTGAGTATCTATATATCACAAATAATACTGTAAATAAACAGTGCGTGTTGTAGCATTGTTTCAAAATCCCATACAAACCCGGGGCAAGTTTCAGGTTTCCAGATGCAAAATTATTCTGCAGTATATTTACTTGAAATATATTCGTTAGATTGCAAGATCTATCAATGGAAAGGCAGAACAAACATACATTTCCACATTAAGGTTAGTGAATCCCACAGCTCACCAAATCTTCATGTTCTGTTTCCCCATCTACGCTCACCCAGCAGTAAACGGGATTTTAGCCACTGATTGTCTTGGCATCGCAATTTTGGTCCCATTATTGACAGAACCACAGTCTATACTAACTAAAAGGCAATCAGAAATTGAAACTGTAGGCACAACGTCAATTAAAACAATATATTTTAAGAGTTACGGTTAATAGTGAAGATTCACTACACATCATCCCAAGTCAAGCAATATCAAGACATAATTAGCTGAATACTACAGCCAGACTGCCACCAACTGACAGAAACAACATTTTGGGGGATGAAACACCAGGTACTTTAAACCTAAATAAACAAGGGAAGTCACAACAGAAGCTCCCAACGAGCCAATATGACAAAAACACATTATACCACTCCTAAAACAAGCTAAATAACATTCAGTATTAATTGTGGATCCAACAACACAGAATAGCCATCACAAGCTTTTAATGTGCGTATATGAAAATAAACAATTTATTACTGCTCTAAGGATCTGAACTACAATCACATAAAGTGCAGCTAGACAGGAAAGCAGCCTAACTTTCAGTTTTATTTTCAGCCAAGGTACTTACATGCCAAAGCGCAACGTTCCAGAGACGTACGTCTGCCAATGCGCGCAGTAAAACATGAACGTTCCAGCAAAACAACAAAAGAACATCCAGTCAGGGTTCGTTCCCAGCTGCACAGCAACACAAGTTCCCAAAACCACAAAGACTGCAGGAGAAAATCAGTCACATAGTAAAAAGATCAAGTGTATTTGTGCGTAAAGATCCTTACCAGAAACAAATCTACAAATGGAACCAGAGAAGAGACAGTGAGAATGTATCCTGATGTGGTTTATTTCACAGACATAAGAGATTAACACTTCCATTTTAAAAGTACAGACTGTAAATATATATATTTAAATTCATATCAGTTATCAGAAGTCCTCAATATTGAGGGTTTCTTAGTCTCCTACATTTTTATTGATCTTAATGGGATTAGGCACCAAGGGACTTAAGTGATTTATACAATTGGAACCTGCAGCCAGAGTTTGGGGGTTTTCTCATATATCCAAGATTTGCTGGACATATTTTTCCCATTTTCTGAATTTTGATTATGCCATTAAGAAAATCCAAGGTCTGTCACTGAAGATTCATAAGGTATCTATGCTTTCCCCTCAGCCCTTTAAATACTTAAGACCTTTAGAATTTAAGTAACCAAAACCATCTGATCATTTTTTGCAACGGGGTTAAGTTTTAGGCTGGCTCAATGAATTCTACATACCTAGGAACTCATCTTGCTCATTCTAATCTTAAACTCAAGATTTCTACTGTCCCATTCTTTAGGCTTCATACCTGTCTTGCAATCGCTCTATAAAGATTCAATCTAAAATAATAGAGAAGAGCATTTTGACAGCTTCTTACATAATTCTTTTTTAGAACCAAGACTCTGATAAAGCATACACAGAAGACTGCTGACTCTGATTAAATTAGTCAAATGCTTAATTTTTTTTCAGTGTATGACATGAGAAGATATCCAGTTGATCAAGAACACTGTCTACAGAAAGGCTGTCTTAAAAGCTACACATTCAACAATTTCGGTTGCCTTCAATAAAGAACTTTTCTGTATTCCAGATCCAATCCCCAAAACCATCGTTTAATCTTCATACTTCAATTAAAAATTACAATACCTGTAGAAAGCGAATCGCAGCCATGATCAAAAAGTTCTCCTAACGGTGTACTGCTATTCGTCCTTCTTGCTTGTTTTCCATCTATAGCATCCAGGGACTGGTAGATGAAAAGGCCACACGCACAAGCAATGTACGCCCAGGGAGGTGCCTAAGAAAGAAAAGTCAATGATAGTAAAATTTATTTTTAAACCTTAAAAAAAAAATAAGCCTGAAGTTGAACTATCTCACACTCTTCTACAGCAGTTTTTCATTTGCACGCGCTTTCTCATCACACTTTCAGTAGCTGGTCCTTGCAGGGACAGGCAGAGGGGGTTATGACATGTAAAAGGTAAATAAAACAGTGACAAGAATTAATGGCTTAGATTAATAGGCACGGCACATTTTCTAAAGCGGGAAGCTGCACTGCAAATCTGAAAAAAAAAAAAAAAAAAAAATCACAATGCTACACTTGCAAAGTGGTGCACAATTAAGTCCTTGTCTTGCTTCTCTTTCCAGCAGTATTATGTGTAAGTTGTGTGCGTGATTTAGAAACTCAAAAACCTTCTTAGCCCCTAAAACATGCAACGGTGTCACAGACACTGAGCTCATCTTCACGAGACCTCAGTGAGGTGTCACATACTCCAACTCTGCCAAGTACAGGGTATCACCAGCTGGCAGCAGCATTTGAGAGCTATGGCACTGCAAAGTGCTCAGACTTGGAGATTTCAGGTTCAACTTTTACATTTTCCAAGATATGCAAAGCTCTGCAGTACAGCACCTCCACCAACAGCCATTTTTTCTATTACCAGGTAACAGCAGCTTTGTCAAATCTGTGTTAATTACCCTTAATATTCATATCCTGGATAGCAATTTTTATTTCCACAGAAATAAAAATGATACCAAATTCCCTGGTAAACCAAAGACTACAATTCAAGCTTTTTTCAGTATTTGAAGCTTAAACCACTGTGACCACAAAAGCCAGAGGGTTGCCATTAGTCTGTCTCAGTTTACACAGACAAAAAACAGATATTACTGGATATTTTGCAGTCTTTGCATTTGACACACTATAAAAAGTGAGCATTTATTTTACAGACCGTGACAGTAAAGACAAAATAGAGCAAAGCAGCTTAACCAAGCTGACTTGCCTCTCACAAGACTGCTTTTGGTCTACACAACCATGGCTCATTTGTGGCACATCAATATATTCTTTCTGCCACCTGCATTGTTCCTGCTACTGCGTTTTACTAAAACAGTTCATCCTGCCTCAAAAGCTGGCACCATGCTCTGGTTTTAGCAACGTAGCTACACAAATCAGCCCAAAAACAGAGGTAAGGGGGAAACACGTTCCCTGGTAGCAGAGAATCGCATTTACACAAGGTTTAGATGCTACAGAATTCCATCCCATGATGATATTTCTATTTCTGAGAGATGGATTTTACACGCAATGTTTAAGTTACCTTTCAGTGTCATGCAATTTTCCCTCTATAAACTTTAAAAAAAAAAAAAAAGTTGATGGCTCTTTCTTAAACGCTATTTTCATTACCAGTGTAGGTGTTCCCACTTAGATATTATTTGTATCTCAACAAGATTTCACAGTTCCCCCTCTCATCCAGATCTTTTTATTAAAAATATCCAGGTAGCACTCCATTGCTCAGCACTTTGCTAGCTGGACTCTCTTCAACTAAGCAGCCACTAGAAATATTGGTGTCTCATTTTCTTTTTGGCTACCAGTGAGGCTGTGACAGTCACATTCCCTCAGCTGCACCGTTCATGAACCCAGATGGAGCTACAAGGAAGAGACAATTTACATATGAAAACAATAGTACTTTTGGGGGAAAAAGAAATATTAAAAAAAAATCCATTTCTGGAATTTCAAAGCCCCATTTTCTTTCCCAGACAGTTTTTGACACTTAAAAGCACAAGCTCCCAGCTCCAGCAGCGCGCCACAGCCTTCCCGCCGCGCCGGCACACAGGCTGCAGTGCCATATGGCAAATCAGATCAGGTCGAAAGCTGCCTCAGCAGAAAGTTATTTTTCAGTTGAAGTGAGAAGACAATCTCATTCGTTTAGCACAAAGTAACCCTAAAATTGTTAAACACAGAACGGTGGTTTAATACAGCAGGACAGCGAACGCTGCAACTTTCTGATGCTCTGAGCGTAGCTTAGGGTTTACTTCACAAGTTGAATTACCAACCAAAATACAACTGGACTCTAAATTATAAATTATGTTCTGGTTCAGTGTAGCTGCTAAGTTGATGAAATAGAGACAGGCTGAAGTCTCTCCAGAGACTCGGCCCCCACATAATTCTGTGATCAGAAGTAACGGCAAGTTAAACAAAAGTCACGCAACGATTCCACAGTGAAAAAGGAAGGAGCTGCTCTAAGTACTCTCTGCTTAAACTTCATCATCACTTCTTATCTTACACCTGCTGAATTCCACAAGTTATTGTGAAACTATTTCAAGAGATCTCTAGAAGAGGCAAACATCCCTTTACTACATATGTGGAACAGGGATACAAAGCGTGGAATGTACCAACCTACATGGGTTTTTTTTTAGAGTCTGGGTGGAAACAACCCAATGCCGCTTGACCACAAAGCATTGTTCCAACTTGGGAGACCTGGTTACGAAGGAGTTCAGGTATTTTAAAAGCTAGAGACATTCTTCAGGTATTTGATATGTATTACAGTGTCTGTACCGAATAATTCCCTTTTTCAGTGCATACAGGTACAAGCAGCTTTCAAGATTCAAGATCCAAGGGACAAAACTTTTCCCATGTACAAAAATGAAAGTCTTCAAGTACCTTATGAGGTAACCCTAGTGAGAGAGAAAAGTCTTGGAATGCTTTGTAAAGATTTTTATATCCTTGAAACAGGAAGACATTTCTCCTGAGGACAGGTCAGCAGCTTTTAGTGCATCCAGAACAAAGAATAAAACTACGGATTTTTATCCAGCCCTCTCGCAGCAGAGATGACTCAGGCAGCTCAAGAGGACAATTCTGCGCTCCCACAGCCCATCAAACGCTGTACCCAAAGTCCCAATCTGACCAACTGCTACATGGATTCCTTTATTTTAGCGAGCCAGGTTTAGTTACACCAGCCTGCCTTGATCTCCCAAGCTTTGCGGCTCAGTCCCTCATCCGAACTGAGTTCCTTGCTGTGGTGGAACTTGAGCCAGGCTCACGGGGCAGCCTCAACTCGCTGCCAGTCAAGTCACCTTGCGCTTCTTGGTGTGTGGTAACTCTAGATCAGAAAGCGGAAGGTGACCAACCCAGTTGCAAGCAGAGAAAGTAAACAGGCAAAAACTTCCTATCCCATGCAAATCAGCTGCAAATCCATCTCTTCACTGTCTGCCCACGCACTTAAGTCTTGTGGGACTGCAGCTTTCATGAGGCAGGTCCTTCCACATTGGTCAAAAGAGCTGCTGTTTCTCTTAGCAAGCAGCGTGCTGATCCCAAAAATCCATCTGTGCTCTTTTTGCATGCACACACATTACAAGTATTTCCAGAGAATAGCTTAAATGTATGAAAACTGCAGGCTGCTCAATGAGAAACAGTTCTCCACAAAGACAAGAACCCACTAGAAAACAGTGCCAGCTGCTACTAGATCAGAGTAACCATGAACAGAGATTGTCAGAGGCCCATAACTTACCTGTTCTGTCGCTGTTGGGCAGTAATATACTAATAGCAGAGTTGTAAATATATTTATTAACAGTCCAATGATGGTGATCAGATTCGGGGCAATCCAGGCTGGAACTCTTCCAACTAACCATTCCCAGTAACCCTGCATGAGAGGTTCAAGCAGGGATCGGCCGGCGCTCTGGTATTTGTGTTCTTCTAACCGTTTCAGCTGGTGCTTTGACAACGGAGGCGTCGGCAACTGGACTAGTTTGCTTAACACGCAGCCAGTGGCGGGACCATGACCGCAGACCGCAGGGGATTCCAGGTGCGAGTCCCCACATCGCCGCTTGATGTTTCGATGCCCACTCATGGATTGGGTGGCCTCCGAATTTTTATTTGGCAGGTAGCAGCTGTTACGGAGAATCATAAGATCCTGCAACATAAAGGGTTGAGACATACTGAAGGTGAAGAGCACAGAGATTTTAAGACATCAACAGTTTTATTTACCATCAGCAAACCAAGAAGATTTTACAAGAGTTCTCCCTTAGAAAGGATATTTGGAGAAATACCAAGGGAAAGACAAGAAACAAGTGCTCTCAATGCAGTTATAAAATAGCAAGTTGCACTTGTTTACTTTCCTTGCAGCTTACTGAAGCAAATCTCCTGCAGCCAGCAGCCTAAATTTCAGCAGCAACAGAACCTTACACCACAGCACTGACTTATGTTACAGTTGGTCTCCTCCAATCTCCCTCACAGCAGAGCCGGATGGAACAGCCACACACCAGCTTATCAACCGATGTCACTAAAGATTTCTCTGCATTTGCAATGGTAGTTTCACTGATTGGAAGAAGCTTTGCATTTTGGTGAAGCTAAGCAACCACCTAAAAGCAGTTAAGTGTGTTTGTTTTTTTGTTTTTTATTTTTTTTTAAATCGCAGTTCCTTATTTCAGTTTCGCTGTGGCTTTTTTCTTCTCTAAATTTCACCCAGTTTGGGTGAAAGCTCATCGTCAATTCAACTTTTAAGATACGCAGGAACCACGCGGCAGCTAGAGAAGTTTAGCTGGTCAAAGACAACAGCACGAGGCAGCTGTGAAAAGAAAACACAGGGGCAGGCACAGCATTTCCAGTACTAACAAGGACCCTCACAATGTCCCACCTCCCTCAATGGCAGGTGACCAGAAACATGTAACTCTCCACACAAACTAGAGGAAAAGCTGTAGAGAAAGGAGACTAAAAAGAAAAGTTTGCTATTTAACTGTAAGAGCCAAAGAGAAAAAGAAAATAAACAAACTAGTTGTGAAGTCCCGCAGAACAAAGTTAGAGAGGGGACAATGACAACTCTCTCTAAAGCCATAAGCAACTAGTCAGGGAAAATAAGCTGCGTAAATCAAAGGTCAATAGCGACATAAGAGCAAGTGATCTCATTTCCACACTCCACAGCTTAATTAAGGCAATTTCCAACAGTGAAAAGCCAGCCTCAGAAAGCCCTGCCAAGAGGACGGAAAGAGACGAGCAAACAGGGCTTTGCTTGTGCAGGAACTCGACAGGTTGGGAGCAGGCAGACCTGCATTCACTCATTTATCAGGAAACCACACTTAGTCACCTAGGAGGTCCCTGTGGGTGTTGTCCCGAATGACCAGAAAAATTAGTTCCAACGCAGAAAACTATCCCGTTTTCCCCTTTCCCCGAACGGCCGCTCCCCCCGAGAACAAAAAACCACCAAAAACTCGAAAACAAACAACCACACACTAGCCAGTTCGCATAGAACTTTCACCCGGGCCTGGCCGCTCGTTGGCAAAGACCCGAAATGGGGGAGGGAAAGGAAGGCCAAGGGCTCCTCTCGGCCCAGACAACCGCCCCCCTACAACCGAAGGACGCAGCCCCGGGGCGGCCGGGACCCACCCGCAGCCAGGCCGGGCGGGAACACCCCAGCCCGCAGCACAGGCCCAGGCCCGACCTCAAGGACCTCCCCGCTCACCCACACGTCGCCCTTTCCCTCAGGGACCCCATCCCACCTCAGAGAGCCGCGCAAAGCCCAGAGAACAACCCCATCCCCTCACCTCCCGCCCTCCGCCAGCAGACACCCGGCATTTACCTCAGTCCCCCACACACACCGGACGACGTTTTTACGCCCCTTTTGCGACGGCCGGAAAGGAAGAGGGGCGGGAGCGGCGGCGCGCGCGGGGGCGGGGCCGCGCGGGGAGGGGCGGGGCGGCGCGAGGCC
>VWYH01007986.1:23989-68105 GCA_013399365.1 Pampusana beccarii
CCCCCCCCCCTCCCTCCCTCCCCTAACAACCACCCCGGTCACCCCCTTTCGTGCCCGCCCTCGTCAGCCCTAGTGACCCCATCACTGTCCCTGCTGCCGCAGCGACCCCTCCATGGCACCCAGTGACCCCATCGAGCTCCCCTGTCCTTCCACTTTCCCTTTCCTTTCCCCCTCCCATCTCCCCTTCCTTTCCCCCTCCATCTCCCCTTCCTTCCTGCCCAGCTGCTCCCCTAAACTTTCCCCAAATCCTGGTGCCTTTTCCCCCTCCCTGAACACCTCCCAGGCACCTCCAGCCCCTCTCCCTTGCGGTACCTTCGATTCCCCTGTTCGAGGATGTGTATTTTTAGATGATTTCTCTGGTTAGACAGGTCGGACTGACAGGTAGTGCGGACACCGAGCTCCTCAGGAGCCACAGGATCCACTGGGGATGAGCCAGGTTTCTAAACCAGGCGTTGGGACACCCTCGTGTCACGGGGTTGTGTGTTTGGTTTGGTGCTGGGCCATCCTGCTGCTTCCCCCGCTGGGTAACAGGGGCTCAGCCAGGGCTTAAAGATCCCCAGCTCTCTGGAACCTCACCCCCATATCCAAAAGATATAATAGCGACTTTTGCTGTCTGTCCCAAGAAAACGCTGAAAATGAGTCATCCGTCATTACCCTGCAGTGGGAACAGCAAAGGTGACACACTTCCTACTTACTTGCTTCTCGTCCTTTGAGGGTTAGCAACCTTTAACCATTGTTATCAGTTTGACCCTGATAAGTTGCACAAATGGATATGTTCGGTCGCTTTCTGACTCAGCCCTGCCCAATCTTCGTGTTTGCGAAGGAGTGCGCACTGCAAATTGCTTTGTCTTCCTTCAGCACAGCGTCTGTGGCTTTGACTGGAGAAAAAAAGGGAGTATCCCTTAGTGGAGCTTTATCTTGCAGAGAAAGCAGGGACGGGGCAGGTTGACAATCAGGATATCAGCGTTCATTTAGAAATTTCCCTTTTCCACTTGTACTTTCGACCGCCTTCTCAGCATTATCACTCTAGTTAATGTTAACTTGCTGCCGTTAATGGCCTTGGCCACCTTTCGTTTTCATGTGTAGTTTCTATTCCGTGCGCTCAAGCATGTGTGGAACGCTGCTGCGCACTTCCTGCCTTTAAATAAAAACCTCAGGGATGGTTAAAATCTTTGTTTTTGAAACACTTCCTTGAGTTACTCTCGATAATGGCTATTGCAGGAAATATCTGTGATACTTAATCTGGGGCTTAAAAACCCCCTTAGGACACAAAAGTGCCTACAGATCAGGATAAATGTTAAAGAAAATTGCAGTTTTGTGGAAAAGAGACATTAGCCTTTGCTGTTGTATAATCAGTTGGCAAAGGACCTCGTGAAAAAAACCAAGGAGGTTGAGTGTGGTTTTTTGCTCACTGTTGAAAACAATAGGACAGGATGAGGTGTTAATAATAAATTATTTCAGGACCTTTCAGCTGGCAAATTGCGAGGTAATTCCTTCCCCGTGACTTGCGATGCCTCTTTATACGCCTGAGCTTGCCCAGATGCTCCGTGTTCAGAGCCTTGTGAGCTGGCAGTTACATGGTGTCTCTACAGCGCCGTGAAGTTTGGAATGGCCTCGAGTAAACGGCACCTTAAATGTACAGAACAGAGCCCGTGCTTGGTACATACGATCTGCATGCAAACAGACTTGATTTCTCTTGAAAACTAAATTTGGAAGGAAGATGAAGGGAGATGAGAAGAATTCGGGGAAGATCTTGACAGAGCTAAGAAAGAATTTAGTGGGGGAAAAAGATTACAAAACAAAATGTGTAGGAGTTTGTCAGGGGTTTATGTCTCTGAAAATAAGAGGAGCAGAGATGCCGTTTTCTGGCAGAGCCCAAAGCAGCTCTTGTCCTCACACCGCTGGGATGCACCAGCCTGCAGCTACAGTCACAGTCAGAAGTTGTGTCTCTCCAGAGCTCTCAGGTTGCAGCTGAAGCTGCTACACCGCTCCACCACTGCCCTGGGCAGCCTGTTCCAGTGCCCGACAGCCCTTTAATGAAGAAATTGTTCCCAAGCTTCAACCTCAACCTCCCCTGGTGCAACTTGAGGCCATTTCCTCTGGTCCTGGTGCTTGTTCCTTGGGAGCAGAGCCTAACCCCCCTCTGGCTCCAAGCTCCTTTCAGGCAGTTGCAGAGAGCGAGAAGAGCAATATCCGGGGGAAAACTGGGAGTAGCTGTTCTGCTTCATTAACCTCGCCTTAATCCAGGTAAATTAATCTGTGTAGGCAAGAAAATAATCCCAACAGGTGAACGCTGCCAACATCTGTGCAAGTTTAGGAATATTGCCAGCGGACAGGAATGTAGCATGGTGTCTCCTCTGTTGACTTCTCCAATGTGTGGAAATGGCAGCTGCTCACATGAAGAGAAGATTAAATTCAAGTTGCTTCAGCACCTTTCCTGCCACATATTTAATTTAGCATGAGCATCACCCCGGGATGTTCATCCACAATGAAACAAGAAGACTCCATGCTCTGTCCTCTTCCCTACATGAAAGCAGCGATCAGAGGCACAGGTTTTAACTGCATTAAAACAACTTCATTCTTTTTTTTTTCTCTTGAAAGCTTCTCATTTCAAGTTAAATCTTTATTTAGGCAAGTCCTGTACATCAGAAGTCTTAACTACCTGTTTTTCTGCATTTCTATCATCCCACTATGCACAGGTTTCACTCCTTAAACCACTTGGAACATAGATAAAACATCGTGTCAAGCCAACAGTCCTTCTAATCCAATGTCCAGTCAGCAGCAGTAGCTAATAGAAGATGCTAAGAAGGAAAGTAAATACTGTAGAGTAAGAGATATAGGAATACCTCACATCTTGATTATTTTTCTTTATATCTCCAGGATTTAGAAAAACAGAAAATGAAGCGAATGTGGAACTTCACCAGAAAGATGCCTTTGGATTCCCCTTGAGCTGACATTTCTTCTGATGCCCTTGTTCTCAGGTGTGTGCCATATTGTTTATTTGTTTTCAGGCAAAAATCTATTAGCTCAGAAATAAAGTTAAGGCACAGTTAACATTTAAATGCTAAAGGAAAAGTAAAATCTAAACCTCAGACTGACTGCTTGAAGTTTTGATTTACAGGCCCAGGCTCGTGACATCAGTAACAGAGAACACAGTGCAAAATACACATTTCTCTTTCAGATTCCCAATTTACTGCTAGAAAAGATGGGATTGTGAAGTTATATTCCTCACTAATTTTTATTGCATTACATTAGAGGACAAATGGTATATTTAGCTTAAAAATGAAAGCTTAAGAGTAAGAAAGCAAGCACCTTTAATTCTGTCACTGTTCTAACTCACTTTGTCTCCTGTTAGACACCTTTTTCTGCTACCGAACACCTTCCTTACAAGCAGCTGAACCTTTAATTTTACAAGGATGTAATTGCACATTCTTTGCAAGGGTTATCAGTTAGAGTTGGCTTTTGTTACCTCCCAGGAACATGCCAGCACTCAGCACAAACACAAGACAGTCACCATTTCCTGGTAAAGGAGCAATTCTTGTGCATTATGTGATGAATCTCTCAACCTGGCTTTCCAAAGCTCTCCTAGACACGTGTGCTGGTGAAGGTCAGCAAGCAGATACGCCCTGGAATGACAAAGGTCTGTCTGGGACCAAACACTTGCTGAGTGCAGCAAATCCACGTCCGAATAGTGCGGGGGTCTCCTAAAGGAGATGCAAAGGTGTTGATCAGCTCTGGTCTGTTTCAAGATTCACCCACTTTTATTTCAAGTTCTTTTTTCCTCCCATGAGACTTGCTAGTCTTGGTGCTTCCATCTCTTTCTTCCTTTTCTTTCTCTCAATCTGTCACACTCTAGACAACCTCTCCCTGCTGCACTCCTTCCTCTTTTGTCTCAACATTATTTTGCTTTTCTCCCATACTGTTTGATCTTTGCCTGGATGCCCTGGCATCTATACTCCCTATTACTTGCTCTTCACCTTTTTCCTGTTTTGCATTCCATTTACAGTCTCCAGTTTCAACTATGCTTAGTTGGAGCATGCTTAGGCTGGGACTTACAGAACTGGACAGAGTGAGTAGGGTCAGCCCTTTCACTCCCCTGTAAATGGAGCTTTTCCTCCCACTTTTACAAACCTGGTCGCTTTTCTGTGTAGCTCTCGAGTTGGAAGGTTGTGGTTGGCAGCTCTCGCTCAGAGATCTCTGCGAGGTTCTTTAAGGGATGCATACAACTCATGTTGAGTCACGCAGCATGACAGGTAGTAAATGAGTGCAGATATTAAAGTAATTTTAGGTCATTTTCTCCCCGTCTGCCCAGTGGATTGTTAATTGGAACTAAGGGCTCCACAACAGCCACTATCAGTTAAACTGTCACAACTGGGACGCGTTCTCTGACAGCCTCACAAATTCTAACGTGGTGTTGTGACATGAGGCTAAGAAGAAAATATAGGCAGTTATTCACAGTGACCCATTTGACTTTCTTCTGGCAGCAACAAATGCTGAGACATGTAGTAAAGTGACACTAGTGGTTTCTTTTTTTATGATCTCTTAAGAATTTCAGAACGAACATTTCCAGATGTTATTGCGGCTTATTTATGATTGCTTCTGTGCCGTGAAGTCAAATGTTCACTTTGGGTTTGCAGGACATGATTGAGAGCAGTATCAAATTGCTGGATTTGATGCACCTTGCCTGAAAAATAGCAAAACCTTTGAGAAATCTCAGTAAGCCTTTGTTTTTGATTCCTCACAGTGTCTGGAGTTAGGAGCCAGCACTGAAATGTGGTGGTTTCAGCAAGGCCTCTCCGTCTTGCCTGTGGCTTTGGTGGTTTGGTCAGCTGCATCGTTTGTGTTTTCATACATCACCGCGATCGTCCTACACCACGTCGACCCGCTGGTGCCCTACATCAGGTCAGTGACGTTCGCACCGTATCGTAGCATCGAACTGGCCTCTCACTCCTGTGATTTCTTCCCCTATGCCAAACTTTAAGCAGCAGTTCTTACCTAACAGCTCCAGTTCTAGCTCTGTATAGTTATTTGTAACTCTGTTTAAAGCTGGTTTTGTGCAAAAGTCTAACCTTTAAGTTGTGGCTCTGTGAATGTATCCTTAAAATTATAAAGAACAAGAAAGCTGGGGCTGCATCTCCAACCCGCTGTTCAGAGTAAAGTGTCGTGCTGTCGCCAGGTGTGGTTGTACCAGTCAATCCATATTGTCATCTGTATTCCCAGCTCCATCGCATCAAGGCTGTACATACGACTTTAGTGTTGGTCTTTCAGTTTTCCAGATTCTTCCTTTTTTCCAGTTCTAATACTCTTTATTCACCTTTTATAGAATCAAAATCAAGTCATTCTTTGTTTTAAGGATGGCGTGTGTTTACCAGGCTTATTTCTACACAAACTAGCACAGTATAGCTTGGGTAATGAAAAATTCAGTGAAAAATATCTAAAGGGTTTTTTCAAACCTGTTTCTTATGGTTCTTTTGTAATAAGTAAAGTTGCGTTGCAAGTATTTCTAGTATAGATAGATACGTATCACTTCATTTATCTCTTCCAGTGATACAGGGACAATACCACCTGAAAGATGCATATTTGGGATCATGTTAAATATTTCGGCTTTCTTGGGTGAGTATAGAAAGCTGTCCTTGGCGAACTGCAGACAGTTCTGGAATGCGCACAGTTTTAAACAATTTAATTTCCTTATTCAGATCGTTAGACAGCCCGTAATTCTCAGTCAAAAACTAAATTCTAAGCAATGAATCTTAATTCTCTCAAGCAATTCAGAGGAAAGTGTGTGTGAGGGATGTTCTCCACAAAGGCAGCATGACAGTTGCAGATTCCAGAAGGCTAAAAATGTGTTTTAAAAAATCCAACTAATAGTAAATGAAATAGAAGTGCAAATTCAAGGTAGTCACATTGTTCTGCAGTTACGGAGAGGGGGAAATATAATCTAGTAGGTGTTTCAAGTGAAAGAGATCTGATTATCATTATACTATTTCAGTTTTGACTTCTAGATTCTCAGCTTTCCTATTTCAGTCGTAGGACAGTTTCTGTGTTTTAAATAGTTGCCTCTGTCACTCAGCATATTTTTAATTAAAAAAGGACAATCTACTCATCAGCTGGAAATCTTACTGCATTTGGGTTCTTCGTTAACAGGCCTGGCTACCATGTATGTCCGTTATAAGCAAGTTTACGCTTTGAATCCAGACAAATCCAAGATCATCAAGCTTAACAAGATTGGCCTTATGCTGGGATTGATGAGCTGTTTTGGACTTTGCATTATTGCGAATTTCCAGGTTTGTGCTTTGCTTGCAATGTTCTGAAGCTGCCCAGGGTTTGTTTGTTCACTGAGATATCTGATAAAACAGGGGGTTTTACTGAAAGCAAAACTTTTTTTTTTGTCAAATTCCCTACAGAAAACCACCAAAAAATGAGTTTCGCTTTAGAATTTCTTACTCATTTCTTATTTGCTCTATCCACTGGGACTTGTGAGCAGCCAGTCATGAAATTCCAAAAGATTAAGAAACCCGGAAGTTCTGCAGAAAGCAAACTCTTCTTGGATCCTCTTAGAGGAGATCTGAAAGCACCAGCTCCAGATTAAAGACCACAACTATATTTTGTTTTAGCTCCAAACCTTCACGTATCAAATAGTCAAATACTGTGACAACTAGAAGGAAAGCCAACAAAAACACCCAACCCCACAACAAGTCCTGCTCTGAAAAATTGCCCTCTTAGGTATATTTTCCTTTAAACCTGCACGATTATTAAAAACACTGTAATGTTAACCAGATTTTAATTTCTCCATCTCAGTGCCTCTATTTTTTTTCCTCCTCAATACTTGGCCCCCTCAAAAAAAAAAAAAAAATCTGATATCTCACATATCGCACCATCAGCAGGGCCACATTCTACATCGTTGGCTGTTACACGCAAGACAGTTGTGCATTTGCCAGCCTCGTCATATTAATTACTGGCTGGATTTGGGGATAGAACCGCTCAGCAGGTCACCTGTTGGCACTCTCGTTACCTGCCCAACTCCTGGGTTCCTTCATCCAGTTTCTGTATTACTGTCATTACAGCTAGTGAGAAAACCTTGTATAAATTCTGGTAGGTAAGATACAGCTGTGACCTGTGACTTACTCACGAGAACTTAAAAAAAGCAGCAATACAGAGCTGGCAGGTGCTGGTTTCCAGCGAACTCTGTGTGGGGTTTCCATGAAAAAAATCTCCCAATTACCGGCAAGTTCCAGAACTGCTTCGCTTGGGGTGTGAGAATGCAGCTGAGTGGGTAGAGTGCCGAAGGTTTACCGAAGAAAATTATTCTCAGAGTTTAAAATGAAACCAGGTTCTGTACAAGCAATTTCTCTCCCTAGAAATGTATTCTGTACTACGTCCACGTGCTTGGAGCCTGCCTGACGTTCGGAGTTGGGGCTGTTTACATGCTGGTTCAGACTGTCCTGTCCTACCTGATGCAGCCGGAAGTCCACAGCAAAGACATCTTTTGGATCCGCCTGACCGTGTTGCTCTGGTGCTGTTCAAGCATTGTGAGCAGTATCCTTTTGCTGTGCAGCGGCACCATGAAACAGAACGGCCTTCACAAATGACAGTATTTGCATCTACGTTAATTTAACCTACCGATGTGAAAGGCTGTGCCACAGGCAGCCCGTGAGCTTCACACGTACAGCGCGTATTGTGCTATTTATTCATATTCTGTGTTGCAGCCTGGGAAGTTTAGGAATAAAGGGAACCATCAGGTTATGCCCACAAATGCGTTGTTGGCTAATTAAAATAAAATGGTAAGAGGAATGGTTAGCACCTCTTCTCCTTTCCTTTCCTCCTGCACACAGGAAGCTGAAAGTGGCAAAATAAGAGTTTATCACAAAGAACTCTGACTGTAGATTCTGAAGGATGGGGAGAAAGGGAAAAGTACGCAAGAGGTGGTGGGTTTAATGGGGGGAAAGAAGCCAGGTGAGAAATAAAAGTGTCAGTTCCCTGGTGACAGGAATGCTGCCACAAGGTTTATAGCTGGCTACAATTGAAATAGAAATACAGAATGTAGCATAAAACACTACTCGCCAAGCCACGCGCAGCAGTGCTGCACTCTGCCGGCGGCTCGCAGAGCAGCTTTGAATTGCTGGCATTTGTCACAGGGGCAATTCTGGAGCATGTTGCCGAGGTTGAGTCAGAGGAGATGACCTCTAGAGTTCAGAAGACGAGGCATTTCTGACGGGCATTCCCTACAACCTTCCCTCAGCTCTGGAATCCATCGCCTCCCTTAACTGTGAATTCTGAGTGCTGGAAGCAGCTGTGGGCTTTACAGGAATATGGGCAAACCCATCCCAAAAGAAAGTCCTTTTCTTTAGCGATCAGGAAACTGAATGGCAGCAACTCCTCTGCTCACCCTGATGGACGTTGTGTTTTGAAAACTAAGACTCAGTTTCTATCAAACAGGACTACAACACTAAAGCTTTCAAATTTACATTGCAAAGACATGAGAGCAAAAGTCGTTGCTTAAATTTTGTCCCTTCTGCAGTTGAATCAAGGGCGCTGATTTAATCCTCACCAATTTCACTTATTTCCAGGCTGGCAACCAAAACTGACACTAAACCAGATGCCTTATTTCGCAGTGACGGAGCATCTCGCTGAGCTCCTGCTACTGCAAGATTATACAATCTGTCCAAGTCAGATGAGAAGCGATAGTCAGGTATGGGCTGGTTATCTCTACCCAAGCGAGAAGGATCCTTCCCTGCTGAGAAGGCTTGACACGAAGCGAGGAAATCATCTGTGAGACTTAAAGACTTAGCAAAAAAGCAGATTTTCATCTTTGAGCGGTCAGAAGCCAAATACAATTGGGGAAGACTAAAACGGAACAAGCTGAACTGCTGCAGGTTAAGAGCCTTTTGCAATTGCCAGAAAAAACCACAAGCCCAAAATCTGTGGAAGTTTCTAAACCAGCGTGGTCTAACCAAAATTAGGGGGAAGTAAAGATAGCTGTGGATATAACAATATATACATACATGTGTACAGAAGGCGAAGAAAAGAGAAATTGTCAGAGTATTTTCTAAATTAGCAGTTCATAATGTAATAAGGGAAAGATGGCGACAGAAGTCACAGGTGAAATGGTTGTAACTGGTCCAGGAGGACAGAAGGAAACCTAAAAATGCTCCTGATGCTCTGCTGGAGCAAAACAGCAGAATTGCCAACACGGAGCAAAGCAGTTAATTACTCGCTCTGTAACAAGAGGAGGATGGGAGCTGGTTGTTTTTGTATTGCGATGATTAAATTCTCTCCATTGCAGTAGTAACTCAGGCAAGTAACTAACAGCTACTAAAGCTGCACATGTTAATTAGCGGAGAGTTTGGTATCTGGCATTCAGATCAGTAACCAAAGCTCCCTGGACCACTCACATCAATTTTTTAATAAGCTTTTGAAGTCTGGGTTTTCAAAGACATGTTTGTGCCAGTAAGTTCAGCCTTGTTCATCACCACAATTAATCTTCCGCATCAGGAGGCTCTTGATGTTTAATCTCATTAACAAAGTTAATATCTTAATCCTATGAAAATCAGATCTATAACTTAATGCTCCAAGTTTCATTTACAAAGGCAGTAGCACTGATGTAGCCTCTGTAAGTTGTTAAAAAATGGACATTTCAACCACCCTAGAAAGAGCCCAGGTCTCTAATCGAATAGGGAATCGTCTTGGGGCAGTTACCAAACTTTAGTGAACTAAGCTACTACCGCTCTCTGCTGCAAATGCTGTAGTGTTCCAACCTGTAACCCACAGATCAGGGATTTAAGGGGACTGAGAAGTTGAAAAGCCTGGAAAATACCACTAAAAAAATTCCAAATGCTACGTAAGTATTAACATCTGATAACAGTTTAAATGCTTCCGTAAGGATGCTACGGTTGATCAAGGAGGTAAAAGAAGTTGCAGCATACAAAGATAATCAATTTAAATTAGAATTCACCTTTCAAGGGACTAGTTACTGTCAGATGAACACAACCAGTGAGTTGAAGGGAACGACGTGAAGCATCCGTGTCACCGTTACTGCTCGTAACGCTGAGGAGATCTCGTGGAGAACACACAGAGATCTCCCTACAGCCTCAGCCTGACACAGGCCAGAGCTGAGGCTGGAATTTCCAAATCGCTCGTTCGTGGTCTTGAATCTTCCTTAACATATTTCTTTACAGTGTTTGTTTCCTCGGTTGTCTTATACAGCGGCCTGTATGGAACGAATCTAGTGCAGAAGTTGCACTGGGACCCACAGGAAGAAGTAAGTGATTGAGTGGAGAAAATAAACAGAGAACGACAACCTGCTGTATTATTTGCAGTGGCAAATGCATCTGGGCACCTCCTGCAGCGGGGACGGGGGAGGCCAAGGGAGCTTTACCCCTCGAGCCAGCGTGCAGCTGCTTGCTGCAATACAGCTCTGAGCAAAACAGTTGCAGCTTGAAGTGTTATTTTAGATTAATCTCGCTTGGGGGCAGTAATGGAACTGTCAAACTACCAGCCAGACTGGTCTGTGCTGGTCACTGTTACATGATAACTGTAAATAATCTCATGTGCCAGCCAAGCAGAGTTCTTGGCGGCTGCTGGGTGGGCGTCTGGTGGGTCAGGAGGAGAAAAAGGCCGAAGGATACAAGTGACAGAGCTGCCAGAAAAGTGATAAGTGCTGGGCGGTGAGCGTTCTCAGGTGGAACAGAGAACGGGCTCATAGATCTTCGCAACTCTGCCCATCTCTCCAGGCACCGCTGGAGTGTGGCACTTACTGGAGGAAACACCACGCAGGCTGGTTTTGAGGTTTTTTTCCCACCTTTCCCTTTATTTAAAGCATAAGGAGCAGATGTTCTCCTGGTCAGTCTCTGCTACTGAGTTCTGCACATCGTTCTTGGAGGCTCAGATACGCTCAGAAGTTTTGCTCTCCAAAAGGAACAGTTGTGGGTGCAGGATGTTGCATGTACAAGCTGTCTTTGTGCCATTGCAGGTTCAAGAGGCGCTTTTCATACTGATTTTTTCTTTTTTTTCCCCAGGGCTACACAGCTCACATCATCAGTACCATCTCAGAGTGGTCGTTAGCATTCTCCTTCCTCAGCTTTTTCCTCACCTATATCCGTGACTTTCAGGTAAAGTGAAGTTAACATTAAGCGCTGTTCTTCTTCAAGCTCTAAACAGCCTGACGTGATACAGGATGGGCTGCGTTATATTGTCCATCACCAAGGCTGGAAGAGCATGAACAGCGCTGAGCAGCCCCCTCTTCCTCAGCAGGACCTGCCCCTGCTGTGTTAGCACAGTTTGCAGATGACACCAAGTTGAGTGGGAGTGTTGATTTTGAATCCTGGGTTCAGTTTTGGGCCCCCCATGCCAAGAAAGGCCTTGAGGTGCTGGAGTGAGTTGAGAGAAGGGGATGGAGCTGGTGAGGAGCTGGAGCACAAGTGTGATGGGAGCGGCTGAGGGAGCTGGGGGGTTCAGCTGGAGAACAGGAGCTGAGGGGAGACCTTCTGATCTCTGAACTGCCTGAAAGGAGCTTGGAGCCAGGGGGGTCGGGCTCTGCTCCCCAGGAACAAGCGCCAGGAGCAGAGGAAACGGCCTCAAGTTGCACCAGGGGAGGTTGAGGTTGGATCTGGGAACAATTTCTTCCCCAAAGGGCTGTGGGGCATTGGAACAGGCTGCCCAGGGCAGTGCTGGAGTCACCATCCCTGGAGGGGTTGGGCAGACGGAGATGAGGTTCTCAGGGACATGGGGCAGTGACGGGGTGGGAGAACAGTTGGACTGGATGATCTTGAGGGTCTTTCCCAGCCAAAATGATTCTATGATCTACTAACCAGCTTCACTCACACTATCTGGCCCAGTCATGGGGATTGCAAGGCAAACAATGCAGTCAGTCCTGGAGGGCAGCTTGGGAGCCAGGCTGATAGTTCTAGAGTCAATCTGCATTTTAGTCTTTCATCTTACTACTCAAGTTGCCCACACCAAGACAGCAGCAAGTTGGCTAAATTGAGTTTTCTTTCCTTTTTCCTGTATAGAAAATCTCCCTGCGTGCAGTTGTCAGCTTGCACGGACAAACCCTTTATAACACACCGCAGAGCTTCGTGACTGATGAGCAGACACTGCTGGTAGCGGGGAGCATCTAATGAAGGCGAAGAGAACACGTTCTCAGCATAACTCAGGAATTTAATAGCAATAACAGTTGGTATTTCGAAGCATTTATTTTATATGTAAAAAATTATGAAGTGATTGTATTGTACCTGACACAAAGGGCTTTGCTATTAACCCACACAGCAACGTAGATGGTATCAGTATTGTAAACAAGCCTGTAACATTTCTACACACACCAACGTCATGCAAGAATTAAATGAAGGTTATTCATGGGTTGTCTCCTCATCACTTCCACCACACCCAATTTTGCTGCCTGAAAGGAGCTTGGAGCCAGGGGGATTCGGGCTCTGCTCCCCAGGAACAAGCGCCAGGACCAGAGGAAACGGCCTCAAGTTGTGCCAGGGGAGGTTGAGGTTGGATCTGGGAACAATTTCTTCCCCAAAAGGCTGTGGGGCATTGGAACAGGCTGCCCAGGGCAGTGGTGGAGTCACCATCCCTGGAGGGGTTGAAAATACACATAGATGAGGTTCTCAGGGACATGGGGCAGTGCCAGGGCTGGGGGAACGGTTGGACTCGATGATCTTGGGCTTTTCCAACCAAAATGATTCTCTGATTTGAAGTCCTTTCAGTTGCACAGAGCCCCCAGCCTGAAGCCAGGTCCAGCCTCGTCCTTCTCCCCTGCAGTTCCCTCGCTGGGGCTGACCCCCACCTGCACAGACCCCAAAGCCCCTTCTATGAGTGTCCCACAAGAGAAATGTTCTAAATTTCTTCCTTCCCTCTTCCTGGCAGATTTCTGAGCTGGTGACGGGTTCATCCAAGAGCCCACGTGCAGTGTCCCTATTGCACAAGCTCCGACTACGCAGCCCATGTCCTGCCCGCTCAAAGGGGAACCGCTGACTCTTCAACAAGCACAGAGCAGAGCACCACTCATGTCCTCGTAGCCCTGATGTCCCTCGTGCTCCCCACAGAGTCTCCAACCCAAGAGCTACCTACTCGTCCCTCTTGCTGTCACACGGTGCTCCAGCCCCTGATGTGGCTCCCGAGGTTGAGCCCAACATAGGTTTCAGTTCCAGACACCCCAAATGTGCACCGGGGGGTTTATACTGAGTGTTTTTGTAGGAACAACCCCCCCACACATAGCAGTCATGGCCAGAACAAGACAGAAGCCTTAAAAATACACATTTACTCTAGTTCTAGCAACATATAGCAAAGTAGTTTGAAATTTGATGACACGCAGACCTACAGAATATGTTATCGACAGCTCCCTCTGAGCCCTGTTTAGCAGGAATAGCTTCCCAAATTATTGCTCGAGTCTCCAGCTACACAAGCTCCAGTGTTTCCTCCCATATCAAAACAGCTTCTGCTGGCATCTTCCCCTCCCTGGAGGGGGCAAGTAAAGGACCAGGAGAAGAATTTGAACTGGAGGCCTCCTGGAAATCCCAGCAGCTGCCCCAAGCAAGCAGCTTCTTTCCCCAAGATTAAAATAGGATTTCTTCATCGCAGTTGTGCTTTATTTGCACTTGCAGCCTGGTTCAGACAGCGCACGTGGCACAAACAAGCTTGGGAGCCAAAAACCTGCCAAATTACTGACGCCAAGGGAGTAAGAGGACACGTAAATACGATTAACATGGAGTCACAGAGACCCCGAGGACTCTGCGGCTTGGGGAAGATTTCCCCAAGTATCATATTTTAGCTGTTAGTAAATCCCCAGGGATCAGGGCAACCCTGGAGAGTCGCACACTTGACTACACATCCTTTAATGAGGCAACATGCAAATCTCCACTTCTGGTTAACCGCTACAACCTACAAAACACCGCGTCCCAGCAGCAGAAACCCCTTTTCTATGCCTCCTTTAAGTCTCATCCGGCAAATTGCTTAACCAGGAGATTATCGCGACAGCGAAGCACTGCCCTGGGTTGGCAGAGCCCTGACTGCTGCCGGGACACAGTGACAGCCCCGGTAGAAAACAGGGAGGAAACAAAAACCTCATTAAATCATCCATGCACCCCTTATTGAAACTCATTATCAAGGATACACTTAGTGAGAATAAAGCTATATCCACATCTTCAGCATGTAAGGCAGCTGTGCAGAGGGGAGGAAATCTGCTCTGTGGTTTCACCCCACACACCTGGCCTGAATTCTTAATTGGTAGCACCTGACGAAGCTCAGCGTAGTATCAATTAAAAGATAGGAGGGGCAGAGTGATATGAAGATGTCATGGCCCGGCCTGTTGACGAGGCACAGGTGCTATAACCAGATGGTTCAGCTGCTGTCAGTTTTGAAGATAAGGTATAGCTGCTGCCAATTAAAAAGGATAAATATTCCCTTCTGTCCAAAGTGCTAGTTACTGAGCCAGAAAATTTTCCGATAGATGCACTTTGCTCGTTATAATTCCAAAACACACCTCCATCTCAAAGTATACCCACCCCCAGCATACCTTCAAGCATGCATAGTAAAGTTTTTACCCTAAAAATTGAAGCAAGGGATTTTAAATCAATCCATGACAAAGATATGTATGAGCAGAGTCGCTCGAGCTCCACCTTAACATAGGAAATATCCAGAATACCCTAACAACAGAGAAAGGGTGGAGGGAAGACACCATCACTGAGAAGTCAAGGGAACAGCATAACAGGACCCAGCCTGGGATCAGCTAGGCTGAGCCTATCTTCCATGCCCTCAGGAGGACGCTCTTGGGTAAGATTTGCACACTTAGTTTTATGTTTTCCCCAGGACACTTAGGCTTCAAGCTTGTATTTGTAATCACGTTAATAGCACTACATAGTCATCTTAGAATTTATAGATATATGGTACCAATACTTATTTCTTGCAACTAACATCTTATTTCAACTCAAGTGTGTTTTTACAAGTGTGTTTCTGCAGACAGTGTGCTTATCAGCAGCATCTAAAAGAACTTGCACCTGTTGCTTTAATAAACCTCATTATTTTTTGATCTAGTCCTGATAATTTCTCATTGAACGCACCCAGACCTATAGTATATATTATACTACTTGCAAATCTGTGCAGTGTGTAGATTATATTATACTATTTGTGAATCTGTGCAGTGTGTAGATTCAGTGATCGCAGCTGGCCTGCACTATTCATGAATCTAATTGTGCAAATTCAACACTAGTGCGCTCAGACTTACAGTATATACTATACCATTCATCTCTGTGCCAGAATGGTCGCTGAGCACAATTAGACTTCTAGTGCTGACTTGAGGTTATTTGCGTCACTCAGGAGTTCAGTCTAACTGCCTTGCACAGGGCTTAACTTCTGCTAAATTAATTATCTTAACACAACACCCCCAAACCACATTAATGCTCCCCCACCTGCTCAGCACCACTCGCTGGGTTTCTTACTCATGTGTAGACCCACAGAAGTTCAACCTCGGAGCATCAAAAGCTTTTATCTGTTTAACAACCTCCTCAACATGACCAAACCCCTCTTCCTCCTCTGTCACCCTTTCCAAAGGGACGGGGATGAGCAGCACCCAGGAGCAGCTCCATCCTGACCAACTGCTCTGAGTTACATTTGCCCGTTGCACCATCGCCTCTTTCTCCTGCTCCCATCCAGTCCCAACAACACAGAAAACTGCTCCTCAGGGCTGGGTCAGGTCCTGCCTCTCTTACTGAAGACTTTAGATGGCCAGTCTCCCAGCAAGGAGCTGGGCACAAGCTGTGCTGGCTGAGGAAAGGCTGAACACTCATGCACTCAACCTAAGGTTCTGTTTCCCTCACTGCTACACATCTTCCAGGCTCCTAAGGGCACCAATATCCCCTAATTGCCCTGACCAGCCTCACCTGGGACCTCCTCCCACACATTCTGCCCGTGGCCAGAAGCTCCATTTAAGCCCAGGCCTGAGCAACATTGTAGGTTGGTGTGCCTTCAAGCCTGTCCTGGCTTTATTAAATGGACAGACTTCAGGCCTAGTTTGCAGGTAACTTTCCTCCAACCAGATCTTCTCTGCGGATCTCAGATGTGCAGCTACTCCTGCCTGCAGTCTCATTTCCTGCTGCTCCTGACTGAAGGCCTTGGCTGGACCCAGAACCTCATCCACCACCTCACCTTGCCTGGGGCTGCCCATGGCCCGTTAATCCCACCTCTGCCAACCTGGCCCAGCTCCCTGGCTGCTGATCACAGAATGTCAGGGGTTGGAAGGGACCTTGAAAGCTCATCCAGTCCAACCCTCCCCACCAGAGCAGGAACACCCAGCTGAGGTTACACAGGAAGGTGTCCAGGTGGGTTTGAATGGCTGCACAGAAGGAGACTCCACAACCTCCCTGGGCAGCCTGGGCCAGCGATGGTGCTACCTGTGCCCAGGTGACCTCCAGGTCACCCTTCCCTGGGGAGCAGCCCCACTCCTGCTGTTCCCTGACAAGGTGAGATGTTTCATTCAACTCCCATTGAGTTCATCAGCATTTCCTTGCTCAGGAATGGCTGCGCTCACACTTCTTGACCTTGCCAGTTCCTGCAAGCTTGTTCTTCCCCTACTCTTGGCTGCCTGCAGTAAACTCCAACACTGTGACCTTCTGCTCCTCTTCAGTAACACCCAATCTGGCAAAGACACCCCCACGGGCGACACCGCTGCTGGGGTAGGGGGGACAACAAAACGTGCTGTAACCCGGGCTCCTCCGCAGCTCCTCAGCCGGGTGACCCAGCGCTCAGCAAAGCCTCGTCCTTTCCTGCCCGAAAAACCCCGAGATAGGCTTTAGAGCCTGGGCCCCTCCTGGTTTTTCACCCCGGTTTGTGCTTTTCGTGCCTGCGGGAACTTTCGGGTTCGACAGAGCCGGTGCCGGCCGGCAGCGCGCTAAGGCGCTGCGGCTGCTAATTAACGGCGGCGCTAATGAATCCCGCCTCCTCTCCACCAGCCCCTGCCTTCCTCCCGGCCTCCTCCCGGGGCGCGCTCACCCGCCCGCCCGGGAGCGCGCAGTGCGGCGCGGCCGCGCCCGGGAGCGCGCAGTGCGGCGCACGGAGTCCCGGCTGCGGCGAGCCCGGCGCTCCCCGAGCGGTAAGCGGGGCCGGGGGGGGGATGTACCGGGCTGGGGGCGGCCCTCGGGGGGATGCTCGGGTCGGTCCAGCCGCGGCAGCCCCGGAGCACGGCTGGGGCTGGGGGGTGTGAATCGACGCCGCAGGCTGATGGCGGGTTTGGGACCCCACTGCATGCGGGGTTTCCCACCTCCACACCCCATATTTTTTGTCCGCGGGATGGAGCCGCATGTGGGGGGAAGCTGGGTAGCGGAGTCGGGAATTTTTGTTCTTGCGTCATGACATCGTGTCTTTGGATGTGAGAAAATCTTGATGTGTCAGTCCGGGTGGGGACGGGTTGCAGAAAAGGAAGTGTAACCCAGGTACGGACCTTTGTGCGCCGGGGCATGTGGGTCCCCAAAAGCTCGTGGGGAAGCAGCTTTGCTCTGCGGGGAAGCTTCACCCCGCTTCTCGTGATTGGGAGCGGATTCATGTTCTCCATCTGAAACATCCTGGGCTGGCAAAATACGTTCACCGGGCTCTCCAAATCCATCCCCATGGGTTGCGATGCCGCGTTGGCTCCGGCTGGGCCTCAGCGCCGTGCGGCTGCCGTGGTTTGGACCCGCATGCTCCGGCTGTGCCTGCAGAGCAGCTCGCTGCTATCGATCAGGCTTCTGGAGGTGGGGAAAGTGCTGAATCATTTGTACTCCCGGCTGTACGGGCGGTTCAGCTGTTTCCCCATCTCCGGCAAATGTTCCGAAATGGGCTGCAGAGGCTGAAGGGAACTCGGGCTGCGTGTGCGGGGCCGTGTCCTGGGTGGGAGTCCTGGCGGAGGTACCGTGGGGCTTGAGCGCAGCGTGGGATCTTCTTCCGTGGCCTTAGTTGCTCCTTGGAGGACAGGGCAGGGGGAGGATGCTCCCTGGCATCCTGGTGAGGCCTCTGCAAGGATGTGGAGGGGTCATGGGGATGGAGGGAGGTTTTTCTCTCCTAAAACTGGAGAAGGCATGTGGGGCTCACTGCTCGGAGGGGTTTTCCCTTTTTTTCCTTTTCAGTGCTGCCTTTGAGATGGTTTTTCAAGGTCGGGTCCTTGGGATGACACGTGGGCTGTGGGGCACTTCTGCAAGTCAGATGGGGATGTTGCGTCTGCGGTGCAAAGGGGCAGGGGGACACGGATATTGCAGGAAAAACTCGAATATTGCAATACAGACCAGATGCCTGACTGTTTTAAGATGGATACTGTGGTGCTGCTGGTATTTCCTGAGGGCTCCTAGCAGATACTGGGGACAAAAGCAAGAATCCAGTGACTTTTATTGAGATGCTGATTCCTTTAACGACTCCTTTTTTACTTTAGCGACTCCTTTATTGTTGCCCTGTTTCTGGAAAATGTCTTCCCTTTGGCAGACAGCTAAACTGATCCTCAGCCTGACTGCTTTGTTTCCAGAAAACTTCTTTGCGTGGCCTACCTTGTAAGATAGCTGCTCAAATTCAGCATCACATCCTTTCTATTTAACAGCTTCAGCCTGGGCTCTTGCTGACTTTCCTTTTTTTTTCTGTTTTTGTGTAGCTGTAATGTGAGCACAATATAAATAATGCATGGAGGTCTTCTCTGCTGACGGAGGATGGGCTCAAGTTGTTAAATTTGAAAATGGACTTTGTTTCCAGGGGTTGAGACCCGGGGACTGGCTTTGTCTTGCTAGAGCTGTATGATAGTGCTGGTGATTGTAATAACAAAGCTCCAACATCATCTTCAATAAGTCTTTCTGGGCCGCAGTGTTTCCCGAGTTGTGTTGTCTTGGCTGTGACTGGGGATCTGATTTAAACTAAGTCAGTCAATCCAATCATCTCTTCTCCCAGCTAATGATTAAATGGAAAATATCCCAAGCTCTCAAATGGTATTAATTCATAATGAATTATTTGCCTAGCTGTGATCTAATTGTCTTCGTCTTCATGGGTCTTGTGTATAAAATCGATGGTGCTGCTGGCAAAGTGCCACCACAAAGGCTTTCTGCAGTGCACAAGCATCAAAGCTGGGCGAATGTCTTTAATAACAACAGTGAGAAATGAGGTCTCATTCCTCATATCTGTGTTTCAAGAAAGAAACCTAAACTCTGCTGTTTCCCCTTTGAGTTTTTATTGCTCCTTGGGTTTCGTTTGCCCTTATCTAAATATTCCCTTGTATCTTAAAACTGAGCAGGCAGCTCAAACCAAGGATTGTATTCAGTTACAGTTTTTGAAGGGCTCTAGCAAATCTTGTCAGAGAGGTCTAGCTTGTCTCCCTGCCCTGTGGGTAACTCCTTTCAAATATCATTTCCCTTATTTTAAATGTTGTTGGATGACTTCTGTCTTTTTTTTTTTTTAAATCCCCTCCTCCTGCTGAAGCAAGTCATATCTTCATTCTTTTACCTTTGCTGTCTAGGATAATTGTTGCATAATTTTTGAGATCCAGCTCAGAATGAACTTGGTTGAAGTTGTTGTTATGCTAAATAATCCCTCCTTTTTTCTTTTTTTTCTTTTTTTTTTTTTTNTTTTTTTTTTTAAATCCAGATCTGTAAGAAACCGTGCTGTGTTATTATGGATTAAAATAGAGGAGGATTTAGGCCTCAGTCCTGCTTATAGGGATCACTATTCCTAGTTAATGAGATAGGAGGAGAAGGATTAACAACTGAACAAATAGAGATGGTTTCGTGTGGCTAAACCAGGTAGAAGTTCCCAAGGATGCTGTGCAGGGACAAGTCTTGCCCCTTTATCTCCCCTTAGTTCAGAGTCCTTTGGAACTCACCCTATCCTCTTGCTACCGGTGATAACCAGGTCCTATGAGCGTAGGAATGTGGCTGAGAGAGAACAGCCCAAGGGCACAGGAGAGTGAAGCATCATGCCCTGGTGAGCTGGGCACACACAGGGTCCAGGCCCTGGGACCAGGGAATGGGGACTTGGCTTCAAAAAGCAGCATCTGGACATCCTTTGCTAGCATCACTCTGCCTCCACTACACAGTTAAGTCTAAACTGAAGGCTGCTGAATTCTGAGGCTGCCAGAGAAGCCTCAGCACTGGAAAATGGGCGCTTTGTACCATCAAGGTTTAATCCAGCATGGTACTGAGCACCTTCCAGTCCCATCGACACCAATGGGATCTGATTGGGTTTGACAGCTTCATACACGAAGGCCTGTGCAGTCCAGGGTGGCCCCGTCTCCTGCCGGCCCTGTTCCAATGGGCACCACTGTTCCTTGTCACAGGGAAAAAAACAAACCAACCAATCCAAAACCAAATCTCGCGTTCAAAGCATGGTAGAGGTATAGCTGATAAACACCAGCACGGGCTGTCCCAGATGCTGCTTTCCCACCTTTGGAAGCAAACGTTGATCCGTACAGATGGCTAGTTAAATTGAGCATTATGGAGAGGCTTGGTGCAAGGTGAACCTGGAGGTTCATTTGAATTCTTGGCAGGTTTTCTACTACTTCATGCCTCCTTGGCAGTAGATTTTCCTGTCTTCCAGCACGGGGAGTGATGGGTTCCTACAGACCACCTAAATCACAGCAAGGATGATACTGTCTCACTGTCAACCTGCGTGTTATATTCCTCCTGAAATGCTCTGGCATGGATGGGCAGGTCTGGCAATTGCAGTACAAGCTGTGAGGTGGAGAGAACTCTCTTTGAATCTGCAGAAAATGTAGGAAAATCTCCTTTCTCTTACGAAATGCTGACCTCTCCTAGTTATTGCATTAACCTCAAGAAGCTCCAAGTTACAAGAAAATGCAGTGCCTCTAAAACTGAGGGGACCATCTAAGATGCTGACCCATTGCTCAGGTTTTTCATTTGTGTTAAATTGTGTCTCTTTGAGGAGGAAAATAGGCTTTCGTGCTCTAGGGGTTACCCAGAGAGCAGTGGTCTTGAACCATTGAGCTCTTGCTCAGGGTGTCCATTTAATTTGTGAGGTGTCCTGATGCCACCCGCATATGTTGAGCTCACGAGCAGGGCACGCGTTCCTCGCTTTTCTAAAGATTTTTCACTCCACGCGAGATATAAATACACGTTGGGGGTGCACAAAGCCATAGATTTCGATGAGAGTAGATGCTTAAAGGATGATTTACTTGGAGTTAGCAGTGGAGAATGAAAATCTTGGGGAATTTTAAGGAAATGAGTGTTTGGGGTGGGGGAAGAACCTGCCAGGAGCTTCAGGAGCTTCCCCCGGCCCGGCCGCTCTCCAGGGTCCTGAACTGCCGCCCCGCTGGATTTTTTGGGGGTCCCGACCCCTCCCAGCGCTGCTGATCCCCCTGTTGCTCCTTCTGGCCTTGCTAAGGAGAAGGGACCACAGGTTGAAACAAGAAGATGCAAGGTGGGAGGGAAAAATTCCCCCCTGCTCTCTCCAGCGTGGCTGTCAAGCAGTAGTGCAGGTTGCCCAGAGAGGCTGGGGGGTCACCGGTGTTGGATGGTTGTTTTAAAGACCCATCTGGGTAAAGCCCTGAATGAGCTGGTCTGACCTTGTAGCTGATCCTGCCTTCAGCTGACGGTTGGAAAAGATGTATAGACGAGGTTCTTAAAGATGTGGTTTAGTGCCAGTGCTGGGTTAATGGTTGGACTCGGTGATCTTGAGTGTCTCTTCCAATCAAAATGATTCTATGACTAGGTAGCCTTCTGTGGTGCCTTCCAAACAGGATTGTTTTGGGGTCCTGTTACCTTAAGGGTTTTGACTAGCAGGGAGCAAAGCAATCTGCTCCCTCTCTGCATCACTCTGAGAACCTTTTCTCTTGTACAAAGGTTGACTGACCATCCTCATATCACTGTGAAGTGGCTTTTATTGGATATTTACAGCATTTTTTAAATTGGATATTCACGGCATTTTTTACTGGATATTGACACAGCCTCCCGGCAGGAGGGAAGGAAGGAAATTACACCCCCTGAACTGAAAATACAAAGACCAGCCCTGACTCTTGACTTGCTCCTGGAAGCTTTGCACATCAGTTAATGAGGAGCTGCCTGTGCTGCGGTGTGTGAGTGGTGATAAACGTCACTCTTCTTCAAGCAATTTAGATGATTAGTACTTGGAGCCAGCCTGCATCTTGTTCCTTGGACTCTCAGCAGTTTCACAGTAGGGTATGGTACCACCAGCCGCCTCGTCTTTAGTTACACAGCCCTGTTTGTGATCGCTGGGAGAGTCACTGAGACGCCCAACAGCACGGCGTGGCTCTGCGCTTGATAAAGACACATCTGTATGCTGAGCTGTCCCCTTATTGAGTTAAGGGCGCAGAAAAAGCTCTCTTTCTCGCTGTCACTTAAATGGTGTCAGGATTCGTGAAATCTTGCTTTCACATTCCTACCAGACCCAGCAACAAAGGCTGCTTGTTGCCAGCTCATTGGCTTCTGTTCGAGTCCCTGTGACGCGCTCACAGATGTGTGCAGGCAAGTGGGAGGGAGAGGAGTGACAGAACCGAGGCTTTGTCGCCGTGCATGTGTGACAGCGTGCATGGGACCCCTGAAGCTCCTCTCAGGCCAGCCCTCCTTTCATGACACATCTGGCATGCTCCAGACCATGGGTTTGGCACTGGCATTTTGAGCAGTCTGTCTGTAGCTGAATTGCAAGTCTTGCTGTGTGTCCAGGGACTTAAATGTTGGCTTATTGTTACTTCTCTATTGTAAATTCAAAATATTGTAGCTAGGTAGCATTTGATGGCCTCTGTAGTGAAGCTGTCCTGTTTCCCCAAAAATAAGATGGGGTTTTATATTAATTTCAGCTCCAAAAGATGTGCTAGGACTTATTTTCAGGGGACGTCTTATTTTTCCGTGAACAACTATCTACATTTATTCTTGAACAAAAAATCAACATTTATTCAAATATAGTCATGTCATCCCATTCTGTCACATCTGTCCTGCTGAATTCTATTGCCAGTTAATTTTACTTTTTTACATGTGCAGCTGCTTGGACACTGTGTAAATTGACTTACTTTATGAACTGTAACTAGGGCTTATTTTTGGAGTAGGGCTTATATTTCAAGCATCCCGAAAAATCATGCTGGGGCTTATTTTCAGGGTAGGTCTTATTTTGGGGAAAACAGGGTATATAAGCGTGCACTGAGAACCACCTCTTGAAAACCATACCAAATCGATGTGCTTGAATTGATAATCCTATTTCCTTTCCCCGCACTATCTAGTGAATTTGCATTCTAATGTAAAACATCTTAAGACTGAACTTTCTGTGAAAACTAACTGCTCCTTATGCCCAGAAAAGCTGAAGTTAAGGCTAATTCACACATGTATTTACATAAAACACATGGGCTGCATTTATTAGAAGGCGAAAATGTGTACTGTAGCAGCGTCCTTCAAAAGACTGCGTTGCGTATCACAGCCCAACATCTCTTATTGACAGCTCAGATGCCAAGGCCCACGGGGTTTTATAATATTTTCCGGCGATATCAGCAGCTGGGTCCTTGGCTATGTATTTTTGGTTGACCTCGTCTGAATTCTCCTGGCCACCGTGACAGCTGTGAGGCTGATCTGGCTTGAGCCCAGGACAGCAGGCTTTGCTCTAATGTTATATTTCACCGACTCCAGTTTCCTTGCCTGCCTTGCTGCTTTAACCTTCCTCTCTAAACAGACCAACCTTTCTAGAGAGCTTTGCTTTGGGGATGGAGGTGGGACTGCTTCCTATGAGTGCCAGGAGATAAACTGGGGAGCCTGTGCTTTCTAAATGTTCCTGGCAGGCTTTTTACCCAGGAGATTGCTGTGTTTGCTCAGCTGTGATGCTTCTTCCTTCCCCCTCACTTGCCTTGTGAGACAAACAAACGTAAATTAAGTTTATGTCCCAAAATGGCCCTGGTCCGTGATGCACGCTAATAGGTTTAAAAGACAACTTTGTCATAATTAAGAGAGGAGTTAGGGACTAGTATAAGAATAAATACATCTCTGATTGCAGAGCTTGGATCAAGCGCTGCAGAAACAGGTTAGTTAAATTTGGAGGGGTGACTGGGATTGTCACCTCTGGGGAGGGATGGTAGTTCCCTGGAACTGTATTAATAGGAAATTAATGCTCTATCCTTGACATCCAGTTGTTCCCAAGCACCCTTATCTTGGGAATTCACTTGCTGCTCTAGATGCTTCCCCAAGAACGGTTTCTAATGGCAGTTATATAATGTACAATAGCACCGTCCTTTTGTGAAAATGAAACTCACCGTAACGCTGTGAGGTAGAGTTGGGGTGGGGAGAAGGACAGTGGCTCTTGGTTGAAGGGACTAGTGAAAGCAGGAGAGGCTGAAAATGAATTTTAAATAAGTATATTGCCTCTTAGACTGGGAAAACATATAATTAACAATAACAAAACGAGGTGGCTCCACAAGGCAGCTAATTGCATTTTCAAATGTCAGCCTGTCAGCTCTGATTTAGTCTTCACTCAATCTGGGCTTTGCCAGTTTAAAACCAGAGCAGCGCCTGGTTATAAACGCCGCTCCCCTCTCCTGGCACCGTGGCTGGATCTTCTCCTTCCTTGTCCTAAGAAATCTTTGCCAGCTCAGCTCCTGTTTAGCTTCACCTTCGATGCGGTCTCACTTGTAGAATTTGATACTAGTCCGCTGGGGGACCGCTGATACGCGTGCTTTATGAGGTAGGCTTCCATTTGCTGATGTCAAGGTGGGAGTTGGCAACATATGGACAACCAGAGATTCCTTGGATGGCAAGAAAATCATGTCACGCTTGCAACTTGCTGATTCTGCTTTGATAGATGGCTGAAAAGTTCTGCGCTCCACGACTAGTCCTCTGAGTAGCAGCACATGCTTTTAGAGCTACATTAATTTAAGGTAAATGATGATGAAGTGTTTTGAGGTGGTTTATCAGAGCGTTGACGTGAATCAGGATTGAGCCAGCCAGGCAGGGACCGTTTGGAGCAAACCTCCTTCAGCAGAACAAGCGGATAAGAAGGAAAGGAGAAACTCTGAAGTTCCCGTGAGTTTTTGGTCTGTGGGATATCATTCCAGATGTGAGGGTGTATGGGCAGCCAAAGCTCAGCCTCTGTGGAGAAGGCTGATGTGTGACCACAACCAGGAGTTGGGGGAGGAGCATGGGGAGATCCCAGTTCCACAATCCCGCTGGGGATTGCTCTGTGTCTGTTTTCCATCAGTGGAAGCCGTGCAGCAGGTCGGTGTTGTGGGTGTTTAAGCCACAGGGCCCAGCACGGCCGCATCACAGACAGAGATGAGCATCCCCCTCCTGTTCTGTGTCATGGGCAGCGATGAGCATCACCCTCCTGTCCTGTATCTTTGATAGTGATCAGCATCTGCCTCTTGTCCTGTATCTTGGGTAGTGACCAGCATCCACCTGCTGTCCTGTATCCTGGGCAGCAATCAGCATCGGCCCCGTGTTCGGTATCATGGGCAGCGATCAGCATCGCCCTCCTGTCCTGTATCTTGGGTAGTGATCAGCATCTGCCTCCTGTCCTGTATCTTGGGCAGCGATGAGCATCGGCCTCCTGTTCGGTATCATGGGCAGTGATCAGCATCCCCCTCCTGTTCTGTATCTTGGATAGTGATCAGCATCCGCCTCCTGTCCTGTATCATGGGCAGCAATCAGCATCCCCCTCCTGTTCTGTATCTTGGGCAGCGATGAGCATCCCCCTCCTGTTCAGTATCATGGGCAGCGATCAGCATCCCCCTCCTGTTCGGTATCTGTATCATGGGAAGTGATGAGCATCTCCCTCCTGTTTGGTATCATGGGCAGCAATGAGCATCACGCTCCTGTCCGAGGCAGCCAGCACACACACGGTGTCAGCTCCGCGTTGGAGCAACACACAGTGAGCAGCAACGTGTCACTTCCACTCAGTGTAGCCGCGGACGGTGGCCTCGCAGCTGACCAGTGAGTATCGCTGGATAAGTAGGGAAGTGGCTCTAACGAACTTTTCAGTGTCTAATCCCTGACGTGCTTAGGCAGGGGTGGTGTGTCTGGACTTAAGGGATGGCTTTGGGCTGCCTGCGGTGGCAGAGCATCCGCAGAGCTCACACTTAAGGCTTTGGAGGCTGGAAAGTGCTTTGCATTAATGTCACGCTGGGGGTGGCTTTTTGGGAACGCTGGGGGTGCGCAAGGGCTGGGCTCCAGACACAGCCCGGCCAAGGGGCGAAGTGGATTAAGCAGCAAGAGAGCAGCAAAACAACCGAAAAGAGGATTTTTCAAAATTTTGCTTTTCTTCTTTCTCCACATTTCAAGGCCTAGTTTCATCCTCTAGTTGTTATTGCAGGGTTATTCCCTAAAACGCAGCTAAAAGCTTATTAAAAATATCCTGTAGGACAAACCCACAAGTCTTTATTCCAATGCCAGCTCTGCTACCAGGAGGCTGTGACCCTGAACCAGCCATTTAGATGCTCTGCCTCAGTTTCCCTGTATGTGGCTAAGGAGGATTGTCCATGTTGCAGGGACTGGTAGGTGTTTTCTCCTCATCAATAAACCCTGAGGCCTTGGGTAAGCACGAAATATTTATTCTGTGGGCTGTTGAAGGTATTAAATCACTGCCTTTGCCTGGTTCAAGTCAACATATGTCAATCAATTTGCAATAAATCCTGGTTCTCAATCAGAAGGAGCTCCCGCAGAATAAAATAGAGCAGGCAAGGGCAGGCATGTGGTACATGGAAGTTAACATGCCAGAGAGCAAAAAAATGCCTCTCTACAAGGGAAATGCAGCTTCTGCTTGATGCTGCCTATTGTCCGGTAACGAGGGGTTTGCAGAGCTGTGCTGGCGATGCTCCTGCTATTGATTCGGAACAGATGCTGGGATGTGGGAAGGCAGATGGAGCCCCGCAGCGCAATTACCTCCCGCGATGGGGTGGGCAGCGCTGGCCAGATGCCATATGGGGCTGGTGCGAGGGTTTGGGTTCAGCCTTGGCAAACCCTTCCCAGCGAGCCTGCGGTGCGGGATGGACCTTGGGGATAAACGCGATCTCGGGCAAGTGAATCTGACAGTTGACTAAAATCCTAATTGTGCCGGTGCCGAGGGACCCCGTGCCGCTCGGAGCAATGTGTGCTGCCGTCTTTCTATTTCTGAATCGCGATCTGTGGCAGATCCATCGTCATCTTCGGCACGGGGCTCTAGAGGGCAAAAGAAAGGCTTTTGGAGTTGAGTCGCCTTCAGTGCGTGCTTGTGGCTAACTATAGCCCTGTGGCTAACTATAGCCCCGTGGCTTCTGTGGAGGGAGGGAGTGGTGGCGACCATCACTTTATCCTGCTGTTTTGACCACATCCTCGGCACCTCTGTGCACATCTGGGCTGTGGCCAGTGGCTGAAAGCCCCTTCTCAGGTGCCTTTTGGGTGCAAAGGCTCCTGCCCTGCAGCTGAGCCTCTGGCTGGGAGCCGGGGGGTGTATGTGCGATGTAGTCCCAGGTTTTTAACCTGGAAAATACGTTTGAAATGAGAAACAGCTACAGCTGGGATGCTGGTAGCAGAGGAGCATGTTTCAAGAGCAAGTTAAAGATGCACCAAACGGTTAATTGGGACTTTTAGGGGGTTTTTAGAATACAGCCTCAAGTGTTAATCAGGCAGATAAAAGGCATCTTCCTCCTGGAGAGGAGCTTAATGCAAAACTAGAGTTGTTTGCTGGCTGCTGCCCTGGGCGTGTTCAGTCCCTGATAAAGCACCAAGTCTGAGCTGCAAAAGGAGCTCAGGGGTTTCCTTCCATCACTGCTGACCTGGGGGTCTCCAGCCCATGAAAAAACTCATCCCCTCCCCAGCAGCTGAAAGATGCCCAGTTCTAAAAGCCTCTTCGGGCTTCTCTGGGGGTTGGAAAGAAAGAACCAGCTCCAGCGGACTCTTCTTGCTCGGTGTAAGCCTGTAAGCAATCAATGGGATTTCAAGGGTCCTGAAAAGAGAACACGGCTCATCTTCCCTGGGGAGCTTTTATTCCTCCTCATTATTCCCCATCTCCCTGGCCTGCAGCTTGCGCTGTCCCCAACTTAAAGCAATAGAGATATTGCGCTGAGTTAATCCCCGGTGACTTCATTCATTTTTCAGGCAGGGTTGGTTTTCTTTTCGCTGGTGACCGGCCCTGCTTCTGACCACCTGCCGCCGCTTTCCGTGGCACGGCCGAGGCCACCGCCTCCCACCAGGCTTTGCATCCCTCGCTCCGCGCGTCCGTAACGCGCTGTCTGGGCTGTCCATCACCGAGCAGACAGCATCCGAGCATCCGCCGGGATGTTTTTCAGCCTGCGGTGCTGGCAGCGTCCTGCTGCTGTCTGGAGCAGATCTCAGGCTGCTGTTGTGCTGGGGGGATGATGGTGCTAATGTGGGTGTCTGGGGGGGTACGCGGGGTTGGAAAGGTCAGGATGGAGGGTGCTCGGCGAAGGTTTGGTGGCTCTGCAAGGTCAGGGGAATGTCCTGGGGGCATCATGGGGAGATGTCACCCAGATCCTGCAGAGATGTGCAGGCAGAGCCCAACCTGCTGTGTTCTCACCAGCCTGGGACCAACGGCAAGGCCAGACCTGGAAATTCAGGGCAACCGGCACAGTTTGATGGCTCTGAGTGCTGGGAGGTCCAACATCCTTGCAGGAGGACGGGTTCTGTGATCAGCCCTTAAGGCAGCGTGAGATACAGAGGGTCCTGGGGCAGGTGGAAAAGGTCATGAATGGCCTCATCCCCCACCCCAGTGTCAGATCTGGGGCTGAGCCCCCCAGGCAGCTGCTCAGTGTGGGGTGAGCGATGATGGTTCCACAGCTCTCCGCTCCCATCGCTGTTTCTCCATCATATCCCTGCATCACATTTAGTCTGTTGGGTATCGTGACAATTCAGCTGCAGATCTGCATTAGTCGGTCTACGTAGATTGGAAGTAATTCAGCTTTTAAACTCAGATCTTATATCTATTTAACCTTTATTCAAGAGGCCGGATCATGTTTTAATTTCAGCAGGAAAGCCTTGCCCGAATGCAGGGGAAACCAGCGAGAAGTAACTAATCATTTGGTAAGAACGTGGCTTACGGTTTCAAATCCCAAGGCTTGGTCCTGCCCTCATTGTCCCATTGCATTGGAACCCTTATCCTTCTCCCTTCCAGCCTCGCTCTAATTTTCTAGTGGTTTGAAATCCGTTTGGACTTGCTGGCTTGCCCGGTAGGCATTGCCCCATCTCAATAATCCGGATCAGCAAGGCAGACTGTGTAATTATCTCAGCAGCTACTCTGGGTTAATGAGAGATACAGAGAGCAGAGTCGAACTGAGATCAGTTTGTGGTGGTTACTCTGCCCTGTTGTGGGGGAGAAAGGATTTCGGGGGAAGGGGGATGTGGAGACCAAGTTTCATTGTGCTTGTGCTGAAATTAGCTGTCACATTATCTATTTGAGGTTTGAAGTTATTAGAACGATAATTGCTACTAAAGGGTAAGTTTTGCAGCAGTGGCGGGGGGAATTGTGTGCTCTTGTTGATGGAGATAAGAACATACCCCTCAGCATACAACGTTAATACCAAGCACTTGGGAGACAGGAGCCAGAAAACAAGGGAGATGTTGCTGTATTAGCTCCAAAATATCAGGTTCTGGGTACATCTGAGCTGGGAGGAAGGTGCATCCTTGGAGGGCACCTTGGGAAGGCAAAAGAATTGAAGAGCTTGCTCAAAAAGGTGTCACCCGAACTGCCCCCGGGGTTTAGACCTCCCGGGGGGGGCAGCCAAGACCACAAACACTTTGCTACTCGCACCCGTTTAATCAGGAAAATGGAAAGAGCATTTTAATAAGATGATAATGAAGTTGTGGATCAGATTGGTCGGTGTCTCATTGGAAGCGACAAAAGGGGAGCTTTGTTTTTTTTTCCTTGAGTTTATCGCTTCTGTTCTTGCCTGATTAGTCGTAATCTTCTGCTGTCCTTCACTGGGAAACTCCCTCTTTTCTTCTCAGCAAAAATCTATCCTGAAGTTTGTATGTGATCCTCCAGGGAAATCAGGCCACCTATATTTCATTTAGTGACTTCAAACAATTAACCTAACAAAGATTCCTCTCTCTCTCCTCTCCTTCCCCCATCTGTTTCCTAATTACCAGTAGAACTGGGATACATATGCAGACTGTGCCCATTTTTTTAATTAAGTCACCTCTCTTCAATGTTTTGTGGTTTGGCTCTTAAAAAGCTGCGTCTCGCTACTGGGAAAACCAGTAAAACACAGGATGTACCATGAGGGCGAGGGAGCCTGAAAAGGGTCTGAGGTTCAGATTTTGGGAATTATTTTTCATGTTAGAGCTGGAACGTGGAATAGTTTCCATCCTTCTCATGAATCTGGAAGCGACGAGTCACTTGGAGTGACCCCGGAGGAGGTCTCAGCCCGGAGCAGCTCTGGGATAGGCTGTCTTTGGAGCAGGGCAGCAGTTTTAGGAGGAGAGAAAGCTCCCGTTTCTCTGTTCAAGAAGGAAAAATCCCCGTGTCCGTCTGTCCTGGTGCAGTCTGTCCTGCCAGCCCCATCCCGCGTCCTTCGGGGAGCTCCGGGGACGCCGTGGCCGTGCTGGTGAGCTCTCCCTTCCTATTAAGGGCTCTTTGTGACAATGGGCTGGCTGCTGCATCCATACTGGTGTTACTGGGAGGAGGAGCAGCGCCCTGCAATGGGGACGGGGGATCCGTATGGGAGCTAATGCCCGCTCGGTGCAGGGTTTGCCGCAGCCTTTGGCTCTCAGTGCGGAGATGCGAACGACCTCGTGCACTCCAGCTCCAGCATCCTTGCTCCCTTCTCCCCCAGCTCTTTGCCCTGCTCTGCCCTTCCCCTCGCCCTCTATTTTCTCCTCCGCTGTGTTCTAAGTCACTCTGTCTGCACCACGGGGGACACGAGGAGGAAAACCTGTTCACGTCTGGCTGTTCAACTCACGCTGCCGGTGCAGGCCTCCCCCACGCTGGGGTTCCCCCCTTTTCCCACCATGCCTGGATCCCCATGCACCCCAGCAGCCCCCCTCATAGGGACAGCGCTTCTCTCACGGCACCTGCAGCCTGCTTGGCAGAAAAGCACGTAATGATTAAGAGACACAGTTAATTATAAGCAGGGAAATACAGTTTGGGCTCTGCTGAAACCTGCTGGGAGGTGATTATCCGCCTGCCGTTGGTGCGCCGCGATGCTCCAGGAGTTAAACGCGCAGCTGATGCTGCTGGCGCTGCATCCCGAGCGTGGGGCTCGGGGCAGGTCCCGCCAGCCGCGCCGGCAATGCAGCGAGTGATTCAGCACAACGGCTGGAGCGAGGCGGGTTTGGGACGAGGCAGCGGCTTTGCTCTGTTTGCTTGTGCTGCGCCGCGTTTCGGGTCCTGCTCGGGTGTTGTTAGAGGATGGATGGATGGATGGATGGCAGCCCGGTGGGTGTTTGGAGGGCTGAGGGGTTGGCCACGTGCTCCCAGCGCGATGCAGGGCACCTTGCACCAGGCACAGATGCTCAAGGACAGGTTGTGTTGGGGAGCGGGCAGGGTTTAAGAGATGTTTGGAGCTTGGTTCAGCAGCTCGCTTTGTGCTTTCTGCGTTGCAAGATCAGGACCTGGGAGCTCAAAGAGGATTTTCGTTGTTTTCCAGCCCAGCTGGTAGAAGGACAGGAAAGCCCGTGCTGTCCAAAATGTGTCCTCTCAACCAGCCGCCTCCTCGCCTTCTCTTTCTTAAACTGGAGGGGTTCACACTTTTTAGGCTTCATCTTGTACCTTGCAATAAATAACGTTCTAGGCAGAGTCTGTGTTTGGGGCACATCAGGGCTGTGGCTACAAGTCAAAGGGAGGACGGTGCTTTCATGAAGTCACCCTCTTGCACTTCAGTTTGGTACCAGTAGAGTTGGTACCTGAGCAACCCGAGAGTTGCTCAAATGAGTGTGGTAGAAGATGAGGCTCCCTGCGATGCTCCTCATTCTTCTGTATCTTTATTGCCTCCGTTTCCATAGCTGTAAAATGGAGATGCTGCCGCTGGAGAGGGAGAAAATAGTGCTGAAACACTGGCGAAATACTTACAAATCCCTGGCTAGGAAGTGTCTGTCGGGGAGATCTCCGCTTTCAGTTTTGCCGCATGATGTGCGGGTCTGTCTCGCCGCCCCGGACGCTGCTGCCGGTGGGGGCTTGGAACAAAAGGATCTGGGAACAAAACCCCATCGTACCAGCGGTGCTGGCACCCAGGACACGGGGACAGGCCCTGGCTGGCACTCGGGGAGCGGTGGGGGACAGAGTGGGCAGTGTTGAACCACAGCTCCTGCATTATTCATGAGGGAAAATCCAGCAAGAGCAGGGAGGGAAGGGAGAAGAAAGTCGGAGTTATTAATAACAGTTATTGTGCCTTCTCCCCTGCCCCGGCCCATGGGGATGGGTGGGCTGGAGATAACGCAGCCGGGGGGTGGAGGGGGACAGGGAAAGGGGTTTTGGGCAGAAACCCAGTGATTTCTGGGCTCATCGCAGGCCGGTTGGGTCCGTGCCAGGGCTGGGGATGTTGGCGGAGCCGCGGGGCTCGCAGCTCTGCCAGGGGCTGAGCGCATCCTCCCCGGCACCCTGACACACGTGGGGTTGGGGAGAGAGGAGACGGAGAAACCTTAACCCGAGCTCTGGAGGGGAAAAAACCGTGTCTTAAATGGGAAAGGCAAAGGTAGGCGGCTCTCTGCCTGGGGAGTGAACTGGTGAGGAGGGGGTGTCTGTGAAAGCCGTGGATGCTGAGATGTTCGCAGGAGGATGGGCAGGAAAATCTGGTACCTGTCCTGCTTGAGGGCTGACCTGTGTCCCCAGGGCACCGTGTGAGTCACCTTGGGGCTGAGCCCTGCCGTGGTTCCATCCATGTCTGTCTGACCTGCTTTGGTGGCTGAGAACCCCCCACACCACTTGCACCCTGACCCCCATTTGCTCTCCGATTGTCTCGTTTTCTTCGGCTGGATGCTGCCCGGGGCGAGTTAATTGGGTTTTGATCTCTATTATCGCAGTGTGTCTTTCGACTTTCTTGCTTTCTGTTCTTTTCCGAGTCAGGCAGGGGTGACACATGCATCTAACCCTTTAATTCCTGCTCTCAGGGCCACTTGTCACCGAGATGGAGCTGAATAACTGAATAGCACTGTTGCTGTGCTCGGATGGAAACAGTCCGTTCTTTTGCAGGGGGGAGGCGGTGGTGTAAATACCGGCATTCAGCAGAAACATATGTACCTTTTGATTTAATTAGGATGCTTCTCGTTTAATCCAGAGAGCTTTAGGGCAAGATGTAAAAGTGCTATCCTGACTTCTGGGATTACTTAATAAGCTTTTTCTTGCAAAAGGAGTTGGTGGCTCTGCAGTAATCTGGGTGTAAGCTGATTGTAGCTCCGCTGTGGGTTTGTTCAGGTCCGAGCTGGTGTGGGAAGGAGGTTATTCCAGAGCACCCATAGGTGCCCCCCAGGGTGCAGACAAGCAGGGCACATTGCAGGCAGCCCCAGGGTGATGGCAGGAGACTCAAGCACCTTGCAGCCTCTGGGCATGAGGAGATGGAGATGATGGAGGTGAACTCCTTGGGGAGGTGATTAGTATCGTCTTCCTCCCAATAACTGTGCAGGGCACTTTCATTACTATTTAATGGCTGGCTTTGTTCTGCTTTGCACAAACCCTCCTTGCACTAAGATGCTTTGGCTCTCGGGCCCTGGAAAGCTCGGTGCGCGGAGCAGAGTGCAGCCCGCTGGGCTGGCTTTGTGCTTCAGAGGGAAGAAAACAGCACGTTGGAGCTGCTGACCTGGAAATCTGCCTCCCTGCTCTCCTCCATGCGCCCAGGTGGATCTGTGAGCTGTGCGGCACAAGGACGGTGTTGCATCTCCATTGCCCCCAGCAGTGGCTCCCACACAAATCCAGCCTCTTTTTCCAGAGGAAAGCCGCTCTCTGAGCTCTCCAGGTTTCGACACAGGCCGCATGGTCGGATGGTTTGGGTGTAATTGCAGCCGCGTTGCTCCGGAGATGCTGTGTCGGGTTCTATACATCAGTGGTACCTGTCTGTTGCTGTCATTTGATCTGATTAAAATGAAAACCTCTCGCAGGATTGACCGGGAAACCTATCCTCAAGACCCTGATAGCAACAACTGTGTTTCAGTGTTTGCTTCCAGAATACGCACCAGCAGACATCTGTTAGGGGGATTCGCTTTCACGGACCCAGAATTACCTGCAGGTCATTCTCCCCTGCATGTAGCTCAAGTCTCAGCTTCTCTCCTGTCCGTGAAGCATCTGAATTTGGGAGAGAAAAACCTGAAGTCTCTGGATAAGCTCAGTTCTTCTGCCTTCTCTGTTCATCCTCCTGTTGCCCTGGCATCTTTTCTTCCATCCCCATAATTGTCCGATACAGCCCCGGCGTTGAAAGGCAAGCCAAAATTATACCCGCCGGGCTCCACGCTGCGCTGGTGGAGATGCAACAAGAACCGTTAGTCACCCTGTAATATTTAGCAGCCAATTTGCTGGGAACTGGGGAAAAAAGGGCGTAAGGCGTGGCAAGATCCCCTGCACCCAGCAATGACCCAGCAGGAGGGCTTTATATTAACAGCAGGACCAGGGGGAGAGAAGCTGATGCAAGGAGCTGGTTGTGCTGCCAGCGCTCAGAGTATGGCAAATACATTTCCATGCATTGCTCTCTGTAGGAAGAATTTGCATAAAACCGTATAGCAAATAATCGGCATAAAATGGTTGCGATGAGGCTGTTGGATGGGTAAAGGCTCCTGGGGGTGCAGCGGGGGGCCCTGGGCAGTTTGTGCTCTGGAGGGAAAAGGAGAATTCCCAGAGCTACAGGGGGAACCGGCTGCAATTCCCAGTAGGAAACGCTTATTGAGCTCTGGTGGGGTGGGAATGGTGAGGAGGTTTCTGGTTTCTCAACCATCATGTAATTGTGGCAGAACATGGTCCTTTAAATTGAATCAACGTATTATATATTCCAAGTGGGTATTTTCTTGTCCGTGTCAGTTTATTTACTGCAGTGAGTAACAGGATTTCTCTGTCTCTCGCTGGATGGTCAGCACGGGGGTGCAGGAGGGGGTTAAGATGAAAATAAGCAGGAAAAGGGCTGGGAAAGGGGTGGCTCAGGGCTGGTTCTCTCCCCACAGCTCTGCAGCATCCCTGCCAGGCTCTGTGCCCAGCCTCAAGTTACATTTTGGTGCAAGATCAAGGTTTGGCATTGGGAGTAACAAAAAAATAAAATTAAAATTAAAGAATAAAACCCCAATGGGGTCAGAAATCTCTGCTGGGGCTTAGGCTGCAATGGGAGCTGAACTGGGGTAGGAGAAGGGGTGTGAAAGCAGCAATGGGGTGTGAAAGCAGCAATGGGGTGTGAAAGCAGCAGTGGGGTGGCCAATGGCTCAGAGATTCCCTGCAAGAAGGTTTATCTTCTGATAACCTGATAACAACCACCAAAAAAATAAATAAAAGACACTCAAATTGGTGCTTCAGAGCTGACATGGCAAGAAAAGGCCCTTTTTTAAAATATAAAATTAACAGCCTTTTGGCAAAGTGGATGGAGAGCGAGGTCCCCTACCCGCCTGTTCCCAGGCAGGGCTGACGGGGAACACGCTTCAGAGGGCTTGCTGTAGCTCTCACTAATTTCTCATGAATAATTTTTGAGGCGGGGAAGCGAATATCCCCCCCTTTTTCGCCCGGGCGGGGGTTTCTGCGCATGCGCGCGGGTTGCTATGGCCACGCACCACGGCTGCGCTCCCGGGGGATGCGGCCGGGGAGAGCTCTGGGGGTTCGTGACCCCCAAAAAAAGGGCTCTGATGGTGATGTGAGCCTCACTGTGAGGGTATCTGCAGCTCCAAAGCGTCCTGCTCTGATCTGGGGGTGTGATTCAGTGACACCCTAAAGCCTAAATGTCTTGGGTGCCTGCCCACGTGCTCCCGGGCAGGGTTTGCTCCTGCACAGTTTATTCCTCCTTCATGGAAATCATTTTTCCAAAACTCAAAGCTCACTCCTCTTGGCGTTCCTCAAGATTTTTGACGGTGAAAACCTCCTAGCTGGGCTGGATGAGGGACTGATTTGATTTAATACCCCTGCCTTTTAATCCTCTTTGTCTGGTTGCTGAGATGCTGGCGGTCCGGCTCCGCTCGGCGCTGCCTCCCCGATGCGCTTGTGCCTCCTGGTCCTTCTGCAGCGGGTTTGTCCTCCCCTTTTCCACCCAAACTGACAGTCGTGGCGACCTCTGTGTTTGATCCCGCTTGCTTGGTGGTGGAGGGGGCCTGGGAACCCCCATTCCTGCTGCAGCGAGCAGCGAGCATCCAACTGCACCTCGCATGGGGTTTTGCTCATCTTCCCTGAAACTCCGCCGCTTTCTCAAAATAGGCGAGGCGTACAAAGGGTTACAGATGCCTGCAGGTTTTGACCAGCTTTCTGAGCCCTGAGCAGGGTGGGGAGGCAGATATTATGGGAATTGTATGCATGCCTGAGCGGGAGGGAGGGAGGCTGCTCGGCATCCGCTTGTCACATGCTGCCTATTGGGATGCCAGGGGAAGGATCCTGAGGTTGCCACCCAGAATAGATGTTTGTTCTGAAGCTAATTGCCCCCTTTCAGTGATTCTCAAATACCCGAGTGCCAAACTTTCTCTGCTCTGAAAATTCCTGGAAAATGCCTGACACTTTTCATTACGCGTTGGGAAGAACACTTTAAAAGAGCTAACTAGCAAAATAAACAGCTGTTTGTAATTGTGAGATGATAAAAAAGAGCGGTTTATGAGCAGCGAAAAAAAATTTATGGCTTTATCAAGCTCCTTCAATGGGCTCGGTTCTGACAGGCTTGTGATTTCCCCAGTTGCTTTGGGAAGCGTTTGCCAAGTGCGAGGGGGCTGAGGTCCTTGGGGGAAGAATGTGGGCATTTTTCCATGTCTGAAATGGTACGGACTGAATTCCTCTGCATTTGTAAAAGCAACGTTTCCATCGGGTTTTTCCAAATGTGTTTCGTTCTCCAATGGTGCCCAATGCTCGGAGCTGAGTTCCCAGCCCTGTTGGTAGCACAGGCAGCAATGCTCTTCCTCTCATCGGAGCACCTGGAAAATGCTGGTGCTGCTTTTATATCTATTCAGGCAAGAAAAAAACAAGAGGTCCTGCTTAGGACCAAGCCCCTTGTTACCTTCTGGTGTTGAAACAAAGAAATAAACTTAACAGCAGAGTCCATGATACTGTTAAGCAGCATTCTTTATTTTATCAGCACTGAGGATCATCCTCCGTAAGTGCCCCAACGACTGGACGCTCTTGCGTTGCTTATATTGGCACCATTATTACATATGCATTACAATTTTTGGAAATTTTGACATACAGTACATCTGTACTAGGAAATAATTGATGTTAGTTACAATTGTTTAGTTTCTTAGCTACAATACATCTATTAATTATTAGTTAAATATAAGCTAAGCACTCTGCTTCTAAACAATATATCACTTCATCTTCTGTCTCCCTGTTGTCATGCAGGAGGATCTAAAACTTGAAAAATATCCCCTCGTTTTGCAGGTGGTCAGGAAGCATTGATCATGTCAGTTGGTTAATGATGGGTATGCCTCCTATAATTTAATCACAGTGTACATTAATTTAGCAGCTTCTCTTCAATGTTGCTTTACCATTTTGTATTACCGAGCACGGGCTTGCGTGCAGATGAGCGTGAAAATCCCATCCTTAAATAAGAGCGTAACTCGTGAGCCAGGAGTTGGGTTGAATCGGGTATAAAGATGCGGCTGGGGGGATACAGGGTCAGCCCAGAAGTGATCAGACTTGTGGCTCGCTCTCCCTTTTGTTCACGCTGGTTTGGAAATAAAGCTGCTGGTGGGATAAGTGCATTGCCTTGAAGTGCAGCTTGTTAGGAGTGGAACCAGCAGAGAGGCTGGAAGGCAAAACCAAACTCTCTCATCGCTTATTATGGCTGAAAAACAATTGAAGCTGGCTTTCCCCCCCTGTTCTTTGAGGGGGTTTAATAAATGAGCTGTGAAAATATCTCTGGGGAGAGATGATTTTTTAATGTAGCTATCTTTGAAGCGTATGCTTGCCTTATCAACATTACTAACAAAGTCATGAAGTGGGGAAATGTCTAAATGGGTTAGGTTCTCCAGTGCCGTTAACTCTTGATGGGATTGGAGTGCATAACTATGGTAGCGTGGAAGAAAGCAACCTTCACTACCATGAATATTAGAAATTTTGGCATCAGTGTATTGCATATATTTTTTTTCCCTTTGCAGCGATCCAGGTCCACGTGGTTCTTGTGTGCATTTGGGTTAAGAAATTCAAGCTTACTCTAATTTTTAAATCAAAGTTTGGATTCCATTCCACTCATAAAACCACTACATAAAACCCAAGCTCACACTGTTCCTTCAGTGTAAGAATAACGTTGCTTGGAAAAAGTTGGCAGTTTGTGCTAGGAATAAAAATAAAACAAAGAAAGAAGCTCTTTAAAAAAAACACACGAAAACCGTTTACTACTTTCCATATCACTTTAGCCAACATGGAACATGCTCCACATTTCTGTCCTGGGGTAATCAAGAGAAGGAGCTTGGAAAGGGTTTTGTGGTTTTGTTTTTGCGGGATTTTATGGTGTGTTTTATGGTTGGTTGTTTTTTGTGGGAGAGTGGGGTTTTTTGTTTGTTTTGTTTCAGTTTGGTTGTGGTTTTTTTTTGGTTTTCTTTGGTTTTTTGGCCAGGCTGCTGAGATGCTTTGACTGTGCGGTGATGAGCTCCCTCCTTACTCATTGGGATCATTTCTCCCCTCCCTGAGTACTGTCAGGGGGAAAAGCATTGAAGCCTTTTACTACAAAACCAAAACCAGATTTCAGCTTAAATTTCAGCATGCAGAACTCTAGAAAATTGCTAAGTGAGCCCTCGGTTCCCAATCCCTTTTCGTGACCCCTTGTTTCTTGTCTGCTATAGCATTTTAATAGCTTTTACGACGATATTTTGGATTTAGCGTTTGCAGCAGTTCATCTCCGTGATGCAGAGCTCGGCTGGGTGAATTTTAGACGAGGTGGGAGACAGTGGGCTAGTTAAATATTGACATTTTCCTTTTCTTTGTCTTCTGCTTTAGTTGCAACTCCATTATTTATCTAGTGAAGTTTTCCCCTGCTTCCAGGCTTGTCAATGAGAGATTTCTATTTGCAAGGATGCGTAAGAAACTGGTTTTATATCTTGCAGTGTAGCAAGTGATAGGACGAGAGCAAGTGATAGGACGAGAGAAAACAGCCTCAAGTTGCACTAAGGGAGGTTCAGATTGGGTATTAGGAACAATTTTTCCTGGAAAGGGCTGTTGGGCATTGGAACAGGCTGCCCAGGGTGGTGGTGGGTTGGACTCGATGCTCTTAAAGGTCTTTTCCAACTAAAATGATTCCATAAACGATTTTTTTTTAAAATACAGCCAGTAATCCCTATCCTGCGTGCTGTACTCAGTCCCGAAGGTTAAAAGCTGCTTCTGTGCCAGCTTCATTATGTAGAAGCCAAATGTTTCTACCAATTAACTTATTACTGGTTTGGAGGGGGCTCAAAAGGCAGATGGAGCAACTGTGCCGACAATACTAATGACCGTGTTGCAAAAGGTGAGAATTTGATGCAGCGTAATGCGAGAACGTGCCGGCAAACTTGCGAAGGCGTCGCTGGGAAATGCCGGAGAACGGCGTTTCCCTTCTGGTTTTGAGCTCAGTGTAATAAATAATGTGCGATTTCACAGCATCTCTGCTCTACCGGGCTCAAACGTGCCGTCTGGCGCTGGGGGCTGTCGATATTTCACATCCGAGGACAGGACGGGACCACCGAAATGTTATAGGTGGGTGGTTGGAGACACATGGACTATTAACTTTGGATCGCCAGCTGCTTTTGTTTGGGGGAAAAAGCTACTTTAAAATGTGATCAGCTGAAAGCCAGGCAGTGTGGGGAGGGTTTTTCCTGTGGAAAACTAGCAGAAAATGTGGATTTGTGGGACTTGGTTAGTCCTTTTTGGAAAATCACTGCAAGACATGCTTTATGACTGTAGAATAGTCTAGTAAAGCATAATTTTTTGTGAAGCGATGGCAGGTGGGCACTCATTGAAAATCAGATTTCCCAGCCATCAATTAGACTGTAGTAATGTGGCTCGTTAAGGGAGCGTAGAAGAGAGGTAATGATCTCCTTCCTGCGATTCCCCACGCGTAATTAGGATCCAAGTGTGCACAGGGCAAGGAAAACCTGTTACGCAGCATTTTTGCAAAAGCAAATCCAGTGCTGCTGAGAAAGACAGACTTCCAGATAGCCTTGTTCGTTTTTAAATAAGCTTTTAAAGAGTTGCCTTGTTGTTGTCTTCCTTGATCTCCCGCTTCTCCAAGCTGTCCTGTGCTCATAGTGTTATCTAAAGGTTGTACCTCGAACGGCTCAGGGATGAAATGTCAGATTTGCTGCCGCTTTGCTCCATCACCACCGTCGAAGTGCCTGGGGTTTGAAATTAAATGTCAAAGGCGTTTTGCAGAACGTGGGAACCAGATGCGCTGCAAGACTGTGTCTGGAAAGAGCAAGGCAGCTTAATTACCTCCAATGATGCTTTTTGGGAGGTTTATCTCTGGGTTTGCGCTGGTACCCAGGGTTAAGATGTGGTCCTGGAGGTCCAAGGGTGGTGGATGGAGGACGCGGTAATCTGGTCACCGCTCGCTGTAAGGTGATATGACAGGGTGAGGGCTCTGGGGAAGAGCTGCTGTCTGTAAATACAGCTCACTTACGGGATTAATCATCGGCAGGCGTGTTCCTGCCTTGTCGGTGACACCCTTGTGTTTGATCCGGTTACAGATGGCATCTGGGGACCTGCCGGGGCCTTGGGGGGGGTGATGGTTGAAGGGAATGGATTTGGAGCGGTGCTAAAAGCAGCCAAAAGGATGGGGGAGGCTCCAAAGGATGAGCAGGGCAGGGAAACCCCTGTGGGGCTGCAGCAGGAGGGGTCCCCACGGACATCAGCATCCCCATGGACATCAGTATCCCTGCCAGCCCGGGCTGTGTCGTGTTCCTGTTGGGGACATGGCATTTCCAGCTTCTCGGAGGGTTCATTCCTGCGCAGGTGGGCGGCTGCACAGTCCCGCTTTGTTCCCCGAGCCCTCAAAGAAGGCACAGAAGGATTCGCCCCGTGACGCTGCCCATTATGGTCACAGCCCTCGGTGCCATTTCTGCCTCCTGTTCTTGCACGGAAAACCCTCCTTGCTCCTGCTGCTAGCTCTTGTCCCAGCTTTAATTCTGGGCTTAGGGCACCCCATGGAAATTAAAGCTTTTAAGCTTGAATCTTTCACTTTTGAATACTATAATTTCCAGCGGGGAATGTTCAGCAGTTGAATAATTGCACCCATTCAATGCACCCTCAGCATCACCCGTGACTGCGAGAGGGTCTGGCAGAGCCTGGCTTTGCCACCAGCCTGGCCTTGCTGCCTGCTCAGCTTTAGGACGGCTGCACTAGAGCGGGTACTTCTTTGCAACCCTAAAACCCAGAAGTATTCACCTTTCTTCTGGCTGTGCCGCTGAAATAACTGCATTTCCCTGATGGGGGGAGTGTTCGGCTTAATAAAATCGAGGCGTCTGTACTAATGCAGTTGTTTTCCATCAGCTAAATAAAAAACCTCGGTGAATTGTTTAGAAAGGAAAAGCCACGGAACGAGCAGCCTCTGTTTGCAGAGGCGCAGGCAGGACTGGGGCTCTCTCAGACCTGTTTGCCGCGGATCCTCCGCGTTGCTCCCCAGCTCATCCTTGTCCCCAGGGTCACCTGTGGCAGCGCTGCTGGCCATTGGAACCAGGGCATTGGGGACACTGGCTCTGAGCAGGGCCAGATGATGCTGGGGACCACTGTGGGCTCTGGGCTGGGCTCTGCTGAGCAGACTCGCCTGAGAGCCAGAAGGGGGAAAGGCGGCTTTTCCAGAGCGGTTGCTGTACAAACCGTCCTGCGCTTGCTGTTTATAGCCATTGCTCGGCGTGATTAACAGTTGGCTAATCACCAGGGGCCAGATGCTGCCATCCCTGCGAGGGGTGGCCGAGGGACACCGCGGGGACAGACGTGTGTCCCCGCGCAGCGTGGGACGGGTGGCCTAGAAAAGGAGCTTTGCTGTGAGGCCAGAGGACCAGGAACCTGGGGGTATCCTATGGTCTTGGTCTCTAATCTGTATTTTCCCCACCAGTTCCCGTCCTTGTCCCTCTTAAACAAAGCGACATCCTAATTGAAAAAACGACTGTGTATTCTTCCGCATAGTTTGCAATATAAGGAGAGTTGTTAAATATTTTCCCCCCCAAAATAACAAGGAAAAATTGACTGCTTTTTTCTATTAGTTTATAACCCACCTCATATTCCTTCAATGTCCCATCATGCCCCCCCACAATGGCAGCCCAAGATGCAGCCCATGCAGAAACGATGCTCTGGAGCCCCTTTGTTTTCCACCAAGGACAACTCCAATGATTTTAATTTTTTTTTTTTCCCTCCCCCTTACTTACTTCTCACTCTTGCTAATGAAAGGAAAAGATGCAGAAACAAGCGGCTCCCCGGGAGGGTGGGAAGCGGATTAGCGGGGCCGGTGTGACCCGGTGCCCCTCGGGTCCCAGCAGCCGTCGGATCAGCTGTCGTGGGGCCAATTCCCAGCTGCCGCGGGGCCGCGGCACCGGGTGATGTGCCGGCTGGCGACGGCCACATCCTCTTCATCTATGGAAAGTTTCATGGTTTTACTTTTCTTTTCTTTTTTTTTTTTTTTTCCTCTGACTGTGACCGGTTTGTAAAGGTTAAATGGTATTTTCTGATTAAACTGAGTGCTCTGGTGATCTCGGCTCATTTCCCACACATGTCACATCTTTCCTCTGACCTTGGGGTAACACTTAACCTCCCCGGACTAGAGTCCCTCTGTGTAATAGAATGGCAGTATTTCCTTACATTACCAGAAGGACAGGGTGATAAATTAATTCACATTTATGTAGTGCTGAGATACGACCGCGATAGATTACGTCTCCATCCCTAGAGTTACCGGTGCTCTCAGTAATGACACGTGGGTATGAGTTACCTCCTGGAAACGGAACCGCTGTCCACGCTCGAACGCTGCAAAACGCAGCCGGGGCTCTGAACAGCAAGTGCAATTATCCCTTTCCTCTTGCATTTTTGTAAAATATTTCTGCAATTGAAGCCTGGGTGCAGCTGGTCCTGACTCGAGGATGCTGCAGGGGGAATGTTGGGTGAGCGCTGACTGGTTGGTAGCTAAAAAATAAATCTCCTTACTGCCGACATCAGCCCTAAAGCTCAGGGGATGGTTGGATTCATTCTCATTTCCCATGTTGTGTCCTGTGCGGGGTCGATTGATGCTCCATGGCTCTTCCTGGCACGTGCGTAAAGTCGCACTTTGAGAAGCCACCCTCGTTCCTGGTGACATCACGGCGCTTTCTCTCAATGCTTTTGTGTTTTCTTGGTTCTTTTAAAATGCAACCAGCCTGCAGGGCTCGGGATTGAAAACTCACCCACGTGCGAGGCAGGAGACGTACAGGGAGTGAAAGGAAAATGCAGCAGACGGCAAAAATCCCGCGGAGGAGTGAGACAAGAAACCAGGGGCTGTGGGAAACAGCCTGGGCGTGTGTTCCCTAATGATGCGTTTCTTAAAGATGTGCTGAAAATGCAACGGAGGGAGTGTATGAACAGTTATCCCGGACAAATCGGGCTGCCTGGAGTTTTTATGGAGGGTTGGCAGGGAAGGTGTTGGAAGTCCTTGTCTTTGCAAAGCTCTGCTGCGGGTCATCTTTTGAGAAACGTCATTTTATTCAGAGGACAGGAGCAAAGATGCATTTAGGGACACTTTTGGGGCCACAGTGGGTATAGAAAATGGTTGTTGATAGACACTGGGCCATCAATAATTTTAGCCTAGGACCTGTTTCCCATGACAAGCCTGACTTTGCTTCTTGCCTGTGCTAGAGGGTACATAGGTCTGAAGCATTAGTTGCTGCCAGGATGGGTACGCTTATTTTTTAAGGGGGAGAAGAGGAGATGCAAATGAATTTGCTGGTGTTTGCTCTGACAGTTGTTTCCCAGAACAATTGTGAAAGCTGTACCCAAGCTCAGGAACAGACACAAAGTGCTTCTCTCTCCCAAGTGGGAGCTGATGCCCTCCCCACGCACCGCCGGCTGTTCCTCAGGATGGAAATGCCAAATCGTTGCGTCTTGCTGTCTTCATGATCACTTCTTTGCCTGTTCGTGATAACTTCCCTCTTTC
>VWYH01007986.1:68402-137038 GCA_013399365.1 Pampusana beccarii
CCTTCCTTCCTTCCTTCCTTCCTTCCTTCCTTCCTTCCTTCCTTCCTTCCTTCCTTCCTTCCTTCCTTCCTTCCTTCCTTTTCTTTCTTCTGACTTCTGCGCTGTAAGGCAACATTTGCTTTGAATGGTTTCTTACACATCTTGTAGGGATGCAGCTGCACGTACATCATTGACCGGTGTGTGTCTGCGTACAACCGAGGACACGAAAAAGTGTGTGAATGTGTCTATCTGCATGTGACAGAAGGTTCCACCACTGCTAAACAAAAAGGAGGTGTAGATTGATGGCCTGGAAGTCACCAACCCAGAAACTCATCTGATACGTTTATGGGGGGAGCCCACAGAGAACCTGAACAGAGCAGGAGCAAAATGAAGCCTTTAGTCACTGTTAGGGTATGACATATATTCCCTCTAAATCAATGTTTTTCATTATCTGAAACCAAAAGGGTTTTCTCTTTGTGGAAATGTTGCTCTGTGCTATTTAATCAGTATTAATTAAGCATCTGAAATGCATTAAATGGTGCCGTAGGAATCTTCTTGGGAACACTAGCTGCTAGAGTTTTACTGTTCCTCTTACAACCGTAAATAAGGATAAATGCCTAATTGCTACTGAAAGCATCCTGCTGGACCTAATGAGCTGATTAAAAACAATTCTTCATTGTGGAATTATTTAATTTTATTTAACTTCAACCAGAGATTCCCCTTGCTTACCATGTCTGTGTCTGCTCTGCATCCCCCCTTCTGTGTCGGGGAGTTCATGCCCGCGGTCATTTTGCAGGCGCGGGGCTGCAGGGAAGGGATTTGTTTCCATCGTTATTCCGGAAGGTCTCGTTTCATTAAGCTGTTGAGAAGGAAATGAGTTTCAGCCCTTCCCCAGTGCGATTTGTGCATGTCTTGGGGCTCTGCTCAGTGTCCCCAGGGTGGGACAAAGGGCAGCGGGACTGGGGCAGGACATTGGGCAATTATGACAAAGAGCTAAGTTTTGGCCAAACCATCCTGGGGGATATGGGCGTCCTGGCTTCTGCTGCCTTGGCCTGGAGTGGGTTCTCACTGACGGCTGCATTTCTGCAGCCAGAGGAGATATTTTGACATATCATTTGCCCTCCAGCAAAGCTGTGGAGCTGCGAAGGGGGAGCCCGGAGCTCGGCAGGAGAACCGTACATTGTGTATGGTTCACGTTCTGCTAATGAGCGGAGCTCGTCGGCAGCCTCATCCTGCTGCTTTCTGTGGGCAGGGAGAGCCTGCGATGGGCAAATTCCCCCTCCTGGCCCTGCCGATCAAAGCCAACTGGAAACTTGTTGGTGCCGAGCAGATGGGAGCTCTGGGTTGCTGGGGGGATGCAGGGATGCTCCAGGGCTGGGATGCAAGGATTCGCTAGCGCAGCTCTCCACCATCTGTGGGAAAGAGAGATTTCCCCCTTCTCGAGGCAGGGAGGAAGCAATGTACGTGTTAAATTGACTTGGGCATGGAGAAATGGAGAATCCAAGCTTCTTTTCTCTCTGGCTGGGAAGGTTTGCAGCTCTGCCAGGCTGGTCCCCAGCCCACGGTGCTGGCTCGATGTCCCCGGGGAGCTGTGAAGCCAGGAGGCAATGCCAGCCCCATCATGGGCGTCTCCATCATTCCCAGGTGTCCATCCCTTTTTTGTCTTTCTTGCATTTATTTTTTTTCCCCTCCAGTGCCTGTTCAGAGAGAGGAGGGAGGCTCTGAAGTAAGCAGAGTTAAGGTTACGCATCCACATCTTGATTTCAGACCTGCCCTGTGCTGTGTGGGTATTCGGTTGGATTTTGCCAAGAGGAGCAGTCCTTAATTTTAAAGGTTATATCCTGGGGATGCTAATGCTTTTGTCTGGAGAAAAATGTATTAACAAAAGTGTCTGATGCATCTTGAGGGAGGTCTGGGCCAGGGTCTGGGATGTATTTCTCAATCCTGACAAACAGCTTGTGAGAACTGATGTTGCAGCAGGTCTTTGGGGAAATGAAAAGCACCGATGAGTCTGAAAACCACGTCTGAACTCTGGGTTAAGTATTTGGGGAAAAAGGCATCCAAGTCCATCTCATAGCTGTGTCTTGCCTGTAGCTGGAAGAAAGCGGAGCAGGGACATGGCTTTTGTTGGTGTTCGGGTGCAGGCTCAACGCTGGTTGAGAAATACATTTAAGCAGTCAAATTCCTACTTGACGTCATCACAATCTCACAACTATTTGTGTGAGATTTCGGCCTGTTTTGTCATTTTACTGAACGTTACTGGCCCAGATTTCATGTCAGTTTTGGGTCCAGCCAGCTCAGAGGTTTTCTGAGCATCCCCAGCAGGCTCTGCCCACCCCAGGAGGAGGCTGCAGAAACGAGGTTGAAGGGCTTATTCCTCTCTTTGGGCAGGAATCAAATATTTTCTTTGTTGCACAATGAGAGCAGGAGCAGCAATTAAGCAATGTTCCGGGAAGAACGGTTCTCATCTGCCCCTTTGCAGGGGCCGTTTTGCGTTGAGTCGGTGTCAGAAGCAGCTGAAGACATCAGGCAGCGTTGCCACTCTCAGCATCCCCAGATAAGCGCGTTTGTGCCCTCACCGCAGCTCCAGCCCCCTGTGCTGGGGACATGTCCCTGTCCCCTGACAATGTGGGCTGTGTTCTGCGCGGCCGGGGGCTCGCGGCACTGCCCGTCCCCAGGAGCCACCTACACGCGCAAGCACGGTGGCGGATTGTTCCTGATGCGCAGAAAATCGCACCCACATCCACCCCGAGACAAAGGGGCCCTGGAGCAACCCCGGCGTTGGCTCTTCTGAAGATGGGGATGCATTTTCTGGGTGCTCTGTCGTGGATTTTATTACTTGCCACTCTCTGTGGATGTGCGGTCACCCGTGCCATCCTCCCTGGCCGGCCCACGGGTGCTGGAAGCACCCAGGTCATCCCCACATCGCTCTGCCCGTGTTTTCGGTCCAAAACCACCATGTCCCCGCTGCTCCCTTTTGCAGCTCAAGTTATCTGCAAATTTATTTCTTCCTGCTACGCATAGCCCTTGTTTTTCTAGTCCCCATGCCTGCGGCAACAGGTAGGATATAATCTTTCGCATCAGTTAGATGCCTCCTGTGGGTATCAGTGTTTGGGCTCAGCCCTTTCTGAATTCCCATTTAATGCAAAATCACCCACATACGCATGTTATCTCCTAAGCATCTGTGCCAGGACCCTACTCCTTCATGTCAAAGCCATTTCTTTCGCACTAATTAGTCCCCGGTCTAAAGAAAACAACATATTCTTTGCTTTTCAGGCTCTAAGGAGCATGTAGGGGATCTGTGCTATTTAAATACGTGCTGTCTTGCACCTTCCCTCCCAGGCTACAAGAGGGGCTTAAAGCATTTTGTGATGGTGATGTGAAGCATCAGGACACGAGCACAGAAAGGACACCAGAAATCTCAGCCTTGCTGAATCTCCGGTTGCAGTATCAGCTGATTCGGTTCATAAGTCAGACTCGTGCTTAGTAACAGAAAGGCATAAAACCAGCTGGTCCATTAGTCATTTCAAGCTGGAACTGGAGAAATGAACCGCTTTAAAAAAAAGAAGGCTACAGATCAAAATGATATCTTCCCTTAGACAGAAAACTAAAGAAGTAATTCAAAAAGCTTTGTTCAGCATGACCTGATCACAGGACTGCAGAAGTCCTGGACTTGACTCTAATTACTGGCCCAATCCTATAATTATTCTGTCACTCAACTATTTTTATTGCAACAGCTGGATTGGAAAATCCTTGGAACGAGCAGAAAAAAGATCAAAGCAACGCTCCCCTCCAAGCTCCTTCACCACCTCCAATCTGTCATCTGGTGTAACTGGGACATGCTGGGACGACGAGTTCCTTTGGGCTTCAGCCCAAGAGCAAGGACCAGGAGACCCCGATCGCACCCCGGCAGGGATGGATAGAGAAACCATTCAGCACATCTTCTTCTCCAAGAGGTTAACAGGGAAAAATCTCCATAAAAGTTGTCTTGCGCCGGGTTTGAGCCTGTCTGGGGTTCAGGAGAGCTTCCCGGTCTGTGTGTCAGGGCTACTTTATTATCTTCTGAGACATCTGCTCCTCGCTGGTTCCCTGCTGTACCCACAGCCCCGTGCTCACCGGGTTTAGTCTGTTGCGCCGGGTCCCCCCCTCTCTCCCTCACTTCATACCGGGTTCGGGAACAGCTGAAGGGGCAGCAGCATCCAAAGCTGCAGCCGGTTATTTATATTTCATGAAGACGGGGCTCTCCTTGCTTGCCAAATGGCTTCTCCGTGCTGCTCCCCTGTGTGGTGACATCTCACCTCGGCCAGAGGCTCCGCGCGGAGCGGGGCTGGGGATTTTCCACTCCTCGCTGCCCTGGCATTATTTTTGTTCTTGGCCAAGAGAGCTGTCTGCACAGCCGATGCCCTTTTTATAACTCTATTACCGTGAGTTGTAACTCGGCCCCGATGCAACCTCTGTGCCGCAGCAGCTTTTTGAAGGGGACTTTTATTGTGCAGATGGGATAATTTATCTTCCTTTTCGCTCTTGTTTTAATCTCTGTTTAGTCCTTGGGTTTATTAGCAGCAAAATAAAACGTATGTGCGTAGAAAATGCAAATGATAACCAACCAGGAGGTTCGGATGGTGCCTTTAGGAGCCCAGCAATGTGCCCTGCCAGAGGGAGTGGATATTTGCTAGGTATTTCTTGTGCATAAAATACTTTTTTTTAACAGCAAATCATCCTTTTTATTTTATCCTATGCGGGCTGTTCGCTGCTTTTGTATTGACTTGCTCTGAATAACTTTCCGTTGGTCCTAGGGGGGAGCATCCTCCTTCTCCTCCTTCTCCTCCTTCTCCTCCTTCTCCTCCTTCTCCTCCTTCTCCTCCTTCTCCTCCTTCTCCTCCTTCTCCTCCTTCTCCTCCTTCTCCTCCTTCTCCTCCTTCTCTTTCTCCTTCTATCCAAGAGGCCTCTCCAGGGTTTCTGTGCAAATTAAGCTGATTTTCTGCCAGAAGAACAACCCAGGGGTTGGGAGGACAGTGACCACGGGCTTATACCTGGGTCACCAGAGCCTGGAAACTACTTCTGGCCCTATTCACGCCCCTGTCCCTCCACACAAATATTTTCGGATCGGAAATACACCCTCTCCACAGTTGCCAAAAGGCAGATGATGGAAGTGGAGCTGTAAAGGGCTCAGTGAGCGCTGGGTTTGTGTTTGTTTTGCAGCTGAGGATCCGTCTGCACGTGTCGCTGGTCCGCTCGCCCCAGGGGACGCAACCGAGGTCCTAACGCTGCCCAGGTGTCCAAAATGGTCATGCAAAGACACCAGCTCACCTGCGCAGGAATAGCGTTTGTTCTGCACCTTCATCACCTCGTCAGCACCATCGAAGTCCCTCTGGATTGTAAGTGATGGTTTACTCCTGTTAGTTCCTGATGAAATGGTCAGGGAGGTAGAGTGAAGATGTACGTGGCCCAGGTGGCTTCCTTAGTCCAGCCTAAAGGCTTTTTTTGTTGTTTGTTTTGGGCTGTTTTCCTTCTTAAACCACACACCCTCCAGAAAGTCACCTAGGTCACCCTCTGATTTAGTTAATGTATCTCAAAAGCTGAGCAAAGGGCTCAAAACCATGTACCAAAATGGGACAGAGCACCTGAGCCAAGCTGGTGAAGAAATCAGGTCCTGGCGATTCTTCAGCCTGTTGATTTAAGTGGAGCATCCCAGGACTTGTGATGTTCCTCCAGAGCACAGACAGGCTTTGGGATGCTATTTTGTGGAGGACATGAGCTCATGACGAGTCTTATCTGGCAAATGTTACTATGAGGATGCTGCAGCATCCCAAGGGCAGTGGGGACCCGGGCAGGTCCTGCAGAGCAATGTGGTTTTTCCATCTCTCTCTCTCTCTCTCGACTTTTTGGTTAATTATGAGACAGGAGTTATGTTTTATTCAGAAGCTCAAGATCTGGGGGATATGGAGTGAGGAAGGAGGGAGACATGGGCTGATGTTTCTGCTGAATGGACATCTTCAGGCCAGCACATGTGAAACACATGGCTTTTTCGAAGGCACTTGAGATGGGGGTTTGTACCAAGAGCTGTTCAGCCACTACTCTGGAAACCAGTTTCATAATTTCCTTGTGTCCCAGCTTCCTCCTGTAGCAGCTGTTAATAACAATCAGCCTGTCGCTGCAGGGAATCTCTTCGGACAGCGCGGCGTGCAGAAATCCTCCGGCGAGCAGTGCATTAATAGAAAAAGCAGAGCTTTTTGCTGGGGTCTGAATTCAGGCTGGGGTGCCAGGGTTGCTCTTGATGGGAGAGATTTCTGCCCCGCGGGTCGTCGCTCTGCGGAGTCCGCGGTACCTCGGCTGACCCCTGACTCAGGGGAGGATGGAAAAACGGAAGGCAGTGGCTTTTGGCCGATATTTGGATATCACTGAGGAGAAAGGGTGAGAAAGCTCTGATTTGCAGGGGGGGATAAACACTCATGTTACTGGAAAAGGAGAGGATCCCAGAGCTGAGTCTGAATTCCTGCTTTGCTCCGCTCCAGATGATTGTGGATGAAAATATCTGTTCCCCTGGAGTCAGCTCTACAATACACTCTTGTTCCCAGCAATTTTACTCGACGCAGACAACTCAGCGATTCCTTCAGGCCTTGCTTTCTTAACAGATACATTTGTGCACATGATGTATATAGGTTTGTTCTTCAATTAACCTTTTTTTCCTTTTTTTTTTCATTATGCCTGCACTTTGGGAATAACAGCAAATATTCAGAGTCAATGTAAGTTTTCCCCTCGCTCTCTGCGTGTTCCTTCTGCATGGCTGAAACAGGGCACGAGGGGGCCGTCCTGAGCCGGGGGACGGTGCTGGCTGTTGCTTCGCACGCGGTGGCCGTGGGTGCGTTGCCTATTCCCATGCCAGGGCTGGCCGGAGCCGCTTCTGCACGCAGAGGCATGGGAGGCACGCTCAGGCTCTGTTGCTTTCTCTGGAGCAGGTCTAGCGACCAGACAGCGTCTTTGCGATGAGAATGTTGGTTCTGCGGAGGTTATTGCTAACACCATGTCTCAGAGGAGAATGGGCTCCACTGCCTTGCACAAGTGCCTGTGCCAAGCTCAGCTCCACGTACCATTGCATTTGCAGCATCACCCTTCTGAATGCCAGTGCTGCGATCCTTTGGGGTGAACCTGGGAGGTTTTGAGTGTCTTTCTTGCCCAGGGAGGAGCTGTAAACACCTTCCAGTGGCTCTCGGGCTGCCTGTCCCAGCTGTAGCCCCTCTCGTTGGGGTGCACAGCCAAGACACCTTGCAGTCTGATTCTGACGACCTGAGATGGCAGGAAGATATAACTGTAAAATTTCTTAATGAGACTAAGATACTGAGCAAGAAACGGGCTTCTTGGTACCGAAAGAGAGTCTGAACAGCACCAGTGATGGGTAGTGCACCCCTAAAATGCTCAGATGTTGAAGGGCTTTAATACACAAATTGCACATCCAGCCTGGGGAAGAAGCTGAAGTCCCATCAGCATCTGCTGCAGGATAGCAGAGAGGGGATTCACCTGCTTTGCGTGACCCACCTCACGGCTTTTTGTTTGCTTTGCAGTGGCTCAGCCCCCCACAATCACCAAGCAGTCCGTGAAGGACTACATCGTGGACCCAAGGGATGACATCTTCATTGAATGTGAAGCCAAAGGGAACCCCGTTCCCACGTGAGTGCATCTACAGCCCATGTCCCGCTGAAGCTCTGCTGGGCATCAGAGCCAGCTCTGGAGGAACCCCCCTCCGCTCCAGCTGTGCCACTGACACCACCAGCTAATCCAGCTGTTGGCTTGCACAGCACAGGTAAGGATTTCACCGGGTAAATACGGTCCGTGGTTACAAAACCAGCCTCTCCCCCGCGCTTGTAGGTTTTCCTGGACGCGCAATGGGAAGTTCTTCAACGTGGCAAAGGACCCCAAGGTGTCCATGCGGCGGCGGTCGGGGACGCTGGTCATCGACTTCCACAGCGGGGGGCGGCCGGAGGACTACGAGGGCGAGTACCAGTGCTTTGCCCGGAACGACTACGGCACCGCTCTCTCCAGCAAAATCCACCTCCAGGTTTCTAGTGAGTTAACAGCAGCGGCACAGAGCGAGCAGCCGGTTGCCCCGACGCGAACAGGGGCTATTGGCGTCATGCGAGATTTCGTAGAAGAGACATGGAGAATATCCAGTGCTCAAATGTCTCAGCTGGCTTCATCTGTTACCTGTGTTGGGATGCATCCAGCCACAGGACCAAGATGAAGGCATGGGGGCTGTGGCTGTAGCTAACAGGGAAATAATCAATAGAGATTTAAGGGAGTCTTGCACATGTAGAAATGAAGTTGGCGTTGAGGCCGCTCCGTTGAAATCAGGCCAGGTCCAGCGGGAGGAGATCTGCGAAGCTGCTGCCCTGCCTTCCTCATGTGGTACCTTTGCTTCTCCTGGCAGAGTCTCCCCTGTGGCCCAAGGAGAAGGTGGATGTGATCGAGGTGGATGAAGGTGCCCCGCTCAGCCTGCAATGCAACCCCCCGCCCGGCCTGCCGTCTCCCGTCATCTTCTGGATGAGCAGCTGTGAGTCCCACCTTGAACCCTGTGGGCAGCCTTTCCGTCACGTTTAGTTAAAATAACTGTCTTTAGGGTCACTACTGCTAATTCAGAGCTTGGAGGCATCCACACGTGGCTTGGGTCCGTGGTTTCTCCTTTGTGCAGCCATCCGTGGGAGGATCATAGAACCACGGAATAGTTTGGGTTGAAGGGACCTCCAAAGCTCATCCAATGCCATCCCTGCCATGAGCAGGGACATCTTCACCAGCTCAGGTTGCTCAGAGCCCCGTCCAGCTTGGTCTGGGATGTCTCCAGGGATGGTTCATCCACCACCTCTCTGCCCAACCTGGGACAGTGTTTTACACCCCTGAGTTGCTCTCAATTTCTCTCCCCTGCAGCCATGGAGCCCATCCACCAGGACAAACGTGTCTCCCAGGGCCAGAACGGTGACCTGTACTTCTCCAACGTCATGCTGCAGGATGCCCAGACCGACTACAGCTGCAACGCTCGCTTCCACTTCACACACACCATTCAGCAGAAAAACCCCTACACCCTCAAGGTGAAAACCAGTAAGTGTCACGGTGATCGCTTAGGATGGGTCTTCCCTGGCCTCTCTCGGGCAGCGTTTTCCTTCCAGACACCTTGTTTCTGCTCTTGACAGCACTGAGACCTCTCAGGGAGCTGAGTGGCTCCTCTCTTCTTGTTTAGGGCAGCACAGGAACCTGTTTGGGTGAGGACTGATGGTCCTCAGGCCTGGCAGGGATGGGGGGACTGATTTCCCTCCAGCAACTCAGAGCTTTGCAACCTCACAGCTCAAGGGCTGCAGAGGCACCTTGGTGCAGGTATCGCTAAGTCTGTGTATCTGGGATAAACTGGAAAGCATTTCAATACAGACGGGATATTCCCTCATCTTTAGGGAAATATATAATATCAAATTCGCTTATTTATTATGTTGCCTTTTTTTTTAAATTTGCGTTTTTTCAGTGCAAATGAGCAAACAAGTGCTTTATTTTGTTCTTCTAAAGTTTGTATATCCCTCCTTATTTCAGTTTACTTCTCCATTTTTCCTGTGTCTGATTACGGTATCATGGTTTTTGCAGTGCTTCTCTGGTGTTGGCACTCTGCCTTTTTTATATAGAGCTCTTTGAGTTTCCTTTCCCTTTTGCATCAGAACTTCCTCAGACATAGCCAAGCATGCAGTACTTTTGGGGGGGGCCTTCTTCCCAAAGGACATAAGAAACCGTTCCTAATTTCTGCACCAGGTACTTAGGCAAGCTTCTCCAAAGACTGGACAACGTCCTCAGGCATACGGTGTGAATTTTGGGGTTGTCCTGTGCAGGGATAGGAGTTGGACTCCATGATCCTTGTGGGTCCCTTCCAGCTCAGGACATTCTGTGATTCTATGAAATGATCTTTCCTCAGTTCGAAAAGCTGGAAATAGCCTTGGGTTGGGTTGCCGGGGAAGCCCTGGCCGCGCTGGTGCTGCACGGGGTGGCTGAGTGTGTGTCAACCTCGCACGGGTCAGGATCGACCCGCTGAGCAGGAGCTGCCCGTTCAGCTCCTTTGCTCCAGGAGGTACTAACGGGAAAACTTGATCCTCCGCGTTCCGAGCGTGGACGTGGGACGTGCTCAGGATGGCAGCGATCTCGGTGTCACCCCCGTGAAGAGCATCGTCTCGGGGTTCAGGAGGATCACACGGCTCTTTCCAACCGTGTGAAGAGCTTTTCCACGGGCAGGTCCAGCCCCCAGCAGTGTCTTCTCCAGCGAGGAGGCTGTGGGAAGGAAGGTGAGCTCCCGGTGTCACGCGTGTCGTGGTGGTGACGCCGGCAGAGGGGACAGGAGCCGAGCACTGTAGGATGCGAAGCCCATGAATTGCTGCAGGTCCTGCGGAGCATGGGCTGCTTTCTTGGGGGTGTTTGTGCAGAGCCACCGGCACAACCAACAACCACCACAAGAACAGCATCTCTGAGCCCCAGTTGTCAGCAGGAGCCATCTCCAGTTCCCAGTAGGGTCAGACTGGGAGGACTGGGGAGTGCAGATTTGGCGAGCAGGCTCTTGTTCAAAGCAGGCACAGGTTTCTCCTGAATCCCAGCGTTAGGAGCTTAACCTGATCTCGCAGCAGCTTAAATTAGAAATAACTCTATTAAAGTGACCTGCAAGTGATGCGAGAAGCAGACGGAGCCTGGAGGGTTTTGTACTTTTATTGTAACAGCTTGAGTGGAGAATCAGCATTACAAATACTATTATATAAGCAGGCCCTTTGCTAATGGTGAGGAATGTGTGTAGGTAATTTATTCTGAATATTATGTCTTGTTCACAGAGGTTGGCCAAACAATGTCCGTGTTTACCTATTAGGAAAGGACTGAGTCCTAAATTAGCGTGAGCTGGAGAAATTCTATCAAACAAAGACCTGTGGTCATTTGAGCCTCCAAAGTCTGACATATTTGTCAAGCTATAGAAAAAAAACGCGGAAGAAATCCTGGAAGATTTCTGTGCAGACAGCTACAAGCTCCCCCTCCTGCTATTCTCAGATGCCAGCACAGCATTTTGCTCCCAGGCTGTGTAGAACTGGCTTCCAATTCTACTGGACCTTCTATTTAAGTTTTCCTTGAGAAACGTTATGCAAATAGCAGCCCATGAGCCCCCGATAATTTAAAGAACTGAGGCTCTAATATCTGTTATGATACAAAATACTATTTACACATACAGTATTCAAAGGAGACCAGCTTGTATTTGTCTCAAGCTGTTCAGCGATCTCAGCCGCAAGTTTACCAGCTGCTGAAAAATCATTGCATGGGATTGCCTTGGATGCAAGGAGAGACAAATGTGAATTCTTTGGGGATGGAAACACCCATTTCTTGCCCTGCAGAGCATTTCTCTGGTGTATCCAGGTTGAGGCAGCTCTCGGGCATCTGTTGGGTTTTCTGAACCCTCTGGCACAGAGGTGCAGCGTGGCTGGCGACTTAAGGCTCAGGGCAACAACTCTTTGGTGGCCAAATGACACTGTCACACGGCTGTGCCACATCCTGGTGGAAACCAGGGTGTCCCCAACACCAAACCAGTATTTTGGATAACGGGGTGAGCTGGGGACGGTAGATCCTTCAGCGGCCAGGACGGTGCAATTAGCTTAATTCTTCAAGCCTAGGTGATGGCTGGCAGTGGGTGTCAATAAACGAGGGCAGCGTATTAATGAAGAGCTAGTATTTGGCATGTAACACAATCTGCTTTAATTACCCTGCAATGAAAGGGGGGGTTACAGCAGATGATGCTTTTAGAGCCTTATTATTATTATTATCATTATTATTATTATTATTATTATTATTATTCTTTTTATTTGCTCATCTTCACCATGCCTTTCCGCACGGTTATGCTACTGCCCAGCTGTGCCCAACCTACGCTTTATGCTGGGGGAAAAAAGTATCAGGAATACATTTCATAGATCAAAAATGAGAGGAAAAACGTTTTCTTCTCCAAAGTGAACCGTTTTTTTTTCCAAAGACACAAATATCTTTATACCAAGAGAAAAACACATCAAGGAAATGTTTATAAGACAATTTCATATATTTATTCGTCGTTCCACCTCCCAGGAGGAAAACAACCCTTTCTTTTTTTTCCTCCCCTTTATTGCTGTGTGATGTTGTTTGTCCTGGAAGGCAGCTGTGCTCAGAGTGCTTTTGTATCCCTGCTGTCCCCCGTCCCCTCTTGTGTTTGGGGAAATTATTTTGTTTTCTGTCCCCCTCCCGCAGCGCCTGTCCCCCCCCCATCCGCCTGCTCTGTGGCCCTCGGTACGCTCACAGTCTTTTGTTTATTGCAGAGAAACCCCATAACGAAACGTCTTTACGAAATCACACTGACATGTACAGTGGTGAGTCAACGCTGGCTTCTGGAGACCTTCCCAATTTAACGTTTTCCACCTAACCCGACTGATCCCCCCTTCCCCGCGCTAACCGGGCCGCGAGCCGCCGCGGCCGCAGCATCGTCTGTGTGTCCGTCCCCCCGCCGTGTGTGTCCGTGTCCCCTTTTGTGGGTGATCTCCTCGGCTTTGCAAAAACGGGTGTGCTAAAAGAGCCAACCGGCGACAAAAAAAATCCCCTCGAAGTTTTCACAGCTGGAAAAAATTATTGAGTTTTTAAGGTCATGAACTGGATATGCGGGGCTCAGCCTGAGAACCAGTGGGATTAACAGGGTCTGGCCCACGTGAAAAAGTCGAGCCTAAGAGGTGGCTCATCCTCAGCAAAGCCTCATGACATAAAGATAAGACCCACCGCTCCTCTTCTCTCTGCAGAAAGAGCATCTTTTGTGTTTGCAGCTAAACACACCAAGGAGTATTTGTTTTTCTCAAAAGCTGGGTGCTTTGTTCCTTCGCGGTGACGTTGTACACGTGTCGGAGGCTTTTGCGAAGCTCTTGCCCATTGTCTGGGCAGGGAGATTTACCTCCGGAGCCTGTGTTTGCTGGGAGAAGCCCACCCCGAAGTCATCAATTATGCTTCAGGCACAAAACGGCGCAGCTCCCCGGGGTGATGCCCTGAGAATAGATTGGAAGTGTCACGGTGGCAATGGGACAACGCGGGCAGAGCTGGGGACAACGCGGGCAGGGTTTTTTGATGGGGCTGTTTGCGGGCACAGACACTGCCAGGGATGCGAACGCCTTGTCAAATTCCATCGGGGGCAGGATTTGGGATGGGGACACCCCCATGCCCTCATTGTCTCATCGTCTTCCCCCCAGAGCCCACAGGTTTGTTTGTGCCTTGCACAACCACATTTTCTTTTTCCCTGGGGACTTTTGGCGACAAGGAAATGCTTTTGGAGCTAAGTGCAGAGAGAGCTGGAGGGTGGGAAGAGGAGGATGTGCCAGGCGAGGGCACTGGGTTCGGTGTCCCCGTACAAACGGGCAGCCCCAGCATCCCTTCCCAGCCAAGGCAACCGGGTTTCTGAGGATGCTGGAGAGCTGGGGAAGGCTCAACAGAAAAACCAGCCTTGGAGGACGTGTTGGTGGCACCAAACGGGCTGGGAGTAGTCTGAAAATATTTGTAGAAATGGCTGTGAAAAGGGATTGGCATGAAAACGCAGCTTCAATGGGAACTGCATAAGCTGCATGGTGCCCCAACGAGAGGTGAGCAGCGGGAGGTGACTTTTTCGCAGGCACGCAGGGCCAGGGACCAAAGAGAAATCCAGCGGTGAGCTCCTGTAAATATATCTTGTACCTCAGCAGCATAAACGCTGTTTGCATTCCAAAGGGAATGCCTTGGTGCTGGCTGGGCACCGCTGGTTCAGGAGGGAAAGTCACTGTGGTCATTGCGGGTTTCTTGATCTCCCGCTGCACGTCGTTGTTCAGGGAACAGGGATGTTTAATAGTTACTCGGTTAGGGAAATCAGCTCTTATCTGCACAGGCTCAGATTTCTCCAGATTTCTCTTCCTAGGTGCATAGGATAAACTGCCTGCTATTTGCACTATATGGGCTATTTGCGTTTAACACTCCCCCGAACACTTTATGGGTGCAGTGGATTCAAATCAGCTGCTCAAGCCCTTGTGTAAATCTGAGCTCCAACCCATCAATTTCTTAATAATGATCTGGTGGAAAAAAATGTTCCCCTTGGTCCTTTTTCTTTTTGCTAACCCGTGTTTCTCCCTGGAATGACCTCTCTGGTAACCAGAACCATCTGTAGCAGAGTCTTAAGGGTGGGGAGCAGGGAAGAGGAACATGAGTCTCCCAAGATTTTTAGGTGTTTGGGAGACCTGGGGCTGTCGGACCCAGTACCTTGGGGTGCTGTGGCTCATCTTGGGAGCATGGGACCTGCTGGTATGGACGTGGGGCACGAGCGGTTTGTGGGACATTCGTCCCAAGCTGCACCCGAGGGCCAGGCTAATTGTGGGAGATGCAACTGAGCCCTTCTCCCCACAGCTCAGAGCAGATGCAATTATCTAAAAGGATTAATTGGATATTTTATTAGCGGAAGTTTCTCACCTTTTTTTAAAAAATGGAAATGAAAGTGTTTTTCCTTTTTTCTTTTCTTTTTTTTTTTTTAATTTTATTTTATTTTTAATTTTGGCAAACTTGCGGGATGTTTTAAAGCTGGCCAAGCTGTGCAGGAGGCGAACAGATGGGATGTGTCTGGATGTGCATATTCCTACTATCGCCTCCAAGTAGAAATGCAAGTTGATGTCCAATTTTTAAAGGCTGTCGGGTCAAGACTGTGGGGAGGAGGCACTTGGCTGCTCTGGGATATCCTGTTCACAGCCAAACGGGTCCAGTTTTATAGAGGCGGGGACAACAGCAACAATATACTGGAAGCAGAGTCTGGTTTCGAGCAGAAATAAATAGCCACGGGATTTATTTTTACAGCTCTGTTCCATCCAAATAGATAAATGAGATATTGCTGTTTGTCTGATATCTTCCAGCTGTAGCTGCTGCACGTTCAGAGCTGGAACACGGTACCTCTGCCTGGGAGAATTTCTTATTTTAAATAGCAAAATTTTCATTAGTAGTGCTGTACTAAGGCAAAAAGCTTATCAGCTATGCAGTGTTGTTGTTAGGTTTATGAAACAATTGGGTAGGATACTAATTTATCTCCCTTATTTTTAATTTTCACCATTAACATCTGGCTCGTAAAATTCGGCTTGCACTGCTGCTTATCTCTTCTGGTTATGCCCCGGGCTCCTGGGCAAACGGGTTCATTGTGGGAGTGAAGCGTTCAGTCTGTTCAAACAGGCTGCAGACTGGTGGCTGATAAAAGCCAATATTGGCTTATAAAATAATATCCCACTCTCTTAATCGCACGAGAAGGGAGAACTCCCTGAGTTCGGTGGAGCTGTCGATAAATGTTGAGTTTAGATGCAGTCGCTGGCTCTGCCATCCCCCTACAGAGCCCCGGCACGGGCTGCTTGTTTGATCCGACGTAAAGAGAAGGTTGCGATTTGCCTGCCCTGGTAATCCATTAATCAAATAATGAACTAACCCTCTGACGAGCAGGTGCGGAGTGGTAACCTGTGGGAGCGGCGGGATGCGGGCGAGATGCAGATGTGGCACAATTTAACTCCTGGGGTTGTTTTTTGGTCTTTTTTTCTTGTTTCCCCCCACGTTGTGAGCCTGGTCCCAAGTTTTCCCTAAGCCATGCTGATGGGAACCTCACAAACACCCCCTGCCCTCTCTCCCCTCCTTCTTCCCAGCCCTTTTTCCCTACCAGGCTTCCCAAATAGCCACGGGCATCCCGAAAAGTGGCGCTGGGCTCTCTGGGCTGCCCCCTGCTTGCTTGGGTTCTCCCCATGGATCACTTTGGTATTTGTAGAGACCCGGTGCCAACCCCAGCCATCCCATCCCCTTCCTAATTTCATAACCTCTGTCTCTGCTACTGCTGCTTTCAACCCCATCTCATCCTGGTTTTGTCCTCACTGATCTAGTTTAGTAATTCCACTTATTAATGGAATTTCTTGGAATGGAATTTATTCCGTCTATTTATTCCATTAATAATTTTTTCCCCCTACAAAGAGACCTTTGCTGTGTGTAGAGAGTTGTCTTGTGTCTTCCCTTGTTGTTTTTTTCCTGTTCAACTTTCCTGTCCGGTCCCGACATTTGTCATTTTGGTTGCTAAGATGTTCCTTTCCAAAGAGCACTGTCCTTCCAGGCCCCACAGCTCCCCAGTAAGGGTGGGAAACCCCCTTGGTGCTGCTGGAGCCCCAGATAGCACGAAGATGCTCCATATCTTGGAGATTTCCGGGGCAAAGCAGCTCAGTTGTCTGAGTAAACCCTTCCTACGCCTGTTTGTTCTGTATGTCCTTCATTACATGTTCTGTCCATCAGTATTTCCAAGTCTCATCTGATTTCAACCCATTTCTCTGTGCTAGAGGTGGGAGCTGATGGTTTGGGGCTTTCTCCCCACGGCTCAGCTCCCTCCACCCGTTCTTTGCTGCTTCTTTACCTCCTTGTCTCCCAAGCATCCTCTCGCTACCCCTTTCTTTTTTCTTTAAAAAATACATTGAGCCCTTCTCTACCTTCCAGGTACATTTCTGGGTGAGTTCAGTATCCCAGGCTGGGGGCCTGACAGCATCCCACTGAACACACCGTGTATTTCTGATCTTGTATGCGCTGCGGCAAAGGAGAGTTTAAAACCATGGTGTTTTGTTTCCTTTTCTTTTTCTTCTTTCCCTTTCCTGCTGATTCCAGCCCGAGGGATTACGGAGACGACTCCCAGCTTCATGTATCCCTACGGGACCTCGAGCAGTCAGATGGTGCTCCGAGGCGTGGACCTCTTGCTGGAGTGCATCGCTTCAGGAGTGTACGTACCGCATCCCGGCTCGGGGACATGGGGAGATGGTTGTCCCCAACGGGACAGCCTGGGACCAAGATGCTGAATCACCAGTGGATTTTTCCTCTGGCGACGAAAAGGGATCATTCCATTCCCTTCAGCTGCCATTAACAATGCTCTCATAACCTACTTGGAGTATAAGAGCACGGAGCAAACAGGAGAGCTGAGCTTTTCAGCCCTGTTCGGAGAAGCAGGGATCTTCAGATACATGCTGCCCGAAGATAACTCCCCACCGGTTTATCCCAGTAGCTATTTGCAAATCTGGGTGCTCCTCACCGCACCGTATCAACCATGGGTGAGGACATTCGTGGTCCCTGTGCCTGCAGAAGCGACCAGGACTTGGGGGGAGACTTTGGCAACATGAGGTGTGAGATAGACCTGTTCCTGATCAGCTGGTGATGCTCAGGGTCCTGGTTTAAGGGCTGTGGTAGGAAGGAGGGTTGGATCAGTCCTCTCTGGGTATGAGTTGTTCCGAGTGCAGGATTATCTGCTCTTAGGAGTAGTTTCCTTGTCTTGCAAAAGTATTTATCTCCTCCCCTCTCCTTAGACCAGCACCAGACATCATGTGGTACAAGAAAGGAGGAGAGCTCCCGGCAGGCAAAACCAAACTCGAAAACTTTAACAAGGCTCTTCGGATCTCCAACGTCTCCGAGGAAGACTCCGGAGAGTATTTCTGCTTGGCATCCAACAAGATGGGCAGCATTCGCCACACGATCTCGGTGAGAGTGAAGGGTACGTCATCTTTACCTTGCCATCTTTTTTTTGTTTTATAATCTTGGCAACCAGAACCTGAAGAGATGTGCGTGGGGTGGGAGGATGCTCCAATTTGTTGAAAGGGGCAGCGGGGCCTTTCTGCGGGAGCTGTCTCTGTGCTGCATCCAGCCACGCTCGCTTCTTGTCCAAATGGACCTAAAAGCACCGTGAGATGTGATCGCAGCTGGTATAATTCAGCATAGCTTCACCGGTATAAATGGTTGCGGTTTTGTGCAAAACGGAAGGATCAAAGAGGGGGGAAAAAGACTCTCCACTCTCACCGCACCCAGCGAAGCCCGTTTGATGGTGTTTTCATGTCTTAGTTCGACAGCGTGTGGGCAGGGAGGGGATTTGGGATCAGGTAGCGCTGCTGCGTTTCTAACTGGCGCGTTGGTGTTTGTTAAAGCTGCTCCATACTGGTTGGACGAACCCCAAAACCTCATCCTGGCCCCCGGTGAGGACGGCAGGCTGGTGTGTCGGGCCAACGGGAACCCCAAGCCTGCGATACAGTGGCTGGTGAATGGCGAGCCTATAGAAGGTGAGCAAGGAAGAATCTGGAATTTCTTTATAAAAAGCTGAGCCGAGGACCTCATGGCTGAACGTGAGCACCAGAGCTGCTGTTGGGGTGCCAGGCACCCACTGACTGGTGTGCGTGGGCTCCGGCATCACAGTATCTAAAACACCTGCTTGTCTGAGATGAGCCCAGTTGAACCGCGTCTTTGTAGGCTGGAGAGGTCACGTAGAATCGTCTGGGTTTATCTGGGCTGAGACGGAAAGCTACGTAATGATATTGAGAGTCTCATGAATTTTAGTTTAAATTTAATTTAAAGAGCGCTCTCTGTTTTGAAGCTTCTCCCCCCAACCCAAGCCGAGAGGTGGCTGGAGACACCATTGTGTTTCGAGACACCCAGATCGGCAGCAGTGCTGTGTACCAGTGCAACGCGTCCAACGAGCACGGCTACCTCCTCGCCAACGCCTTCGTCAGCGTCCTGGGTAAGTACAGATGGAAAAGAACACCCTATATTCAAGTTTTCCCTGCAAGAGTTCTCTGTTTGCTTTCCTCTTCATTGTTAGCTATTTTGGAGCTAATGCACAAAGGTCCATGTCCTCTGCAACCCAGCTTTGGAGCAGAAGTCCATTGCTATGGACCTGAGAAGCCAGGCAAGGCCGAGCCAGTTCTGTTGGTGCTAAGATGTGAGCTGATTCATGGAGTGAGGCTGCTAAGAGAAGGAGAGATCATAGAACCATAGAATGGTTTGGGTTGAAGGGACCTTCCCAGCTCCCCCAGTGCCCCCCCTGCCATGACAGGGACATCTCCACCAGCTCAGGTTGCTCAGAGCCCCGTCCAGCCTGGCCTGGGATGTCTCCAGGGATGGTTCATCCACCACCTCTCTGCCCAACCTGGGCCAGGCTCTCACCACCCTCAGGGCCAACAATTTCTTCCTCATGTCCAGCCTGAATCTCCCTCCTTTAGTTTAAAACCATCACCCCTTGTCCTATCGCAACAGGCCCTGCTAAAAAGTCTGTCCCCATTTTTCCTACTGGTCCCTTTTTAGTACAGAAAGGCCACAACAAGGTCTGCCTGGAGCCTTCTCTTCTCCAGATGAGAGGGAATGGAGAAGCTCTACTGAGTCCTGAAAGTGCCAAGTGAACAAAAGAGAAGGGAAGGTAGATGAAAAGACTCGGAGCAGCAGAAACCAGCCACTGGTTTCTTTTCTTTCTCAACGGCTGTGATTTTTGCTGGTTTTAGATGTGCCTCCACGGATCCTGGCCCCTCGCAATCAGCTCATCAAGGTCATTCAGAACAACAGGACCCGGCTCGACTGCCCCTTCTTTGGCTCCCCGATCCCCACCCTGCGATGGTAAGAGCTGCAGCACGGCCCCTGCCAGCCCGCAGGGGTGGGGAGGGAAGGTTTCCCGCTCTTTCTTCCCTTACAACAGCACTTTGTGGTGTTGTGAGGTTTAAGAACGGCCAGGGGAACACGCTGGATGGAGGAAACTACAAAGCACACGAGAACGGGAGCTTGGAGATGATCATGGCGCGGAAGGAGGACCAGGGCATCTACACTTGCGTCGCAACCAACATCCTGGGCAAAGCAGAGGCCCAGGTTCGCCTGGAGGTCAAAGGTAGGGGCACGAAGGGCTCTGGGTCACAACGGTCTCTTGGATCTTCTGAAATCTGCAATAGAAATAATGATTTAGGTTAAGGGAGGGTTTGCTGTGTGCTCCTGTCTGTCAGCAGGACAGGCGCTATGTAATTTGGAGCTGGAATCCAGAAAACAGTAAAGATTCCCCTTTCAGTGTTGGAAAAAACCCAGGGCTGTGGATATACTGAAGCTGTGGAAGGGCTTGGTGTGGATACTGAGCTGTGAGATGCCATAAGCAATGCAAACAGAAATACAAAGTGTTCTCCAGGGTTAACTGATGGCACTAAACCATTTCCTGAATCAAGTTTCCACTGGAGCTTTCCCTGCTCAGCAAAACTCATTGCTGACTCTGAAAACTGGGCATTTTTTTAAAGGGTCAGCATGAATTAATGGCTTATTAAATTGATTTATTTGCAAGCATTTGTACCAGAGATGATTTACTCCAGACAAAAACTTGACGTGCGCGCTTGCCCTTTCCCAGTAACACGCTCTCCACCGAGCTCCTCAGCCAAGACCGAGAAGTTTGGTGGCAAACTCTTTCCTTTGATTCTGCAATCCTTTTTGGCTTTGTGCAGACCCAACCAGGATCGTGCGAGGCCCCGAGGACCAGGTGGTGAAGAGGGGCTCCATGCCCCGGCTCCACTGCCGCGTTAAGCACGACCCCACGCTGAAGCTCACGGTCACCTGGCTGAAGGATGACACACCCCTGTACATGGGAAACAGGTCCGTAGGTAACGCTTCCATGGGTTTTCTCTCCCAGGATGGTCGGACTTTTTATAGAAAGTTTCAGGAGTCACCAGGAATGATGTGCATAAATTCCGAGTTCCCGTCAAGGCGATATTGGCTGTTCTCGATACTTTTAGTGTTACTAGCTCCTTCCAACAGATACCGCCTAGCAGTTAAAATTGATTTATCAGTAAATCAAGACTTGAATGTAGGTTTTATTTACAGATATTATGAAACAGGTGGGTTAATAACGAGCGACTTCAAAATGAACGTTCCCTGCCGTGAGTGGTACAGCTGTAATTTCCTTTCACCGCTGATTGTGAAGCGAGATCTGCTCACAGGACACGAGCCAGGCAGAGGTCAGGCTGCTTTCCTAAAACTGTGATTATTCCAGATATATACCAGAGCACAGGCGCTGACTCCTTAGGAAATGAGGTCTCCAAGAATAACTTGACGCATCCTTAGCTGATAAAACCTTGAGACCAGAGACGTACTCGTGTTCTGTTTGGGCTTTTATTATCTATTTTACATCAGAGAACAGTGAGACCTCAACCCTGCTGCCGAATGTGCTCAATTATCATTTTCATCCCTTGAAGGATGAAGAAAGAAGACGACGGTCTGACAATATTTGGTGTGGCTGAAAAGGACCAAGGGGATTACACCTGCGTGGCCAGCACGGAGCTGGACAAGGACTTGGCTAAAGCGTATCTCACCGTCCTAGGTAAAGCTCTCCTCTCCTGACACTGAGCCAAGCGCTTTATTTTTAATCCACCAGGGCTGACTTCAAGGTCAGACCGAGCGATCCGTGCTCCCAGAACTGTCTCCCGAAGCAGAGCTGCTCAGGGAGGTGCTGGCAGAGCAATTGTTCCCTTGCTGCAGGACTCGGCAAGGACGTGCTGCCTCCCCTCAGACAATGGCACCGAATTCCAGGCGAAGAAAAGTTGCGTTTGAGACAAAAAAAAAAAAAAAAGAGTAATTAGTGTATACAGCTAAAAATATCCAAATGTGGACGTTAAAGCTACGCGAGAAGAGTCCTAAATTTGCAAGTGAATTTAGCTGAATGTCAGGGTGCTGAGCAACACCGGGGATGGGGCGGGTGAGGGAAACGCATTCACAGGACTGGCGTAAACCCAGAATGCCCTACAAGGTTGAGAGTGCAATCTGAATCCCGTCTCCCTAATAATTTGGCTGGGCTTGATTCATTTCCCTTCCTTTTTCCCTAATAGCTAATTAACTCTACAGCAGGTTTGCTGTGTCCTACAAGTATGGATACCTTTATTCAGAGCGTGTCTGGGGGAAGGACATACCTACTTGTGCCCCCAGGCAGGACCAAATCCTTCTGAAATCTGTAACTCTGTGTATAACTTTATATTTGCCAGGTGCTCCTTTGGCCACCCGAGCTTAATGACTAAACTAACACTGTTAACAACCAATGTCTTACCTTGCAGCCGTCCCCGCTAACCGTTTGAGAGACTTACCGAAAGGTAATCACCACTAATTCATTTGGTTTGTTTCGTTTTGTAAATCGGTTTTCATTTTGCCTTGCCAATAACACCGACAGAAAATCGAGGCGTAGCAGCCGATAAAGGTGGGAGCTGATGCCTCCAAGTCCTGTCCAAGTTGCCCTTGAAAACCCACCCGGATGGTTATGGGTACAAAGGTCCTGTGCCACATGGGTTTGTGTCCCACAATGCAAGAATCATTTTACCCACACTTGGAAATGGTGAGCCCTGATGTGAGAACAAAAAAATCCCATGAATCCCTTGACCTTTACCTGGAAAGAACTTATTACCTGTTCCTGTCCTTGCATGAGCTGGTTCTGTGCGACCATGTGGGTTGTGACAAGATAAAGAAACCAGAATTGTGCCCAGACCATTCAGAATAAGGATGTATCTTTATTGAAGCTTTGGGTCCTTTCTATTCTATTTGTTTGCATTTATTTTTTGGACAGGTGCCTGTAGTTTATTGTAAGATCACGCAACCCCCATCCCCGCCACTATTTTGTGCTTCCACCCCCAGATAACATCAGTTGTATAGCAAGAAGGCAGGGTTTCAAGGCACAATTAGTACATGAGCACATTTGTATTTTAAAAAAATGGCACTTTTCCACCAAGAGCTGCAGGATGTGAACGGTGCCACCGAGCACGTGTCCTCCCCCGGGTCTGGGCTGGGACCAGGGCTTCCCCTCCCGGGAGAAGCGCTGGGAACTGGGACTTCCAGCTCCCGGGACAATCCCAGCCTCATTTGTCTCGTTACTCGGCCAACAGAACGACCCGACCGGCCCCGTGACTTGGAGCTGACAGACCTGGCCGAGAGGAGCGTGCGGCTGACCTGGATCCCCGGCGACGACAATAACAGCCCCATCACAGGTCGGATGGACCCTCTGCCCCGTATCCCTCCCGCAGGGAAAACTTCCCTTGCGAGCTCAGCCCTTAACCCATCTCTCCATCCTCTTCCCCCAGACTACATCGTGCAGTTTGAGGAGGATCGGTTCCAACCGGGGATGTGGCACAACCACTCCCGCTACCCCGGCAGCGTCAACTCGGCCGTCCTGAGCCTCTCGCCTTACGTCAACTACCAGTTTCGGGTGATCGCGGTGAACGACGTGGGCAGCAGTCTGCCCAGCGTGCCCTCCGAGCGGTACCAGACCAACGGGGCACGTGAGTACCATTGCCCGGCCCCTCTTGCCACCGTAACTTGGTATTTTTAGCGTCCGGCCACTGCTCTTTGTGTAGATTCTTCCCTCGTGGTGTATGATCCTGTAACACAGATGTACACGGATGGGGGAATGAGTCCATGCATGTGCTGGGGAGTCATTTTAAATATCACATCCTCAAGCTCATAACTGGTAGAGAATCACAGAATCATTGTGGTTGGAAGAGACCCTCAAGATCGAGTCCAACCGTTCTCCTACCCCATGTCCTGAGAACCTCATCTCCATCTGTCCAACCCCTCCAGGGATGGTGACTCCAGCACTGCCCTGGGCAGCCTGTTCCAATGCCCCACAGCCCTTTGGGGAAGAAATTGTTCCCAACATCCAACCTCAGCCTCCCCTGGTGCAACTTGAGGCCGTATTCTGCAGAGAAGCAAAACTCAAACAGAAAGAATTACGCAAAGGTCACTCCAGCAGAATCTGTTGAAGGAAAGCCTGGCTTCACCTTACGGAGCAGCTTTCTAAAGAAAGTCTTTCATCCTTTTCTGACCACAGGAAGCTCAGAAGTCTTTTGGAAAACCAAGTGAAAAACTGGCCACAAGCAAAAGGCATTTTGTCCCAGAATTGTTAATTCATTGTCCGCTGCTAGAGCTGGCCAGGAACCCAGGTCAATGCCGGAGTAAAGCGGCTCTGGTCCACAAGCAAGGCTCGGCTCTCCAGTTTGTGCACCCAGCACTTTGCACATTGTAGAACACTTGGGAAAACGCATATGAGGAATTCAAAAGAAACTTAGTGGGGTTTGCTGCATTTCTTAATTTCACCATTGCAGAGATTATTTTTCTGCAATATCTACTGGCATCTAGTGTTGGTTTTTGACATTACATGTCTTGTTCCAGATTTCAAGAGTGTCAGACTCTGCTCCTGGGGTTGTTTCACAATGGTTGTCTTTCAAAGATTTAGGACATTTAAAACAGAAAAAAAAAAAAGAGGCTCCTAAATAAATGGCCTAGTTTCCAAGAGTGCTGAGAGTCTCCTGTTCCATTAACCTGAATGGGAACTTCTGGAAAAATCAGGCCATTAACTTCTGTCTTGGAAGTACTTTTGGCTTGCACAGTGAAGGGCTTTAAACCACTCGAATGGTCACTTTTCAACATTATAAACTGCCTTTTTTTTTTTTTTTGTCTTTCCCAATGTGAATTTCAGGTCCTGAAATAAACCCAACAGGAGTTCAAGGCGCAGGGACCCAGAAAAACAACATGGAGATAACCTGGACGGTGAGTTCTCTGACACTTCCCAGCCACCCAGCATCTCCCCATTGCGCCCACAGATGCCAAGACGTAGAGAACTCAGAGTCTTTTGCATGTGTGATGTCCCATAACATCAAAGATCTTAAAGGAAACAAAAAGCAGAAGATGCATCTACAAGAGAGGCCACTGTTAGTGCCTGGCAGGAAGTTTGGGATAAAACCAGTAATTTGGACCAATGTAAGTGGAAGAAAAGAGGCAGGATCACAGACCCAGCTTAGGGAAGATGCTCTGGTCCAATCCCTTAAGCTGTATATATGGCTTACAGACCAGCTCTTGCTTTTCTTCATGGACCAGCAGGTGTCATCCAGTGTCCATAAGGAGGAGAGAAACTGCAGTGGGAGGAGTGACTGGAATATAAGGATAGATATAGGTTTTGGTCCTGCCTTGGCTCTAGAGGGCAAGGACTATGTATGTCTCTCTCTGGAAACAAAAGCATTAACCTCCTTTGAGGTTTGCTGATGGAGCGTGAAAGAACCAGCTGCCAAACAGAACTTTTTGGAGCTCCGTGGTAGGGAAATACAGTTGCTCTTTCTCCTTCTCACTTCTTTTTTTTTCTGTTTTGGTCCATTAAGCCTCTGAACGCAACTCAAGCTTACGGGCCAAACCTCAGGTACATTGTGAGATGGAGGCGAAGGGACATCCGAGGGAGCTGGTACAATGAGACAGTGAAGACGCCAAGGCACGTGGTGTGGAACACCCCCATCTACGTCCCCTACGAGATCAAGGTGCAGGCGGAGAATGACTTTGGGAGAGCACCGGAGCCTGACACCTTCATCGGCTATTCAGGGGAAGATTGTGAGTATTTGCTCAGCCTGAAGATCGTAAGTGGTTCAGAAGGGCAGTGGGTTGGCACTGGGACATGTTCACAACATTGCTTGATCTGGTACAAAAATCCAGTTCTGGCCATTAGAAGGAAAAGCCTTGGCCATTAGATTCTGTTCTGGGCTCTGCCAACATGATCCAAGTCACTCAGCCTCTGCCTTGCTATCTGTAAGACCCAGATAACACTTTCAGCATGGAAGGCAGTGAAGATTTCATTTAAGATGAGCTCTGGTTGTATTCCAATGAACTGCATTAAAATTTTTGGCCCAAACATCCACAGAGCACCGAGTTCATCTCAGATGAGAAATGCTCCCGATGGCCAAAAGGCTCTTGGTTCATCCTGGACTGGATTCTTGTGCCTCTGATTAGATCCCAGCTTGGGCTCCTGTTTGCAACACACCATAAGCTCAGCTTATCTTTCTTTCAAACTCTCCACCTGGTCACGCAGAACAGCGCCCAGCTTGTTTAATTCTCTTTTCACCTCCTTTCTGGGCTGCTGGTATCACCTTCTGTGCTTGTAGCATCCAAGACTCTCAGCTACGCTTATCCTTATCCTGTTAAGATAATGTGGTTTGCTGCCAATGGTTTTATTTTTAAAGAAATATTGGTTCCTTGCATAGCAGCATCAACTTGGGTTGTGTGACTTTAGGATTACCAAGGAAGGTAGATAAGCCAGCTAACTCTAGGCTTGAAGTCAAGGGGACACAAACAGGGCACAGCAATTTCCAGAAAATCTGCAGTCTTGGTGCTGAGATAGAACACACGACATCCTCTGACTGGGCATCTTCTCCCAGAGAAGATGGGGAAACGGGAGGAAAAATGGGCAGAAACGGTGGGAGTCGAGGTAAGAGCTGAGCACTGGAAGCAAAGCTGGGCTTAGCTGAGGGGCTGGGACTGGAAAAGCTCCACAAGCACTCGACCGCACCGTTGTCTTGTGTTACTTGTCTGTGTACTGCTAGGGTTGTGTTTTTTTCTAGTTTCAGTTGAAAATTTGTGGAAAATGTTGAGTTTTGGGAGGATCTGAATAAACCCACACGTGTGCTTTATATGGAGGTAAACCAGGGAGACCAAAGCTCTCGTATTATACCCCAAATATAAATGTGTTCCTGCCTGTATCCCGAGGGGTGAGATAAGTTAAAAAAATCAACCAAACGACAAAAAAAAATGAGTCCCTGCCCTTTTGCGTCTGAGTTGCTTCACAAATAACTGCACATCTCTACATACAAGCAGGTGACCCGTAAAGAGGAGGTAAAAAACCCAACTGGGTCAACATCAGGTTCTGGTCAAATGCAGATGAAGGGATGTGGAAATATCAGGTAGTTTTGTAACTCTTGGGTCTAACGGTGCCGGTATCGTTCACTCGGAGAGGGAGCTGAGCCAGACCCCTCCTCCCTAACATCACCTCTTGCAGCAGCATCTGGGAAGCTCTGCTGTGAACCGGATCACAAATACTCTTATGATGGTGGTTGAAGTGAAATATGTGTGTCTTTTTTTTTCCTTTCCCCGCTTCCCGAGTTAAAAAAGCAATAGTTTTCAAAGCACGCACACGTCAGGGAGAAATTGCGGGGGCCGGAGGTAAGTGATGCTCTTGTGTGTGTTTGCAGGGTTGTAGGGGCTGCTCCCCCCACACGAGGGCGGCCAGGAAGCTGAGAACTGGCCTGTTGCTCTTGCTTTATGTCGTCAAGTTTGGAAATCCTCAGAAATTGAATTGAAGGAGGGAGAAAAGGAGATGGTTATCCCCAGATGGTGGGGCTGCTGCTCAGCCAGTTTACAGCGGCCTCGTGATGCTGTGACAGCCAAACCACAGCAAAGGCGAGGGGGGCAGGAGGGGCGTCCGTCTGTCTGATCTCCGGGGTACCGCTGGGTACCTAACGTACACTCTGCTTTATCCCTGACCGCTCAGATCCCAAGGCTGCGCCTACCGATGTTAGGATCCGGGTTTTAAACAGCACTGCCATTGCTCTGACCTGGACCCGCGTGCACCTGGACACCATCCAGGGCCAGCTCAAGGAGTACAGAGTGAGCAAACCCAAATCTCTTTGGCACTGACTATTAATCCCGCTAACCTCCTCACAAGCCAGGGTGGCCCCGGTGATGGAGCTGCCCATGATGGGGATGACAGAAAACTCTCCTTTGTGTCCTGGCTCTAGAGCTGCCAGAACTATGGGCTGGTCAGCTCTGGGGGGAATGACCTCGGATAGGTACAAACAGGCTGGTTTTGGTGTCATCCCCACAGTACTTACATCATCTTTTAATGAACATCAACCCTTGCAAAGCCTAAACCCAGCGGTTCGTACTAACAGGCAACTAAAGCAAGCGTGGATCCTGTTTGTTTGTGTACTGCTAAGGGAAAATACCAGCGTTTCTGTACAGAGGACAAACCCTGTTCAAAACAAGCAGAAGTCTGGACAAGAGCCCCTTCTAGCAGAATTAAGGATGTTACCAAGAGCCCATGTCCTACAAGCAGTTATAACATTTCAAATCCAATAATCCACTGGGCATAAAGCAAGCTCTCTGGGCACTGCTTTCATTCTTTTCTGCCTCTGCTCTGTCATTCTGGTGTGTTTTCTGAATGAATCTTATTTCTGCATGAAATAAGATTTACAGTCGGGGCTTCGAATGGGAGACTTTCCCAGTTCAGACTTTCCTTTGTGCCTGGACGCGTCCCACCTTTCCTTATACACCACTACAGTACTAATCTGGGTAGAGAGGGAAAATAACTTGATGGTTGGTGCTCAGGAGCCACAAACAGCTCTTTGTAGTCCGAGCTTAGCTGGTTTTGCTCTGTGACCTTTGGGAAGCACTTAACCCCATGCTTCAGCCTCCTCCTTGGGTAACATCACTCACCGGCCTCGCTGGGGGGATGCAGAGCTTTATTAATTGCTCTAAGGGGCTTCTGCAGCCGAGAGCTGCTCTTTGGAAAGGCAAAGTTTCGCTATGCTTTGTAAATGAAAAAAATCAATTGCTCTTAAATGGGAAAAGCTTCACTTGCCATGCGTGTTTCTTGAAGGCCTATTTCTGGAGAGACAGTAGTTTGCTGAAGAACCTGTGGGTCTCCAAAAAACGGCAGTATGTGAGTTTTCCTGGAGACCGAAACCGGGGCATAGTGTCCCGGCTGTTTCCTTACAGCAACTACAAGCTTGAGATGGTTGTAACCAACGGGCGAGGAGATGGGCCACGCAGTGAAGTTAAGGAGTTCCCCACCCCAGAAGGAGGTACGTCCTGGGGGGGCTGCAGGCACCGTCCCTTGGGTGCGGGATGGGAGAGGTTGGGCTGGTTCAGCTCTGCCGGGGAGATGGTTGAATCACAGGATCATTTCAGTTGGAAGAGACCCTCAGGATCGAGTCCAACCAAACCCAACTCTGGCACTAACCCATGCCCCTAAGAACCTCGTCTAAATGCCTTTTAAACCCCTCCAGGGATGGTGACTCCACCACTGCCCTGAGCAGCCTGTTCCAATGCCCCACAGCCCTTTGGGGAAGAATTTCTTCCTAATATCCAATCTAAACCTCCCCGGTGCAACTTGAAGCCATTTCCTCTTGTCCCATCACTTACTACTTGGGACAAGAGACCAACTCCCTCCATGCTCCAAGCTCCTTTCAGGCAGTTCAGAGATCAGAAGGTCTCCCCTCAGCTCCTGTTCTCCAGGCTGAACCCCCCAGGTCCCTCAACCGCTCCCATCACACTTGTGCTCCAGGTCCTTCACCAGCTTCATTGCCTCCTCTCTAGTATTTCAATGTCCTTCTTATGATGAGGGGCCCAAAACTGAACGCAGATGTGCCAGGGACAAGTTTTAGCTGAGCATCTTCTGGGCAGCATCACCGTCACACGGCACTGCCGCATCCCTTCGTCACTGCGGGGTAGGTGACGTCTCTGCAGCTACACCTAGAGCTCATCAATCTAAAAAAAAATCCCCTTCAGGTCCTTAGAACACATCAGCAAGGAGCTCTTAGGCTGAACAAGAGAAATGTTTGCACAACCTCTTCAGGGGCGCAGCACTGTGCCCTTGATTTGCTGCCTGACCTGCAAAACGTCGCTGCACCTCCCCGTGGTGGGTGATTCAGGAGTGAATATATTCATCTTGCTCAGGACAACCTCCATAAGACCCAAGTACTTTTGTTCTGAAAGGATGTCACTAATACCCCTGTCAGGCTTTTAAGGCAAGAGCGCCACATTCTTCTGTTTAAAGAGCTGGTGTCAAGGATGAACTTGAGATTTTAATTTTCTTGCTGTCACCGGAGCTATTTATAGACAAGCCAATAACTTTTTGTCGGAGCTGCTCTTTCGGTGGCTGGCAATGAATCGTCCTATAGCACAGATGTTTTTTGGCACAGTATGTTACAAAAACACGAGAGGAGAAACCAGTAGAGGCTGGGAAAAAAAAAAATCCAGTCTCAACTAACATAAAATCCTATGGGGTGTTCATTCTTTTCCTCTTCACCCTATTCCTGCTGTACAAGAACAGCATCTCCCAGTCCTGTCTCCTTTTCTCCATAAGATTTTCTTGGATGCTGTCACCATTTTCTAATGATTTTCAACTGACCAGCCACAATTAAGCTTGTTTAAAAAGGATGGACTCCGTAGGTGCATTTTGATGGAGCTGTTTCCCTGCGTGCTAGAGGCATCGGTGGTACATAAATGCCTTTGGGGTAGATATGTGCGTATGGAGGTGGCATTGATTGAAACAATTATAGCTGATTATAGTCTTGTCATAAGTAAACTGCTGATTTGTGTTTTTTTTTTTTTTCCTATCCACTAAGCGATTTTATTGACTACATATTGATGTTTAGGAGATTGAACGATATTCTGCAGAACTTATCTTTAAAAAATAAATTGCTAATCTCTCAAATGTGAGAGCCAAGTCTTTCCCCAGTCAAGGAACTGCAATTATGAGCAAACCAGGAGAATAATTTAATTCAAGAATGTATAATGCTTTCCTTCCTTTACTAGCTTTGAAGAAGCAGCTGTTCTTCAGGGTAAGGACCACTGTCTATGTGCAAGATCTCTAGACACGAATAACACAAAGATGCTTTGCAATAGGAGAAGCTGCTAGACTATTTTTCACCATTCCAACAGATAAAAAGATGTCAATGTTGGGGTGATGGAGGCTGGAAAAGACCAGTAAATTATGGCTACGGAAGGGGGGTTTGAAGGGTGTCACAGCTCTGCTTCACAGCTGTAGCATCTTTGGGGGATGTCGCTGCGTGGAGGGCAGCGGTACCCAGGGGTACCCAGCACGGGGATGGTGCTGCTGGGGTTGCATGTGGAGCTGCTCTGATTTCTCCTCCCTGCACACACGCTGCTGAAAACTGGGCTGGCGCATGGTTTCTGGCACAGATTCTTATTCGATCCGTTTCTGACCTTTCAGCTGCGTGCGCGTTATCTGCCTGCGTGTGTATTTATGAGTATCTTGAGCGCATCACGCAGCCCGCGATTGTGTACAGTATTGTAAGGTATGTTATCTTGTATGTTTCTTTTCTTCTTTCCCTCTCCTTCCTGGTCCCATCCTCCTCCCAAGTGCCCAGCTCCCCCAGGTATTTAAGAATCCGACAGCCAAATCTGGAAAGCATCAATCTGGAGTGGGATCACCCAGAGCATCCCAATGGAGTCCTCACAGGATACAACCTTAGATATCAAGCCTGTACGTTCCACATCTTATCTTCTCGGGTGCTTATAATGAAAGCATTAAATATTTTCCTTGCTGCTAATGATCTCAGCTAGCACAGAAAGCTCTCTGTAAGGAACTGGAGGCTTTTACCATGAGATGAGACGCTGGTGTTGGAGTCCTGGAGCGGTGCTGGGCAGCTGCAGTCGCCCAGGGAGGGTTGCGGATGCTCAGCACTTCTCCAGACTTGATCACTGAAGGGAAAGAAGTTTGATCTCTGACTTAGAAAGACCTTTAAGCACAGCCTGAGTAGTTTATGTGCTCACTTAAAAATAAGGGATGCTGCCTGCATGCTCTCCAGAGCCCAGCATGATGCTCAGGGCAGTACGGCCACTCTGGGACCCTGGCACTTGTGCTATGCCCATCCTTGGCCACCTATACAACCCTGAATGTCCCCGCTAGCAGGTCCCCCAGCCAGTAAGTCACCGGCTGCCTTAGACCAAGTGTATTTACCAGCAGCTATAGCTCTGAGCACACGCTGCCCCACACAGACTGCAGGTCCGGTCCTGGGGACGAGGTGACAAAGTAGATTGCAAAGTGTATTTCTGCACCAAGGCTGAAGCCACCACGACATGCCTTTCCTCCCCAGTTAACGGATCCAAAACGGGCCGAACCCTGGTAGAGAACTTCTCTCCTAACCAGACAAGGTTCACCCTGCAAAGGACAGACCCCATCTCGCGCTATCGCTTCTTCCTGCGCGCACGGACCCAGGTGGGAGAAGGAGAAACCTTAGTGGAGGAGTCACCAGCCTTGCTGAACGAAGGTACGTGCAGCAGCAACCTCTCCGGTCTCCACGTGAGCTAAATAAAGGGCAGATGTGGGTGATTTTATGTGGCTTGAAGGGGCTGCAGCAACTGCATCCTCCAGGCAGCGAACCCCAGGCAGGGGGGACGGTGCCACTTCTTCGTCACCCCATAACCAGCAGCTGACCTGACCCTCCAAAGCGAAGCCCCAACTCCCAGACTCATAATCAGATAAAATGCTCATTGTGGGACATTCATCAAACTAAGTGAAAGTTCAGGAGCCCTGAGGGAGCTCAGGGAGACAAAAGCTGGCTCTTTCCTTTCCTTAGCATTTGCTAAAAGACCTATGATTTGGTTAGCGCTCTGATTTAATGGGGTTTTTGTCTCCTTTCCTCCATCTCCCCCTCCCCAACTAATGGCTCTGAGTAGGAAAAGTAATTCCTACTGATGACCCAGTGGAAATGAAATGCTTCCCGACACCTCTCAGGTGGGCTCCGGCATCACTAATTGATGTGACAGGTTGGGAGATAGGGCTGCATATGCTATGAAAAAAATAAAATCAGCTAAGTTACACCCTGGCAAACATGCGAGGGGGCATGTCATTGCTTTTAAAAGGAGCTTTGCTAAACAAACTGCTAGAGCACAGGGATTGAAGTTGGTGCTGGTAGTCAATAGTTCTCATTGTTCCATATACATCTGCTTTACTGGGTTTGTTTCTATATGCTGGTAACAGCGACTGTTAGCAGAGCACAGCTATATAATATCTATAACCAACTGCTGTTGAATATTGCTGAATGATTTGTGTCAGGAAATAGCAGGTACAGCGTATGCCAGTGTGACAAGGTAAGGTCCCTGTCCGCAGGGTTGGGGATGCGGACAGGCGGTGACACCCGGGGACAAGCTGCTGCCACTTAGCAGAAGGACAAAGCATTGGTCATTAAGCAGCAAAAAAAAAATTAAAGTCGTTTACAGGCTAAAGTTACAGAAATATGGCAAAGTTTGACCTCAAAACACGAGACCCTGAGGTACAACACAACACGGGCGAGTTCTGTTAACGACAGGCGTGTAAGTACGATTAGCGGCTCTAAATTCCCACTTTGATACGAAGGTACCTGCTGTAAAGCTACACGTGAAAGATGAGTTTGGAATCCAAAAAGAAAAGCAGATTAAGAAAATTAAAGCCATCAACGCCAGACTCATTCACCTGAGAAGTTTAAATAAGATACATCTCTCTGATGTTCCGCGCCAAAGACTCCAACCCACACAAGGCAGGACGAGCAGTGATATTAGAATTACACTAGAAGAACTAAGGCGAAATTCAGAGTGTCAAAACCAGTCCTTGCTGGGATTAGATAGAAGCACCTGCTTAAGCACTTTGCTTAATTGACAGCACTGGCATCTCTGCCGTGGCACTTGTGTGTGTTTAACCGGGGATCTTCATCTCCATGGGGACGTCCCTGCTCACTGCGCCCCAGGAGGGTGACGGGTTGTCGCTAATGCATTTATCCCCTCTCTCTCAAGTCTCCGCTGACTGTGTGCAGGTGGTCCCGTGTCTCTCGTCGGTGTGTTCTGGTTGTTTTATCTATTCCTCTCTTTTTCTCTTCCCTTCTCTTCTATGCTCTCCTCGTATTCCCCTCTCTATCCTTGGCGCTGCCCTCTGAAGCCACGCCAACCCCAGGTACCGTACCAGCGGAGGAGGTAACAGGCATGGGGACAGGCTCGCTCCAGCTCGCTCGCGTGCGCTGGCAATTAAGCATGCACTCATTAACCCTTTCAATGGGAAGGCGAAGTGTCAGGAGTCTAAATTGGGCATATGAAACAACGGCAGGTAAAACGAGGCCACACAGACGCCACGCAAGGGTCTGTGAAGATTCAAATCATAGAATCATTTGGTTGGAAGACACCCTTAAAATCATCGAGTCCAAAATATCTCTGAGCGGGGCTTAACAGCCTCCCAGATGCCTAATGATAGCCAAACCCACCAGTGCCGCAGCCACCACAGACTGCACAAGCAAAAATGGGAGTCAAGTTGCCCTACTAAAGGGGTTTTTAACCCCAGGTCTGCACAGAGCTCTCTCCCTTTTTAAGCCTCAACATTCCTGCCTTGCGAAATACAGAACACCTACCGGCCCTCGCTGGCTCAATGGCATCTGTCTGTGCTCTGTCCTGCAGTATTTAAGCCGCATTTTTACAACCGGGAGCCTGCAATATTGCTGCTGGAGCAGGTCCCTATTGCAGCGAACAGACACCATGAGCCCCAAACGTCCCCGTGCTTTTCTTAGGGCTGCCAAGGGCTTTCTTAGAGGAGAATCCTTTTGTTTCCAGGTGCCCATTGAAAGGGTTAAAGACAACATTTGTGCCACAGCTGTGCATGTCTGCATGCGAGGCTATTGCTGGCTTTGCCCTCGATCGCAAATTTCTACAGCAGCGTTGAAGCAGAGAGAAAAGGTTTTTTTTATCCCGGGGAGGGGCAGCATCTCTACCCGCTTTCAAGGAAACCCAAATCCTCAGTTTCCCAGTGTCAACCCTGCAAAGTCCAAAGCATCAGCACAACTTGTGGTCGCCCAAAGGGCACTCGCCTCTTACAAAAGCCGCAGCCGTGACTCTGGCCATGCATTGAGGGCTCTGTAAGAGGTGATGCTTTGCCTTTCTGGGGCTGCCCAGGGAGGAACAGCTTCTTAGGGAAGAGTCTTCCCAAGCAATACAAGTGCAGGACCTGCTCTCTGCACCTGTAGGTTTTGCTTTCCTACCTCATAGATGTTTCTCCTCCTTTTCTTTTGTTGCAGTGATGTCTCTCTACCCAATATTATTTTGCAGGGTTTTTTCTCCTTTCTGAATAGATGCCAATCTTTTTCTTGCTATATTTTTCTCTCCTTAGGGGGTAACAGATTGGTCTGCTTTGGGTGGTGGAAAACTGAAAAAAAGATGTAAAGTTTTGGCTTAGAGGAGCTCTATCCTCTGAGACCAGGAGGGCTGTTTTGCTTCTATAGCTCGTAATTCAGCCAGGGTTTAGCTTATCCACAAGAATCTGGCTTTTCTTTGTGGATCAGGATCACCTTCTTAAAGTACTTTTCTACTTGCAATGGATATCGCTGAACTTTGAAAACACAACACGATCTCTTTATCCCTTCCGGCATCATGTCATTTAGAGCATAATTTCTTACACCACAGATGAATGCATTGCCATTTTAAGGATAATTCTACAAGAGCAGAGCCCATTGGTCCCCTACCCCTCTATTTTTTACCTTCTGTTAGGAGAAGCAGTAAAAAGAAAATATACGCCAGAGTTGAAATACATCTCAGAGTCAGGAAATGGTACAGTAGGTTGTTCAGCGCTAACTCAGCTGCATCCAGAGCATCCTCACTGTGCTGTGTGAGAAATGGAGGTAACACAAACCACAGCATCATCCAGCACCCGCCTCTGTCTCGCTTTCGAGCTGGATGTCATTTCTCGTTAGGACATGGGGCAGGTGCGGGAGCCGTTACACAATTCCGAGCCGTGTTTGTCCCGAGAGGCTGTTTCTCTTCCTAACAAGTACGGGGTTCACGCGAAATACCGTTTGACCTTTCTCGCAAGATTTGTCTCCACTCAGTGACCTAGATTTTGTAGATTTTTATGGATTCGCAGTGAAAGTTGTCTTAAATTGCAGTAAAACGCTCTTTGCCATGGGCTGCTGGCACTAAAAAGGACAAAAAGGTCCTTTTTTTTCCTTATGCATACAGGGTCGTAGCTGTTCTGTGTGTGTCTGAGAAACTGGACCAGCTTGATGAAACCAAAGTGAAGTGCAGGGATTTACCCATAGGAAAGGCTTCACTTTTCCTAAGCTGGACCTGGACAAAGGGAGAGATGATGTGGGAACAGAGAAGACATCTAAAAAGGGCTCTTATCTATGCTACGAATGAGAAAAAGGCAAAACAGGATCCTATACTACATCTATGTATGGAACAAACATCGCCATGGACCATAAAGAGTGTTGGTCTTAGGCTTTAAGGACAAAAACATTGACTTTTCTCTGTTCCCTTCTTGTCTCTCCATAATTAGGAACTGGAGGAGAAAGATCCTCTTGTTCGTTCTAGAAACGGAGGGCAGCAGAAACAGAGAGAACTGCTGAGCCTTCTCTTTTAGAGGCTGCTCAATTGTTCCTTTCTATTCTTGAATTTCTTACAGCTATCAGATTTGGAACACTTTATCTTTGTGGTAAAGACTTCCCAATTTCCTTCTGTTGCTAAAAACTGGGAGAGGACAAGAAGAAAAAAAAACTTAAAAAAAAATAAATCTGAAAATGTATTTGACTAATCATCAAAATTCATGAAAAATTAATCAAATTTCTCCAAGCCTAATTATTTTGTAGACACACCCAAGGGAAAGCTTTTACTACAGCCTAACAACACGTTAAAAGCACCTTTAAATAATTAAAGAGCAGTATAGATGCATATTGTTTCCTGTATTTTGCAAAAAAAAACCTGTGCAACTACTCCCGGAACTGCTACACTACTCAGAGCAGGACTCAAGTGTCTCTTCTAAGAGGCTCCCTCTTTAAAACCTCCCTTTTGTTTTTATGATTCTGCCTCTCAGTTGTTTGTAATTTTTTTGTTTTTTTCTAATCTGAGCCTCACACACTTTTTGGGCTCCTTTTTAGTGGCCTATTCGTGGTGACAAGAGCCGAGCTGCAGCAAAGAGCGCGGCCGTCCCGCTGCAAGCATCTCTCATTACTCAGCCTATTAATTGCTACAGCCAGACCGCTGCAACCCCTGGCCATTAGAACAGCAAATCTCCTCCCCACTGGCCCCCTTGCTCTCCATTACCTGACAGGGTAATGCATCTTGCAGACAGAAAAAGCAATTTCTGCCTTGCAAAGATGGGGCCCGTTAATGAGCTGAACGGTCGTTTCGATGTTTCCAGGAAGATGGGCTGAGGCTACGGCGGGAGCAAGGGAATGGGAATTGCTATTCCTGGCTTTTACTCTGGGGTTTGAGTGGACTGGGGCAATTTCAAGCCTGCTTGAAATAGTGTTTTTCGGGTGCTGCTCTGCTCTGCAGTTGGGAAAGAGGCAGCCCCTTCTCTGCACCGTCTCCTATCACACAAATGCCAGATGCTCAATCCTGGACCTAAACTTAAACCGACTGTTAGCAAAGCCCTTGAGTGACCCTGACATCGCGAATGCAGAAAAGAAATTCAGCTACCCTGCAAAGCTCAGAAACATTATACCCGATCAAGTATTGCAACCATATTCTTAGAATGAAGCATGCGATTTCTAGATTTCCAAATTAAGCGGTTCTGGAGATGCCAGCCTGGCCCTCCAGCTCCCCCATCACCCCTTTTGCTGCCAGAAGAAATGATCTGTTGCTCATTAATTAGTCCCGACACGGTGGGCGGCGAGTGGGGGACCCCATATCCCGCGGGGAAGGGCCACGGCTGGTGCCCCTTTTTTCAGGGGATGCCACATCGCTCTGATCCCTGTCAAAGCCCCTCTTTATCTGCCCCAGCCTCAAACCAGCTCTCATTAGGGGATGGATTTCAAAGCCTAGAAAATGCCCCTTATCTTCTCTCCCCACCAAAAAATCTCCCAGCTGAGCTTTTCTTCAGCACACGTTTCATATTCAAACACAAATGAGGCCGTGGCATTTAATCCTGGGGCAGTTTAGCACTAAACGCCCCCTGCCCACTCCCGCCCTGCATCACGGTGCTCTCCCCATCCTCCCCTTCTCTGAACTATCTCAACTATTTGCTTTCCAGACTCTCCCAATCCCACCATTTTACCTCTTCCCAGTCCTGCCAGGATCATTTTTGATCCCCGGTGTCGACACCCCCTCCTCGAGCCCACGTTATCCTGATGCGATGTGATAGCCCTGTCGCGCTGGACCGATGTGATGGGCAAATCCCACCCGGCATCGCTTCGGTCCACGCAGGGGCTTGTTTTCACCTGCGTATCTGCGTGTAATACAGAAAGATGATGCTTTACACGAGGGATAGCAAAGCTTTGACTTAGATCTGAGATAATCTCTGCACATCTATGGTCTAGAGGAGCATTAAAGCTGAATCCCTCCTTCTGCTCAAGCCGCTGCAGCAGCGCTAGGTGATGCGGAGATTTTTAACAGGCCTGGGTTGTAATTGGTGTCCCACCAGCTCCTGCCTTTCAGCAAGTTCCTTTGTGCCTTGTTGGGTCCTATTTTTCTTAGAGAAAAGCCAGGGATTCACACGGGAGACCCTAAGACTGCATTAGCTAATAACTAGTGTCCACAGCGCTGTTTTGTGCACATTGCAAACTGACTGAGGAGCTGCAGCTTAATCAGGCTAATGGTGACATTAACCTAGTGACAACTGATCTCTTAACCTTCCAAAAACCCGTTAAGAAGCAGCAAAGATGGATGTTAACACTTCGCAACCCAATAAAAGCTTTTGTAACTCGCAGCATCAGGACGCAGCGAAGTCCTTGACGAGGAACAGGGAAAAAGAAAATTCAGAACAGCAACACTCCCACAAATAAGCGAGGACAAAGCTGTGCCGTTTCCCACCCAAGCTGGGTCCCTTCCCTTGTCACCCCTATCCCCGCTGTCCCCCCTGCCCCTCTCCTGGCCGTGGGGCAGCAATGGGGCTGGTGCTTTATTGTGGTGGCTGCTCTTGTTGCATGAGGCTGTGGCGGTGCCATCGCCGAGAGGATGCGCTGCTCTCCGGGCACATTTTGGGGAGGGCCGGTGTTTTCGGGACGTGCCGGTAACTGCGGTTTTTATTGCAGCTGCGCTCGGTAGGGAGATGGATTGAGTGACCTACCGCTCTTCTCTGCTTTTGGATCTCTGAGAGGGCTCAGGTTTTAGGGGTTGGCCTTCCTTGGGGAAGGACTTGGTGGAAAAAAATACAAAAACCCTCGCTCGGTTCTTGGGACACCTTTTGAAGTACTTTCCTAGAGCTATTCTTGTTTGGGGGCGATATTTAAAATAGCTGGTTTCATTTGCCTACCAGGGGGATTTGTAATCCCTTGGCCTACAGTAAGAGTAAGAAAAATAGAATCTAATCCAAGCACCATGGGCTAAATCTCCACTCATTTACCTCAGGTAGTTCAAGCAGAATTTCAGCTGCATTTTCTGCATTTTCTGGTGTTCAGGACCCTCTCAGCCACACTGTGTGCAGAAAGTGCACATTTACCCCTTTGTGCTGGAAATCAAGCTCAGGTGAGATGTGGACAGGGGAGCTATCTAGGAAACAAATTGCTCAACAAATTCCCCCTGGACAGCTTGGGGTGCGCCAACCCCTTTGTCCTAATTTAAATGTAAATTGTGCGGGGCAGAGATGGCAAAGTACCATCCATCACTCACCTACGAGCTAAAAACCCACGTTAATGCGAAAGCCACTCCATCACCAGCCTGCAGCATTAATTAATACACAGACGAGCAAGGAAGGAAACACCTGAGAAGCTGCGGGCTGAACTGGCAGCTCAAAAATGCCGGAGGTGTAGTCCAGGGGCTGCTAAATTAATGCAATTGCAGCTTGCCCTGCCCACGACAAATGGGATTATGATGTTTTCTTAAGAGATAAATCCTATTTCAGGGAGCCCTGAATGCTCTCAGCACAGGGCAGCGATGGGGCGAGGACACCCCTGCCCTGAGCATCCCCCATAAACACCTGTCCGTGCGATTTAAGCGCAGGGCAGCGGGGACACCGGCAGCAGAGCAAAGGCAGAGGAGAAGGAGGTCGTTCAGCCCTGGGAAAGGGACCAAACCGTGGGTGCGCGGCAGTTTGCTGGGGGCATGCGGCCGTCCCTGCACGCGGACGGGAAAAGCGGTCGAGCCTCATGTTTCCCGGTGCCGTTTGCCGCCCCGTCCCCTCGTGCCTGCGCGTCCGGGGTGGCGAGTGCAAGTCCCCGCGAGACGTCACCGTGTCTACAAAGCCAGTGTTTCCCTCTCCCAGCTGCTACTGGGTTGCCTCCGACTACAATCGGTCTAACCAGTACTACAACAACCCCAACTACCACTACTACCGACACAACTACCACCGACACAACTACTACCACCACTACCGATACTACTACCACCACTACCGATACAACTACCACCACTACCACTACCACCACAACCACCACCACCACTCCAGCTGCCACCACCACCGTCGCCAGCACCACGGCAGCTGCAGAGAGGGCTCCGGCAGCCACCACAAAGCAGGAGTTGGGTACTGAGCTTTCCTTTTCCTCTAACCCCATCGGCACTGTCCCCAAGGATTAATAACGGGCACCGGCTCAAAGTTTCAGACATCCCGCGCTCCGGGAAGGGCTTTTTGAGGAGCCGGCAGTGCAGGAATTGAGGTGCACAAGTGGATCCCAGCAATTTGGGGGCTCCCTGTGGCACCCTCCTGGGCTCAGGGGTCACACAGCCCTCCCCGGGGTGTCGCGATGCTGAATTAGCATCGGTGTTCGGGAAGGAGGTGGAAGACCCTACAAAAAGCTCTCCAAAGTATTTCTCTCGTATCTTATTGCCATTTAAAAGGGATTCTGTTACTACTATAGGAAAACGTCGCTTCAAATTGAGCGCATCAGCTGTTAGTTGAGAGACCTGTCATCATTTATATGAATCTTTGGGTTTACGCCGCGGCTCTTTGCGATATAACCCAGCCATAGCCTGCAGGAGAGCTGGGCGAGGGGTTAAGTTACAACAGGCAGGTGTGTGCCAGGTATTTACCAGGTCACCATAAACTTCTCGTGCAATCAGTCAGAATGAGATGTTCAAACTCCGTTTTGGTGGAGGCTTATTCTCCGCTGGATGTGTTTTAATGATAAGTACAGAGAGATGTATCTATCTCCCTGAGCCTTGTTTTTAAAAATGCTGCTAGAATGGTATCTACAGTTAATAAGTAATTACAGATAGTTACATTCCAGTTATTAAAAAATAAATCAAACTACTAGCAAAAATGAACACAAAAGAATTCAGTGATGCAACTGGATAGGATACACTCAAAAATGCAAGGGCAAAAACTACAGAAATCTGTGTTAACTCGTCATAAAGAGGGAAAGGAGATAATAGTAACAAATATCAAAGCTGACACCCATTCAATTTGAGGAATGCGATTAAAGCAGTTCAGACCCCTCCCTTTATATTCTTGCATACGATAAACTCAGGATGGCTACAATAAAAATAAAAAACATACACTGGGAGGACCCGCTTCCACCAGATACTCCACAGTAAAACAGATTTGCGAATCAGCAGCACGTTTCCTGCTCTGCGCTGATTTTTGCTTCTTAAAGATGCAGATGCGAACTGAGAAATGTGAATTTGTGTTCCGCGCCCCCCCAGCCAGAGCAGCCTCAGGGCAAAGCGAGGGAAAGAACACAGGGAGCTGCGCTGCCAAAACAAAATCAGCTTAAAAATGGGGGCAAGAAACACAGATGAGGCTTCCACACTACATACTATACTTAGTAATGAAGCAAGATTGCTACAACAACATAGGCGCTATTAAACGGCCAGGTGGGAAAACGTCGCTAATTGAAAATAGGCAATTAAGTGGTGAGGGACGCGCTGTTGTGGAGCAGGGAAGAGGCAATAAGAGGAGCTGGAAAAGGAACCGCGCGTGTCCCAAACCAGCCCGGGGACACGAGGGATGAGGCTGAGCCGTAATGCGGGCGGACAGGGCAGCGGGTGGCGGCACAGGGTGGGTTTGTGCGAGGGATTCTAGGTCACGTCGGGCCCTTGCAATTCCCTAAAAGTCACACATCTGGCCTCGTTCCCAGGGACTGGAGTTATTAATCTGTATTTTGTCAAGCCAAAAGCTTGAGCTACACCCTGACGTAAATAATAGTAGTAACTATAATAATAAAATCAAGGTGTAGAGTATCTGACATCACCTAAATTCCCACTAAACTAGTGGATTAGCTCTACTTCACTAGAAATGAAGTTCATCCGCTCTCCAAAGCAACGTCGACAATCCTTAACTTCAAAATCAGAAACGAGTGACTTCATTGCCCCACTGGCTGTCTCTAGACCCAGTAACACGACAATATTCTCGGCCGGTCTCTCCTCCTCGGCTGTGGCGGTGACTCCGTGTGCGCTCATGCACGGGTCTCCCGCGGCCCTTTGGGCACCAGTTTAGTCGGGAGATTTCCCTGCTGACCGAAATCCTCAGGGATGTGCCACAGAAGTCTGCAGACTGCAAAGATAAGCTGAGTGCAGTTGGACTTAAAAAGCCAATACGCAATGAGCTTCTGCTACCAAACTTCCCCAAAAAGTTTAAAGTTAAGGATCTTGAAAGGAAAAAATACATCCTTAGGCATGCTCAGAGGTTAAGATTAAACCATCAACTTTGGAATGATTTTGTAGGGTTTTACCAACACCAGATGCTAGATGAGGTCTCATTGCTATATAATCCAAAATACTAACTCCTGTTCTAACCTGTCCACCAGCCACCAATGGATCGTCCATATGGGACATAAGAGCTATGGCTAATAGTAACTGGGCAAACATCACCTGGAGCCACAATTACTCTGCAGGAACTGACTTTGTGGTTAAGTATATCACCAGTAAGCATCAGATCGCGTGGGGACTCTATAGGGTGGTGATGCCATTAGAGATCCTGCCAGCTCCCACGTTTGAAATTTAGTCCTTGGGTTAATTACCACGTGTGGAACGATGCGCTGTGGCCTTGTGGAGGACGGGGGAGGAGAAGGCAGGTCATGGTCATGGCCATTTAGAACGCACCAGCACTAATCCTGGTGGTTCGTGAGCAATTCCCCTTCCTCGCACCGACCGTCACAAGGTGTTTATGAAACATAGATAAGCAAGGCTGTTCACTTGGGAACTGTGCATTGAGCTGGGCTGGATGTGGTCGCAAAGCAAAGAGCCTTAAAAACAAACAAGCAAACAAAATACATATATGGAAGGGGACAAAACTTTAAGGGAAAATGAATGAAACCTACTTAAATTGGAGAACAGTTTTAAATGCCTTTGAAGACGGGCTTCTTGGAGTTGGCAGAATCATCTATGATCCCAAACCTCCCGTCGTATCGGATACCATTGTCTCTTAAAACCATAAGGCTACGTACTTAGTCTGGAAACTCAAAGCCAGGATGCCTGGTTTTAGCACTTGTTCAGAAAAGACCTTTGCGTGTTGTTGGTTGGTTTGTTGGTTTGGGGTTTTTTTAATAGATAGGCAGTGATGACTACTGCTTATCTCTGACTTCATTTCCCAGCCATTTCAGCCCTCACATCATCTGGTATGCTGGTCTTAAATCGGCATTTAATATAAATCAGCTAGGCATAATCGCTAACAGCAAACCACTTTGGGTCATTTACAACATTGTTTAAGAGATGACCTTACTTTCTCCTTGAAACAATTCCTAATGCGCAGCCAATGTCTGGTCTGCGGGGCTTTGGTAGGAGTTTTAACTGGTTTCTGTAATTCAGGACATGCATCAACTTTCCAAGCCCTAAACGCCAAGTATCCCAGCTCCCAAACCACCCTGGTTTTTCCAGAGCACTGGGAAGCCCAAAGCACAAGTGATGCCCCTTCCAGAGCCCCCAAGCTCATGCTTGGGATGGTCAGCAACAGTGATGCTGTGGGATCCCCCTCATCAGGATCTGCCCAAGAGGGAGGAAATCTCAGAGATTTCAGCCCTTCCCAAACATCCATGGCTCTCTTTCTGCTGGCATTTGAAGCAAGCAGCACACTTTTGGCCTCAAAGCCATGTTTTTCCTCCCCCACAGCAGTGCTGAACTGGGAGGTGCACACAACCACAAATCAAAGCCCCACTGCAGGCTTGCTTAGTTTTCAATGGTTTAATGCTCAGCATTAAACTCAGCAGCAAACGATTCCCGACACCGTGCAAAGAACAGGATCCTTGGATACAGCCTGGGAACAACCAAGCCCCTTGAGCTGAAGGGCTGAACCCCCCTCACCCCCAAAACCAGCCAGCTGGGGCCAGCAGCCTTACGTTTAATGCAACATCCAGCTCATTCAAAGGCTCCTTAACCTGCCAGCAAAACTGGTGCACAGATAACAATCCCCAAAGCACAATTGGCTCCTTTACTGAGTCCTGTGGTGCTTTTACCCAGCTGAGCGGGACCGGGCAAATTCCAGACCTTTTGCCTTAAACATTCCAACATCCAGACCTGAGGCTGGGCAGATAAAGGACCTATCGGGTTTTAAAAGTAGGGACAGATCCGAATAGCTACCGCTATTTTTTCCAGCACTGCAAAGCAGGGATGCAGCAAAACCCACACCATATCCCTGCATCACTGATTTTCCTCTGTTCTCAATGAGTAATAATCACGAAGCCGTTAATAGCTCCTTGACCATCACGCTGTATTATTTCTGCTCGGCGGCTAGGGAGAGCGCAACGCGTCGCCCGCGGTGTCGACACGGTAATCTCTCCGAGCCTCCCGCGGTTGGGTTTGATGTGCGGTTTCTGTTTCTCAGGTAACAAGACAGAGAAATCTATTCCCGTTAAAGCTCAGACCCCTTCCTCTGTGCAGCTGGCGGATCTGACGCCGGGGATGATGTACAAGCTGTGGGTGTTCCCCATATGGTCTAGCCCCAGCGAACACTCCTATATAACCTTTACCACCAGCTCAGGTGAGATGGGCTCCAGCCCCGCCGCCGGGCGCGTTTCCAAAGCATGTCACATCCATCACCGCCCGACGTCATTCGCGTGCTGGTGGGAGGTGGTTTGACCATGAGTGCATGGAACAACCCTCATCCGCCCCCCGGGCAGTTCCCCAACTATCTCTGCCCTTATTAAACAGCCACCCCCAGCATCTCCGAGAGGTTGCTCCACATTGCACACGGAGCCCTGGAGGGGATGGGGATCCCTTTGAAGGAAAAGGGTCTTGAAGGAGGGTGGAGAACAAGCTCATGATGTTGTGCGGTTCTGTCTGGAGCCCCACCGCTGTGTGTTCGCGGTTCCACGTGCACGTCGCTGCTCATGGTGGTGGCTGCTTTGGCCCCCAGAGAACGTGCACGTGTCTGGCCCCAGGTTATGGGACAGTTACGGGAGCAGAGGGGCAGGTGAGATGCTGGTGATGGGGATACAGGTGAGGGGCAGGACTGGAAAGAGGTGGAACACTCTTTGCAGAGGACCTCGGTCGTAGGGCTTTCCATCCTCCAGCTACGTTTACTCTAGCAACTTCACCTTTAATTGCACCGGCAATTTTCCAGGTTTAGCACCCGAGTGATTTTTACAACTTTCTAATTACTAGCTTCCTACACTGCCCACCGAATGCCAGAGAAATACCCTTATTGACTTCCAAGGCATTGAATCGAGCTTTACGCATTTAGAAAACTTCACAGTTGACAAGTTTCAGTAAATCAAAACAGCCCTAACTTCCTTTGTATTCACCTGGGGGTTTTGCCGTAGGAATCTGTGTACCACGCCTGTCAAAGCACGGGTCTAAACGCTCATCTGAAAAACCAAGGAGCAAGCAACACCCGAGCAGCTCACACTGACAGATGCAGTAGGCAGAGGCTGTGATTTTCAAAGAACTAACATTATTTTGCTCAGATCCAGCCGTGTAACGGAAAGCTCGAGCACTTACCAGTCTCTTTGCTGAGAAGTGCAAAAGGAAAACGCGATTCCCAGCAAGGGGGTGCTGCGGGGAGCAGCAGCTCTCCCCACACCCCCCTCCATGCTCATCTTATTTGGTATCCGAAAAATCTGACATGCCATAACCCTGCCAAGTAATTCTCTGATGTGCTAAGAGGACACAGGGACAGATGGCAACTGCTGGTATTTCTGCACATCTAGCGCTGCCCAATAATGAGAAATAACCATTGTGTCCTGCCCCTGCCCAGCGCTGAGGTCTGATGTGTCCCCTCAAGCTGCTCCATCACCCCGTGATCTGGTCAAACCCAGCAGCCCCTGGAACGCACTCGGCTTTGCAGAGAGCCGCGTTTTCAGAAAGGATTTCTTTCCAGCGGGGTTTTTCCCCATCACTGCGCTGCCTGGGGACTTTTCACAGCTTGGCTTTGGCAGGACTCGGCTCGTAGACACGCAAACTCTCTGCAGGTTTCCGCTCCCTGGGCTCCCGGTTTGTTCCTACATTGCAGAGGCTGATTCTGACCCCAGACAATAAAAGAGCTGATTTTTTCCAACTCGGACTCTCTCCAGAACAGCTCCAGCTGCAATGTTGCATCCCCAATTTTATTTCTGCTGCTGGACCCTCACCTGAGCCAGGAATCAGCACCAGCTCGACAGCCCCAAACCCATCCCTTGCAATGTGCATTTCTGGATAACGATTTGGACCCATCTCTTTTCTTGCTTGCTTTTCCCCCACTTTGGGGTCTGAGGGGAGAGGGAATAGCCCCCCGCACTACAGACACCAAGGGGCAGGAATAGAAAGAAAGAGAGAAAGAGCGAGCAATATGCTTGGCTGATTGATGCTGGCAGTGTTGGCATATCTATTTTCTGTAATTGAGGGGTTTCTACTGCTGTTACCATTGAGACTAAAGGACGGGGCCACCTTTGTCCCTGTGATAGAGGCCGATTGGTGACCTGAGCCCCATCACGGCGGGACGCACGGAGCTATCGCCGTCCCCGCGTGCATAAATGCTGCTGATCCATTTCTTTACTAGCTGGAAATTGCTGACGTGAGTGTTCAGCCCCCGCTGACAATCATATGCCATCAGGAATGCTTTTGACAAAAAAAAAGATATGCAATGTTCGGGTTTTTGTGGCTTTTGGTTTTTAATGTTTTGCAAGTAGCTATTCTAAAGGTTTCTTCAGTTTGAGTGTAGATAAATAAGTACATCTGCATGGTGGCTGCAGGACACTGCTCTCCAACTTTGCTTCTCGTTAACTGACAGCTCAATAACCCTACAGAGTTCTTCCCAGTATTGAAGGACACTTCAAAAACACAAATGCAGCTTAATGCAAAGAGGTCTTTTAAATTTAAAAATAAGAAATAAATTCCCCAGCCCGTACAGACACTTGGAAGGGGATCACGCAAGGCCGGAGCTAGTGAGACTTTCTATTCAACAGTCTGCGTTACGAAGAAAGACAAAAATTTTGCTGATTGGTGGTGGAAAACAAGCAGCTTTGCTACTGGCATATACACTATGACTGTTGGGTAACATGTTTTCTGCCACAAGATTATAATTAATTTTTTTTAAAAAGTCCCTGTAGTTGCATTTCAAATCAATACCTGTTCGATTACACAGCTGCTCTCCCTGACGCTGGCCTTACATTAAAGCAAATCAAAACATCCTCTCTGACAGCCACGTACTTAATCTCCTCTTTCTCAATGCTGCAATGACAGTCACTCGTTTACTCTAAGTACAAAATTGCTGTGACTATAATTCTGTCGTCATGTGTTGCTTTTTTGGGAAGGATGGCAATTATACCTCTGCCTTGGTGACAGGCAGTGCCACGATCCTACCGCAAGATCCCCCGGTGACCTGGTCCTCAAAATCCTCCCTCCCTGGAAAAGCCAGCCCCAGTTCATATAGTGGCATGAACCCACCTCTCAGGCTGCTCTGTCATTTTGTACTTCGAAGACCCTTTTACTTCTCCTTTCGCATGGGTTGCTTTATATATCCCATCCCATCAGGACTTCTCATACAATTGTTTTTCCATTTCAAAGCTTTCTTCCCCAAGCACTCAGCTAATTGAATCCAGTTCTCACCTCCACTCCGCTACAATCTCATTCTCTCCGTTATAAAAAGTGCTTCTTTGAGGACTACGTAGCTCAGGTTGGACTAAGGGTAAATGTTAAATGTGGCAGCATCGAAGGGAAAAAGCAGCAAATGGGAGCCAAGGCAGCATCGCTCACAAACACAGAACATTCAGGGTCCGACATAATTTCTTTAGCAAACTCTGCTCTTTCTCATCCTTCTCCTCTTCCAGCTGTGAATTTCCTCATCACAGTTTGGCTGCTATTACCTATTGGCAACACGGCTTAGATTTCATATTAAGGAAAGTGCCTTTTCTCTTGGGTTCCATTTTGATGCAATAAGTATGCACTTACAGTCCTAAAAGGCTGTGGGTTCGGAAAGTTTGCCAATTCAACCCTTTTTTTTTTTTATTTAAGTTCTCTCTTTCACAAGGGCATTTCATCCCAAATATGTTACCAGAGGCCTATCTTTTATCCTTTCTTTGTAAGCGCCGTCTTGCTTTTTGTCACGCGGGCACCAAAAACGATGCTCGTTGCAGCATCCTGCCCATTTCAGGCAAAACCCCCGTTAAATCCCAATTCAATCGCATCCAGCTCAGATCTCCCGCGTTCCTACTAGGAATACCTATCTCTGTTTGCATTGCAGCCTGGTTAAATTTAGCCCCCCTGCTGCGCTGAAGGTTATTTTCTCCTCTGCTCTGTCTTGCTGAATACCAAGTGCATGTCAATGAGAGCCAGAAAACGGCAGCTTGTTGCTATTTATAGGACACAGATTTGTCTGTCTGACCGTGTACGGGAGCTGCAAACAAGAAGTCAGAGTACGTGAGGGAAGACATAGCATTTAGGAGCCAGAGCGTTGTTTGGGGAACAAGACACCTCCTTGCTTGGTATTAATCATATTAATATTCAATAGCCTTGCACCCTGTCCAGTGGAATCTTAAAGTTGTCCAATATTGGGGTTTCTCCCAGCTTGAGGCTGCTAATGAGCCCTTCAGGGCTCAGCATCCCTGGGCACCAGGGGCTGGATCCACTTGGGCACGTTCCTTTCAGACCTCCTCGCTTCCAGGGCACTTTTTTAGACACAATAACTGAAAGATCAAATCTGTTACCCAGCTTCTTTTGCCATTCTTTACAACGCACTTTTCTCACCGGTCTGTGCTAGGTTTTATTTTATGTTGTGACCCTTCGCTGTTTTGTAGTTTCTGCTAAAATGTTGAGTTGACCATCACAGAAAAGAAAAAAAAAAAAAAAAAAGCCACAGATCCCTGTGCTAAAGTCTCAGATAACCTGGTCAATACACACAGACACACAAATGCGGCGCTAAAGATAATTTCTAAACCCGTGGACTGAGTCTTTCTAGTCATTTATTTCCCCCTGTGGTTCTGGTCTGCCCCTTAGAGCTCTTTTTTCTCTCCAATTTCCTTCCAGCCTATACCAAGAATCAGGTGGACATCGCGACGCAGGGCTGGTTCATCGGGCTGATGTGTGCCATAGCTCTCCTGGTCCTCATTCTGTTGATCGTCTGCTTCATTAAGAGAAGCAGAGGTGGGAAATATCCAGGTAAGAGCGTTGCACGAAAATCATTCATGCTCATGGTTTAAACATCTCCAGGTTTCCCGGGGCTAATCAAATTGTATTGCTCTCAGATAGATGCTTGTGATTACAAGGGCTTCTCTTTCTCCGTAGCGGGAAAACTATTATCAGTGGGAAGCATTTCAGTTAATTAAAGGTCGGGTGAGGGCTCTGTGCTGCGCAGGCTTGAGGCTGCAGAGCCGGACGCTCCCGCTATGCATGACCCAACCTCTACGCCGCAAATCCACTCGTCCTCATCTCAAAGAAAGACCTTTTCAGGCAAAAAAAATCTCATTAAATTTTTGCAAAGCAAAAAGATAAGGCTTGAGAAAATTAACACATCCTCTCTCGCGATCTGGAGGACCTGTGGCCTGGTGCTGCCACAGCAGGACCTTTTGCAAGACCCTTTGCAAGACCTCTCAGGTGCAACTTTTTTATCGAGTCAATGAAAAGCTGCACTACACCCCGCAGGGATTTCACAAAACCTCAACACCGGCTGCTGTTACTGCCTCGTAAAGCTTTTATCTTCTCTACTGCTTTTTTAATGTGGATGTTGGGGATGTGCTTGTTTACAGTACGAGACAATAAAGACGAGCATCTAAATCCCGAAGACAAGAACGTCGAAGACGGGTCGTTCGACTACAGGTACGTTCCATTGGCATGTGGACCCCCGGTTCCCCATCAGCCCCGCTCCGGCCATCACAGACCTCACCGCTCTTCCCCTCCACGTAACCGCAGCACCGCGGGGCCACACAGCCTCTTAAATTATTTCCCCCACCTTCCTCCTCCTGCCTCCTTCCCTCTGCAAGTCCTCTGCCAAAGGAAACGTATCCTGCCTATAACGTCGGCAGAGTCGCCAGGGATGCTGCTCAGGGTTCCTCCTTTCCCCATCTCAGCCTGAGAGGGTCATTCTGGGGCTCTGGGATCAGGTACTCAGGACACAGCTCTTTGCTGGGTGCAGATGAACATTAGTGACATCCCTAACAGATATAAAAAAAAATAAACTCTGAAGCAGCCTGAGGATATTTCGGGTATACCACGCTGTAGCTCAGCCTCTCTCCCACCCATAAAAGAGCATTCAGGGGAGAAATACCCAAAGTTATGTTTGGATCGGCCCTGAAAGCATGCAAGATTCGGGGCTCTGCCTGCATTCCAGTGCAGGCTTTGCTCTAGGGTCACCAGCAAACCCGACAGAAACACCGTCCAAGGGCTGCAGCAAAGCCTCGCCAAAATCACTCTGGTTTCCCCCACTTTTGCTCAGCCGCTTTCACACAAACCAGCATCCTTTGAAGAGCAGCAGTGCCCGTTTTTACACCAGAAAAACTCCCAGGATGTCTGAGGAAGGGCCAAGCGCTCTCCCAAACCTGCTCCCGTGGAGCAGGTAACGCTGTCACGTCTCCTTGGATTGCCCACGCTGGATGTGTTACAGCACACCCAGCTTGCCCTTTGAGCACCTACAGTGAGCTTCGCTTTGCTTTCAAGAATTAAAATGCACCTTTCCATCTGAGCTGGATCCAAAGCCCAATTAGCCTAGCAGGAATTTTTTCTCCTGACTTCAAAACAGAGGTTAATTAAACCCCGCGTCATTACCGATACTCCTAGCATTACAAATTGAGGTAGCAAAGACAGGAAGAATTTATTCACGATTCGGCAAGAGACGTAACAAGACATACGTGTTCCACCAAAGACTTTAGGGGAAGCAAATTGAATATATCTGCCTGCACACAATACATAAATGGAAGCAGAACAACTGCAGCCCTCACTACGATCACATTTATATTGTTAGTAGCACAGTAACTCTGTTTCAGTAGCGACTCTTTTTCTGCAAAGGATGTCGTAAGCCCAAGCTCCCCTGTCTTCTGATAGCATGGAACAGAACACAAATACACCCCAGCAGGAACCAGAATAAGCAGTTTGTTGTAGGAAAAGGTCACTGTTCTTTATCACCCTTAACACCACGCAGGGCAACACTTTCCTCACCTCCCTGCGATATCTGATTGTCACTTCTAGTGTGGCAAGCCACACCGAGGCAATTACATTGAGTCCACTTAGCAATCGCAGTCTGGGGATGTTCCCTTCAGACTCCTGGCTTGGACGCAGAGAAGAAATTAGTTAAGCCTGGTGCTGCTGCCCCAGATAAAATGCATCTCTTCCCAGGCAGGATTTCCCAGGTGCAGGCAGTGCTCCTTGTACAGATACGAGCCACAACTGCAAACTACAACCCTACTTTGACCAAAACGCGTCCTCTTGACGCTCTGAGTCACGATAGGGACCCTCTTGGTTCCCCAATTTGTGGGATGGTGCAAATACCACGTAGCAAGCCTGAAACATCTGATCACCCTGGAGCTACCCACACACAACCCTGTAGATTCAGCTCCATCACCTGGAGCCCAGACAAGGTCTCCACGGCCGAGCTTCTGGCAGTACGCACCGATTGCAGAGACCTGCCTCTCAAGAGGCCGAGATCTCCTCATCCCCATCGCTCCCATGGCGATTGCATTACCAGGCACCGCTTGCCTTGCCTAGAAGGAAAGCCGAGCTCTTGGCATGGCTGGCAGCATTGCGACAGTCGGTGATGCCGCGTTTACTGCCCAAGCACCATCCAAGGGACGTTGCCTTCCAGGCAATGGGAAGGAATGGGGTAAATCCTTCATCCCTCTACTCAGCAGCTTCTGCTTAGCTGAAGCTTCAACTTCGCTTGACAGCCCCATTCCCAAAAGTTTGCAAGCTAAAGGCGGAGGTCAGTAGAAGAGCAACAACCAAGCTCCAAGATCTTCCCATATTTTTAATCACACTGTCCCATGGACTAGATAGGGGGGGAAAAAAAAACAAACAAGAACAACAACAAAAAACCCCCCAACAATGCACAAATTTTGGTGCCTCCTTCTCAGGAACAACAGGTTTCCTGGGAGAAGTAATAGGAGGCTTCTTTCAAGGAGGCAGAAAGGAAGGTGAACCTGAAGGATTGATGTGAAACGCTGTTGGCTGATTAAGATTCAACATGATTGCAATGTTAGGCTCAAGGAGGGTAGCAATTAGTATTTCAAGCAACGCCAGGAATTGAGCTGACGTGAGTTCTTCATTGGTTTCCCTCCCCACCTCCACATAGCATGTCTGATACGCTCTCATCATATCTCACGTCCTTAATGCCCTGTGCATGCAACTTTCAAATCTCTGCAGCCTATAATTAAGAGATACTGTCACATCTTTCTGTTCCACTAACAGAATAATGGTTTTCCTGAGCAGAGGCTAAGCTGAGAAGCTTATTTTCAAAGCAGGAGACCATTATCCTTGGACAATGTTCTATGCCAGTGACTGTGCCTCATTATACCAAATGTTTAAGCTACACCTGGGGGAGTCGGCTGGAAACCTTGGCCAACTGGGAAGGGAAAGTTGAGTAGTTTTAGCTTCTAGGCTCCAGTTCGGATTGAGGATAGTGTCCTGTGGCACAGGTGATACCCAGCTTGCCCTGAAGGGACAACATCTCAGGAGGCATCAAGGCAGGAGGACACAGAGCAGAGAGGAGAGGTCTGGAGAGGTGTGGGTTTGTCAATAGAGAACACGACAGTGGTGCATGACTATCTCATGGCAACCCAGCAACGCATTCACTTGGCCCTCATCCTGCTGCACATCAGTCCCCAGCAGCGACCGCTGTTCCCCATAGCCGCTGGCTGATGGAATTTCAGCCACGAGCCCCTTTTGGAGCAGCCCGATGGCAAACAGCCCTCTGCACCATCCACTGCTGCTCAGCATCAACTGCCTCGGGGAGGCCAACGAGGCTCATCCAGCTCTGAACAATTATCCTGGTTCCATTTGGTATAACGAGGCAATTGGCTCCATGAGGAATGCAGAGATGTTTCTTTTTGGGTTTTTTCTTTTAGCACTGCCCCTGTAAATGTAGACCGCATCATATCTCTCTCTGATCAGGCTCTTTCTGCTTCTCTCTGTTTTATTCCCATTCTTTCTTCTCCTCCTTTATCACCTGGTCTATCCACATGGACCATGAAGGTCTCTTGAAAGGTAGGATCACGTGCTGCCAGAAGTCCGGCACATTTAGCTTTTTTTTTTTCTTTTTAATTTTCCTCCCTTCTAGCTATTTATTTCTTTATAGCTGAAACAATACCTTCCCCTCCCTGTTCCCATGTACCTGCCTCCACCTAACACATTAAACAAGATCCCTCTAACTCCTGCTGGCTTTGGGGTATCCCCCGTGTCCAGCGAGCTGCATCTTGCTTGGAACTGCTCTGTGGGCTGGGGACACCCCCGAGCACCAGCCAGGTCCCCCCAGCCCCACAATTGAGCACCTGATCCCTCCTGGTGCAGTGGGACCAGCCAAGGGTCGGACCTGGGGACGATGCCCTGGGTGCGTTAAGTGCCCTGATGCCAACCACCCAAGGGATGGTGACAAGGGACACGAGCACAAAACGCTAGATCCTAAAACAAGCTGCCCGCTCTTTTCGTCCTGAAAATCCTCCCTCCAGCTCAAGCCTTCCCCCTGTTCTAAATGATTTATGCAACTCAGGACAACGTCTCCCAAATGGTTTTTATCTGGGTGCTCTAATGCACACATCAGCAAACCCCACGGAAATCCATTTTAACAGGGTTATATTGCATCAAGATGCTGATGAAAATCTGCTTTGCCCTCCTAATGCACTAACAGGATAAATGGTACTGGAGAGAGGTAAAACCAGGGGCAGGTTTGGGAAACATCGCTGGGGGGTTTGGTGCTGCAAACCCCCAATTAGGGAAAAATCTGGCTTTAGATTCAGCTTCAACTGAACCTCAAACTTCAGGAAAGGATATTGCAAATAAAGGGATCTGGGTTTTGCCACTCTCTACATGGCACTTACTGGGCTTTCTAACCGCCAGTCCTGCCTGCAGACTGAATTCTCTTCCTCCTCCCCCCAGAAAGAAGCTGCTTTCAGAGCTAACAAGTCATTTTTTATTGCGATGCCAAGTTAACACAAGGCCTCAAATATTGGGTTTTGCATTATCGCTTAATTTGCAAAGTGCTGCTATAAGTCGATATGTTAAAAAGCCGCGTGTTGTACCGTGGGATCCCAAATTCCTCTCCCACTGTGAGAGCTGATGCCATTCAGTAAGTGGCATAAAAGATTTAACGCCTTCCCCAGCTGAAGAGCATTTTGCTCCGTGGCACGAGCAAAGTGTTGCCTCCCACAAAGGCACGAGAAAACACCTTTTTTTGAAGCAAAATGAAGCAACAGAATCGAGTGCCACACTGGGGAGTCCCGAGCTAAAACAACAAGACGACAAGAACAGAGGTGGAAGGAAAAATGTTTAAGGTATCTATGTGATATCTTTAGGATTGTAATACAATATGCATGCTGGATATTAAGATCAAACATGAAGTAAGGACTAGTTGATAGGAAAATTAATTTTTTAAGGATAGCAGTCCACTCACATCCTCCACACAACGTTATCTGTATTTATGAGATACCAGCCCCGACCTCCTGAGAGAAAACAGCTTCCCCCCACTCACCCTTTTTTTTTGGTTAAAATGATTCCTTTAAAGGGTTGGGTTTTTTTCCTCCTGTGGGTCAAACTATTTATTTTCCAGTGACCTGGCTTAATCTTTCTAGTGGAAAAAAAGGATAAAGAAATGAGCAAACAAGCTTAGATACTCAGAAATAAGCTTGGAAAGGTAAATTCCCACGAGATTTGGAAGCTGCACAGAACTTGGCATCCTCTACTTGCCCCCTCGCAGTGCTTTGAGATTGCTCCTCATTGCATGTAGCTACCTAAACAACTGAGCGTGTTTTTGCAAGGAAATCTGGAAACAAACCTCACTACATGAGGTTAGTCCAAGGTTGGCTAAAATGCTACGAGAACGAAAGAAGCAATGACAAGGAAAGGATATTTATAACGTACATCCAGTTGGACTGATCTAAGCATAGTATGTAAATAGGTTCCAAAAAAAAAAAATTGATTTTCCTAAAAGAAAAAGCCTGAAGGTTGGACTTGCAGAAATATCAACCCCAGCAGTGATCGCGGGGGCAGCTGTGGGTCCTGCCCTGCTTCTCATCATATCAGATGCCCCACAACTCGCTGTCTGCAGTCCGAGCACCCCATGTTTGGGGTCTCCGCTCGGTAGATTTGCACACCGGATTTTTTTTTTTTTTTGAATATCCAAACCTTAGGTGAAGGTTGTAAGCCCCGTTTCTTATCCCTTAACTGTGTCTGTCTGTCTTCTGCTACCCAGCGATGAAGACAACAAACCGCTGCCAAACAGCCAGACGTCCTTGGACGGCACGATAAAGCAGCAGGAGAGCGACGATAGCTTGGTGGACTATGGAGAGGGGGGAGAAGGGCAGTTTAATGAGGACGGCTCCTTTATCGGCCAGTACACGGTGAAGAAGGACAAAGAGGAGACGGAAGGCAACGAGAGCTCAGAAGCCACCTCCCCAGTCAACGCGATCTACTCCTTGGCATAGCGCGATGCACTGAAACCACAAACAGCCGGAGGCATTTGTAGCGGATGGGGGTCAAACAACAGCCGCTGCTGCCGCTACCCCCAACAGAAATGTGTGAATGAAACCAACCAACAAGGACAAAAAAGAAAAAAAATAAAAATAAAAAAAATTTAAAAAAAAAAAAAAATCCAAGCAAACCGGCAGACCAGGTGGCTGCCGATGCCATTTTATCGTTAGCAAACAAGCGAACGGTGAGGAGTCCCGGGGCGCGGATGGGTTGTAGCTGAGGTGTGGAGGGGCTGGAGGAGGAGGGCGATGCTCCAGCTGCATCCCAGTTTGGGGCTGGTCCAGCACCCAGCGCCAGCCCGGCAGGGCCACCATGGGCTCAGCTGCTCAGGCTCCCCGAGGCCCTTTTTGTTCTTTTGCGAGGGAGTTAAATGCTTCTCTTTAATCTTTCCAGGAAGGCTCCGGATAACAGGAGGAGGGAGGAGAATAAAAAAAAAAACTGGGGGGAAAGGGAAGAGGGGTAAGTGGGGCTTGGGCAGAGCAGCAAGAGCAACATAAACGCATGAAAAGAGGAAAGCGGTGGATCTTCGGGTGATGATTTTGTATTACCGAGACACCCATCCTCACGGCAGCATCGCGCCCACAGCCTCTCCCAAACCAGTCAGCGCCGCAAGCTCCTTCCTGACAGATCGAGCATCACCTACGTGGGGAAGCGCAGGTCCCCTCGGCACCATAACTCCCATCAGCGCTGAGGCTCCGCGGTCCGTCCCCCTGCAAAGCCCATGGGGGGGTCACCTGCATGGGGCTCCGGAGCATCCTCAGGGGACAAGAAGTTGCAGAAGCGCTCATGAGGTTTGGGGAAGGTGCTGCTCAGCCTCAAGCCCGGGATAACAGCATTGCTTTCCTGGGTAACTGCAGGCAAACCAGTTGGGTTTAGTCTTGGCTTTGTAAGAATTTAGGGGGAAACTGCCCCCCTCTCCAGACCACGCCTGCTTTCTTTTAAACACAACTCCATAAACCTTATGTAGCAAAAAGGGAGTTGAAACAGGACCAGTGTTACCACAGGGTGAGGGGACTAGAAATCATTTCTTTTTAAAAATCCAAACCACCTGGTCAGGATGAGAAGCACCCGCTGGGATGAGGTGGAGGATCCCCCGCTACCGCCCTGCACCGCAGCTCCCCAGCAGCAGCTTCAGGGACGCGAATTCCTCGGGAGACCGAGGTCCTGAGCACCAGGGATGAGCCAGATCGACAGTGTTTTCCACTAAATTCTCCTCATTTCTGACAGTGGCCTTTCCCCCCCTCCATCAATCAGCCCGAGCGAGCGCCCGCACCGTGGGACTCCCCTCCGCTGTCTTATCTACATATCAAGACGACGCGCGATTTCAGTTAACCCGTTAACACACTGTAACCAAGCGGCTCGGGTAGGAGCGCTCCTTCACATGCCTTACACAGCTTCGGACTTCCCATGAAGTTTAATGAACTGATACTACTCCCCCACCGCTTACGCGCCCCTAACGCGATGGTCTTCGATCCACCAGAGCCGTAGGAGTAGGATGCCCGGGCGGCTCTCCCAGCTGAGACAGCATGGGTCATTGTAGAAGGTAGAATTTTATACTAGACCGTACTTAGTGGCCAACGCCATGTGTATTCTCCCACTTCCTGCACTTTTGAAACCAAAGGTACCTTCGCTGAGAGAGATCGGATTTCTGCAGACGGTTTCACCGACGGCGAACGACGTTAGGATGGATTTTTCTTTCATTTCTTATTTTTTTTTCTTAAGGAGGATGTTTTTGTTCGCCGTAATGGATTAAATGCAATAGGATTAATGCAATTATTCTTTTAGCTTTCAAGCTGGTTTGCTATGGAGACATATTGCTAACAATAATACTTCTACTAATACGGATTGCTGAGATGGACTTTGCCACACTCTTTAAGCTGCTAAAGGCACAACTGTCCTGCGCTTCGGGAAGAGCCCGGACCCGGTCAGCGCCCACAGAGAACCTGCTGCTGGATCACAGAGAAATCAGGAGAGAGCTGGATGCAAACCAAGCAGCAAAGGAGTTGTTATACATGCACTATATGAGCCAGGGAGGGTTTAGGCCGGTGTTAACTGGCAGAGCCCCTTCCTAGAGCCAGGGAAGCTCCTGCTACCCCAGGGCAGTGCAGGGATGTCCATCTCCACCGCACAGGAACCATCTGCCAGGGTCCTCCATCCGTGTTATCACACCGGGCAGGGGCCGTACATCTCACTCCACTACCGCCAGTGTAAACGCGTTCACGCAACAGCCTATTTCTGCTGCTGCTGCTCACCACGGAGCCGGTTTAAGGAGAGCATCTCCCAGCCCGTTCCCAGACACAGTTTTTAAGCAAACACATGAGGCCAAATGTAACGCAGCCCTTGGTCACGGAGACAACCACTCCCCAAGCCTACGGCTGATCTTGCAACACTGATTTAGTGCAAGTTCTTGCCCAAGCACCGGTGGAAATGAGGAGAGAAAGAAACTAAAGCCTCCGCTGCAGAAAAGGCTCTGCTGCTGGAACGGAGCATCTTCATCCACACCCAGCACACCAGATCCTCGCTGCTTTGGGGACCACAAGACCCTTGGCCACCACGCGCCACCTCCGAACCTCCAGAAAGTTGTTCAGGCCTTACTGGAAGCAGGGCTGTGTGTGTCATGTATCTGTATCACGTGCCATTTCTATTAAAACCTGTATTTCTGTCCTGTCGTTAATCCTGAGCAAACCTCCGAGCATCCATTTGGAAATGGAGAAGTATTTCCCCCTGCAGCTTTGTGGTGTGTGCCCCACAGTGTGAATCAGCCCAGCCAATCCTGTCCTTGCCCCTAAAAGTCTCACAAAAGCATTCAGAGTCCTACAGCCACATTACTTTAAGTAACTGGAAAAGGAATGAGTTGTCTGCAAACGGCTCGGTGGACAAATGGCTCGGTGTAAGTTACTTGTAGCCTTGAATATAAGCTTGGTGTATAAATTACTCAAAAGTTATAAAGTATGGTCAAAATTATTTTTCTTTGAAACTTACCCTAGAGTTTTGGAGCCCAAAGCAATCTACCCACTAAGTTCAAAACTCATCCCAAGCTTAACATTTTTTTTTTACTTACTTTAATAAAGATTCGGTCCATGTTTGCATGTGCAGTTATACCGTGCCATGGGGAACAAATCCCACGCTCGCTCCGATCACCAAAACCACCGCAGCTCTGCCAGGGTGACCCCACACCTCCCCTGTCCCCAGTGTCACCCCAGGGGAGCTGCTTTGCTTCTCCATCCCCAGCTGTCCCTCTGCAAAGTCAGTGACCTCGTAACCCCCAGGATGAGCAGAGATGCTCGGGGGGGGCCCCACATCAGCCACCAAGGGCAAGACCCCTACTAAGGGGTCGTTCTTCATCACAGGGGTGACCGTCCCTCTCTGGGATCCAGAATCTCTCCAGAGTAGGGCACGCTTTGACCTTTTCTTTTGCAGAAGATGCATCTTCACAAAGGGTTTAAATTAGGGACCAACACTTAATAAATAAAGAGAGAAAGAAGAGCCAGAGCCAGAAAAAAGTACTCTCAGAAACTGGAGAAAAAGCAGTTTCGGTCCAACTCCCAACTTGAGTCTGTTTCTTAAATGCCTGAACCAAAACTTCATCCACGTTCTGGAGACAGATCCAAACTGTATGGCTGTCCCCAAGCCCAGGGACAGCCTGTCCCCCCCCAGCACGCAGCCTTTTGCCACATGGAGCCCTGCACGTGCACAACAGCCGATAGGAACCACAGGGAGCACCAGCGCGGGGATACAAGAGGACACTCAACGTGTTTACATGACCTTGAGGTTGCTTCTATTTCCCCTGACGCGATGTTGCAGTAAGAGACAAGAGTTTTGGGACAAGCCCTGCAATTCTGCTCACAGAGACCCCGACTGGCCGGACACCAACTCATGATGGCCCCACAGCGCACCCTGCGCTGGCTTCTTGCAGATGACAGACCCCGAGTCCATGTGTGACGGTCACTTTTGAACCCCGAGACTGACCTGGTGATGAGGATGAACAGGACGGGGTCTGTGCAGCATCGTCTGTCACCAGAGCCGTGCGTTACCTGGCATGTGTCACCTGCTCCATCCGTGTCACCGGCCGCCTCGGCGAGTCCCAACTCCTCTCCTTGGTGCGCAGGTCCCAGCAGAGCCGCGAGTTCAGCCTCCAACGCAACGCCCGTCGCACCAGGCTTAATTGCGTACAAGCAGCAAACGATCTCAGCTAAGCAATAAAAATAAAACAAACCTTGTTTAACAGAAAATTAAAAAAAAGACCACATTATATTTCTTGCACTAAGATCTGTTTTATTAACGAGAATAACGACGCTTTTCTGGTCCCAACACAAACCCCACCGCATCAGTAGCTCCTGTCTCTCCACGTCCTTCGCGAGTGGGCATCGGGCTTTGGTTGTCACACGTTGTCTAAACCTCGTGTCAAAGCCACCAAACAGCCTCTTTCCTTCGCAGTACCGAGTTCTAAATGTTTGTTCCTCCTGCTCGCATCAGAAAGAAAGTATTGGACTGTTTTGTTTTTCTTTAATTTGTAAATATATCGCCATCCATCCTCTCTGTAAAACCTCCTGGTTGTTCTAAAGTATTCTATGTATTTATTTGCCCTTTTTAAGAGCAAAAAAAACCCCACCTTTGTGTTAACCCACTTGTCCCAGGGAGAAATGTATAGCTGAAGCTGTAAAATTAACAGTTTACAGCAAGAAGATTTATGGACTACAGAAAAAAAATGTTTAATATAAGGACTTATAAACTGACTGCATGAGAGATGAAAGAAGGCCAAAATACTCAGATATCTTTTTTTTTTTTTGAATCACTGTAAAAAGAAAAGACTGGGCTTTTTTGTATAGAGAACACTAAACATATAATAAAACATGGTTCAAAACTCATGCTAAGCCTGCGATGAATTTTCATTAATTTCCCAAAACCCATGTAAGCTCAGGGCAGCAGTTTTGTAGAGGCAAATAATTGCACGTGGGTGTTGGGGCAGCCGCTCCAAACACAGCAAAAACTGCTCCTGACGACCCAGGCAGGAGCACATTGCTCCTCACAAAGCAACTGCCTCACTGCAGGTGATGGGAAACCTTCCAGGTGGGGAAACTGAGGCACAACGGAGCGATGTATTATAGACACATTGCCTAAACAGTGCAAGAAAAGGAAGACAAGACCTCCACCGGTAACCGGTGACTGAACTCTACACAGCACATCTCCTGTATCAGCAAAGTGACACGGGCCTGTCACTTTAGCAGTTTATGGACATCTTTCCTCTGCCTGAAATGATGCTGCTCTCTTCAGTCATTGATCACTTCGTAACTCACAGCATTGAGTTTAACCAGGGGCATCTTTACCAGGATGCATCTGCTGCTCACGGTCACGCAGAAGGAGTGATGTACAAACGGACTGGAAAGTATCTGGAATGGTATATTCTGCACGGGGATGAAATCTGTGCTGTGCTAAACCAACCGGTGAACCACAAGGAGAAACTCTTCCTTCTGTGGCACCCCCAGGGTTGCCCAGTTACCTGGACATACTGGTGATGCTGGCCTGGCAAACCAACTCTGCCCCATCCTCAGTGCAGCACAAACCCCCTTCGGAGGCACCGGTAGAAACTGGAAAAAGAAACCCCCGTGGCCCAGCAAACATATAGAGAGGTTTAACCCAGCACATCCTGGCAGATGAGCGATGTCCCCCCTGGGCCCAATCCTGCCCCCAAGCCCCAGCCTTTCCTGCCCCCGAGGCTCTGAAGTGCTGTTAGCAGGGGCTCCCTGGTGCAAATGAAGATGTAATTGCTGCGGCCCTCGCTAATAGGATGAAAGTATTAGTGCTTCCTACTCCAGTGCTGCAGTGGGGGTTTATCCACCCCCTCCCCACCACTTACTTCAACAGCAGGGAGAAAAAGAGAAAAACAAACAAAAAAAAGCACTTTTTGCCCGGTGTAGGAGACCTCACCAGTGCAGACTGGGATGATGGAGGTGCCCTCGGTCCCTGCCCCTAGGAAGAGTGAGGGAATTGCACTTGGCCCTTGATGCAGAAATTCAAGCTAAGTAGGAACACAGGGACCCCCCCCAACACCTCAGGGCCACCATTTCCCACCGGCCACAGTCCCAGCCTCGCCAAGGGCTGTGCGGGCGGCTGCTTCCGTCATTCCCGCAGGACACACGGCGTTTTCATTATCCAAAAGCGAGTGACAACGGACCCATCCTCATCCTCGCGATCGATAGCAGGGGAGACACGCACGCATTAGCGCTCGCCCCTTTTTACGGCATGATAACGACACCCATATCCTCCCCGACCTCTGCCCGCCCCGTGGGGCGGCAGGACCGGATCGATGCCGACCAGCTGCCTCCAATTACCCTCCTCCAGCCTATCGCCCATTACTGTCGCTAAGAGCCATCCGCTGTCGGCACTGGCAATATCCGAGGGAGCCCTTAGAGAGCTGCCTCCCCCCGCTGCTGTCACTGCAGTGTTGGTACATGTCTGCACCAGGACCAACACCCGAGAGGTCACCGATGCCATTGTCACCTGCAGAAAGACCCTCGGAGAGCTGCTGATAGCAGAGACACAGAGGAGAGGGGGCAGAGGGCAGGTCCCCTCCACCCACCAGGGACGGGGCTCATCACCTCTCTTGAGTTTCCCTCCATTAGTCCTTTTGCTGGGGGTCAGGATCCAACCCTGTTGTTCCTTTCTGTCCAGCAAAAGCACCTTGTATTCCAGGTGAGGTCTGCGGCCAGTTTCTCTCGGTCTCACCCCAAAATGGCACCAGAGTGTGAGGCAAGGGGAATGGAGCTGGGACCAGCAAGGCGCTCCATCACAGGCTGCCTGCGCCCATTTGCTGGAGGAGTCGGGACCACTAGAGCTTTGCTGATCAATAGAGATACTAATGCCTTAATTACTCCTCTCTAATTGCAGCCCATTAACCTGCGGACAGCCCCAGCGCCCATTGATCTCCTTACATCATTAACAGGTCTGGGCTAAGGAGGGATGGGGAGAGCAGGGTGGTCCGAATCCCCCGCTTCCCACATCACTGTGCACAGTCCGGGCAGCACCCACCCCCTCAGAAAACCCCCCCACTGGGACCCTTTGCACCTCATCTCTTTCCCCCAAACCTCAATGCCTGCAGGGTGTCACGGAGGAGGTCCTGGAGCATCCCTGTCACATCTCATAGCATCGCTCCACCTCAACAGTCCTCCCCCCAGCAGCCAGAAAACAGCCAACACCTCCTGGCTGCAAATACACCCTGGGCAGGGGGCTGGGTGCAGCTTTTTGGGGGGCACAGCTACTGTTTGCAGAGCGATGCCAACCCTGTTTGCAAGCTCAGCCCCCCCACAACAGCCAAAGGAGGCTCCGGCACACCCCAAAACCCAAAGCCGACCCAGGCAGCGCGCAGAGCAAGCCCCTCGGTGACACCCCAACACTTCTGCGAGGAAACCCCGTCCCCCCCCCGCACAGCACAGCTCGGGCACCACCTACAACTGCCGTGCTCGGCATGATGGAGCTTCCCAAAACGTTGCTATAAAGCAATCTCTCCAGTGTGTATATAAACCTGGTTATGCCTATATAGACACAGATATACATTTAGGCACAGCGGTGTGCATATATACAAATCTAAATATATATATATTTAGGTGTGCAAATATACAGAAACGTGCACAGAGGTGGATGTCTCTGTTAAGACACCCCCCCCAGCTGGGGCTAATCCCTTTCTTGCTTCAACCCCACAGCCGGGGGCTCAGTCCCCCCCAGCCCCACACCTGCTCCAGCCCCAGGGACAGGGGGGAGCCGGCGGCAATCGGCACAGACAAGGGGTTTCTGCTAGGGACTGGTGGGAGCAGCAGCCAGAGAGGCCAAGGAAAAGTATGAATTATGCATGATGCTGCAAGTCACTCTGCCTCCCTGACTGGTCCTTGCACTGTGGCAAGTGAGGTAAAGGCAGAAAGGAAAAAAAAATAAATAAAGAAATAAAGAAAAAAAAAAAATCCCCTCTCCAGGGACCGGCGTGGTGGTTGGCAGCGAGCGAGGGAGCGCGCACGCAAGGAGGGAGGAGAGGGAGGAGCACATCCTAATGCAGAGATGCTGCAGTGGCTTTGGGCACACACATCCACACTTGGGCAGGCACCAGCCAAGCGCTGCCTCGCAGCTGAGCCCCCAGCACCGGCGGGGCCCCCCCAGACCCCTGGATTCTGCACACGCATCCACCCCGCACAAGGTAAGCGCCTTCTCCCGCTTTCTTCCATCCGAGGGGGGAAGAAATCAGCTCCAGGCTTCAGGGTACCGTTCCCCATCGGAACCAACTCGCAGGTGCGCTCGGCTTCGCTCCGGCCAGGGGGAACCTGCCCGATCCTGCTCGGCTCCGGCGGGGATGGGGAGGCAGGAGCAGGGGGTTGGTTTGGGTATTTCTTGGCTTTGCAGGCGATGCAGGTTCTGCCTGCGCCGGAGAGGAGCCGGGGGTGGAGTTGGGAGGAAAGGGGGGGGGGCTACGGTTCTGTCACTTGTGGCTGAGCGGCTGAGGTCGACAGGGCTGTGGGCAGAAAGGTCTCTTTTATTGTTATTAATTATTACCGTTGTGCTTTTGCTGGCGCATTTGGGCTGGGGGCACTTCGAGAGCTCACCCGCGGGGTCGGGCATCTTGAACGTGGTGCCTGAGAGGAGAGCGGGGGGGCTCATACAGTTTTTTGCTGCACAAAACTACTTCAGCATCTCCAACACGGGCTGGCAGAGCCTGGAGCAGCCCAAGAGACTCAACTTTCCTCTCCAGGGAGGTATGAGGAAGGCTGTGGTGTCCCAAATCCCCTCCTCATACACCCCCCGCAAGGTCAGATCCCGGGTGAGGGGTGTGAGATGGGGCACACGGGGATATTTCTGTGTCAGAGGCTGGTTGGGTTTTGCAGCGTGTTGGGGAAGCTCAGTGCAAAGTCACGGACAAAAACTTGCCCAGAGTGGAGCCTGAGGAAGCATTTGCTCTTCCCTACTCGCAGCAAGATGGATGGTGGGACAGGGTAGGCTGGGCTGGGCTTAGCTGGGCTCCAGCCTCAGGTCTTAAATCTCCCGAGCTCCCTCCTCCCTTTGCACTTCGCCCATGCTGACCCCCGGCTCCCCCAAGCCTCAGCATTATTTTTTCTGGCTAGACTGGGGAGTATTCATAAGAAATTGTCATCTCCCTACGGAAACACTAGTTGCTTTGAGGATGGGAGGCAGCAACCTCTGCATCTGAGAGCTGGGAACAACCCCAGCCCAAGGCTTTAGCCCAGAAAAGCTCTTGTTCCTCCCTGGTGTGTCCACCACAAGCTCTGAGGGAACAAAGCTCAAGCACAGGCTCTCACACAAGATTTAGGAGCAGGTTTACATCCACGGATGAACCTCTCAAGGCTGAGTGTTTGGTACCGAGCAGCAACAGCACCGACCCTGAAAGCCGCTTGCTTTGCTAATAGAGGAAAGGGTGAGGTCCCAAACTTTCTAGAAATAGCTAATTTTCAGGGGGAGATTAGAATTAGCCAAGACTAAAGAAAACAGAAAATGAGAGGGTCATGTCAAGCCCAGCTCCACTCTCTGCCTGGAACACGATGAGGAGACAAAGAGCTAACGCTCTTCTCCATCACCCCACCAATTACTTGCAAACAGAGCAAACACGACTTTTGTCGCTCAGAAAATAGATCTGCAGAGAATTTAATGGCCTGTGTTATTATTTTCTCTGCAGATTTACCACAGGCAAACCCTAGCAGGTAGAAAACTCAGCCGCACCATTAGGGAGGTATTTTGCAGGTGCATCTAAACGTGGTGCGCGGAGGAATCGGGCCCAGGGAGCTCACGTGCAATAAAGCTGCTCAGCCACCGCTTCCCCCTGCACATTCTGTATATGTCCAAAGCCCAAATTATCTCCAGCAACCCTTGCAAGCCCCAAGGGCTCCTGGAACACCTCGCATCCCGACGAGCATCGTCCTGCTCAGAACAGGGGTGGGTTTTATTTCGTCACACAGGGATGAGCTTAACACAGCACTGCCTGTAGTTGTCCCATCTCCTTCCTAAAACACTGCTGTACACCATCAGCCCCGCTTTCCAGGGATGAGGAATCACAGATGCCCAGGAAGATTTTGGGGTGGGCTCGGCAGCAACGGGACCACGTTGCTGCAAATGTCCCCTTTGCAGCAGCTGAGCTCATGGTGTTGCCATCTAAAACACATCACGCAGGAACCTCCAGCATTGACCAGGGGCTTTCGGAGATGCTATAAATGCAGATAAGCAGAGAGAGGCAAGAGATGCTTCCTTCAAGAGTCCTTTAAGAGTCAAAAAGCATCGATGGAAGGGAGAAACATTATTAAAATCTGCTGCGATAGGCTGTGTCAGGCTCTTCCTAAACACCTTCTGTCTTTTCCTGACACCGGTGCTTGTGGGGCTGTGGAGAAGGAAAAGGTCTCAGCAGACTCAGAAACCAAATCAGCTCTCGAGCTCCACAAAAGCTGTTTCCTTGAACCTAAACTGTTTTCTTCTCAGTAAAAAACCACCCTCGGTCCCACAGCCACAACACAGTTGTAGGTCCAGGACCTCACCGGAGGGAGGTTCAACCCAACCACAGGGGAGATGGCTGGAGAATTCGGGGAGCACGAGAGCTGGTTGGGAAATCCTGAAGCCAGCCCCCTACAGCAGCCTAGGTCCTGAATTATTACATGTATTAGTTATCGTACAGCCTGTGGAGCTGTCAGTCCTGCACCAGAGAGCCGTAAAACAGGGAGCCTACACTGAACGAAGGAAGAGGGATATATGTTTTACGCTGGTTCTTGCTTGTTTTTATAAAGAGAGCAGCCTGGCGCTATTTGGAGACCGAATACTAAAAACCACTTTCACAAAGACAGGCGAGAAGGTCGGACACAGGGATGACACCTTCCACAGGGCAAAATAAACGTGACACCATTGCAGAGATGCTCCAACCTTCTCCCAAGAGGGAGAGGATTTCAACACCGCTTCGCCAAGGTCCCCTCTGCATCCCCCATAACATCCCAGTGCCCATCACAAGCACCAAGCAGTGCAGCAAGGCCAAGGCGAGGGCTGGGGGAGATACCCGGGGCTGTGCACAGACCCCCACCGCCCCAGGAAGGCTCTTGTTGCTGGTGTGACCTTACCCGGCGACACAAACAGGGCTGGCATGTGTTTGGGCTTCCCCATATAACACATCCCTTTACCGGGGCTGCGTTAGCCCGACGGTTTCCCCAAGTCCTGCACTTGTTTTTCCTCGCTGCAGCTTCTCCCTGCGCTCAGCTCCTGCCAAGTAACTTCCCAGGCAGCTACAGAGTTATTTATACCGGTGCCACATCAAAGCGGTTCCACCACAGCACCAAGAGCGGAGAGCAGGCAGGTTTGCGAGGCCGCCAGTGCTGCGATGTCCCGGGGTTTAGGCTGAGCTCAGAGTGCGGTGCCGCGCTGCAAGGGGAAAGGAAAACTTGCCATGTGAAGCTTTATTTTGGAGTTTGATTTTGGGGAGACGATGGCAGTGTGTGCAGCCAGACCTCGACTCCCTTCCATCAGCGCAACAGCCCGACATACAGCTCATCTCAGCATCCCCGGATTAATAACCCGCATTTCCTCAGGCAAAGAGGTTGCAAAGTTGCGCCCATAGAACAGTTTGCAGTACTGTGAATTTGCAGGGGAGTGTCTGTGAGAAGGGTCCAATATTTGGAACTTAGCAACCATAATCAGGGCGTTAAAGAGGATTTCAGGCAGGCATCATCCCTCAAGCACTTTTAAACAAAAGTCACTTCTTTTCAGAGACTTTGAGCATCTTTCCAGCTGCTATCGATTGAAATACAAGTCTTCAGGGGGAGCTTAGGAGCTGCACACTGGCAGCAAGGTCTCCTGGCTGTTTCTTTTGGTCTCCTTTGCTTTCTAATGCCCTGCACGGGTTCCCATGGCATTTTACTGGGGTAGCGCTGCCCGCGGACCCTAAAGTCTCACCTGGAGCCAGGTCCGGCTGTGGGGAAGCTCTAAAACCCCCGAGGATTTACCAAGGGCTTATGGCAGAGCTGAGGATCACACAGCTCAGGCTGGATTTCCACCACCCAGAGGTACTAAGGTGATTGCAGCCAGAGATGGAATCTAACCGGTTCAGGAGAAAAAAAAAGGCAAAAAAACACTAGCTGCAAAGCTCAGATCTCAAATTCAAACTGCCCAGCACAACAGCAGAGCAATAAAGGCTCGCTCATCACATCCCCTGGTTTATGACAATTAGATTTTACCGCTAAGCGACTCCAGTCCCAAACCCATCGCAGATCCCGGCTTTGTCTCCTGCACAAAGAGACGCTGAGCCGGGCACAAGCAGGGGGTTTACATGGCTGGGGAGGGGGGGAAAACCAAAAGAAAACTCCCACTGAGACCCTTTTACAATGAGGTGCCGTGACCCGTGATGCACATGAATGCACCGACCAATTATTAGGGAAAAAAAGCACTTAAAAGAGACAGAGAAAACAGAGGACGTTTGAATACGGTGCCTTAATGCAGCCATCCTGCTGGGATCACATCAGAGAGCCCTGCCTGCTCCTTAGGCCGGGACCAGAAGGACCAGACAGGCCTATTTTGTCCCCAGGTGAAGCTAAACCTCTCCTGCCGTCTGCAGGGATTGCTCTGAGGCATCAGGACCATCCCCATCTGGGACACACCATACATTTATCCCCATAACACCCGGTATATCCCACTCCCAGAAGCGCAGCCGTTCCGCTCCCGGCACTTTGCTCAAATATGGGTCCACCCGACAGAAAAAAAAATAGATGCAAAAGGCACGAGGTCTGTTCTGCACAGGGAGCGGGGATGGAATTGCTCCGGATGCTGGTGTCAAAGGCAGAAGCGCATTAGTTTCCATGGATATGGTGATTCAGAATTGCTCCCGATGTAAATTGCTTTGCAGCGCACAGCAATGTCTGCGGCGTTCCTGCCCAGCAAGGCAGGACCAGGGGCACCAGCCCATTCAACAGAAAGCAACGGAACCAGAGATAAACTCAAATGAAACAAAATCCCACCCCAAGCAAAATCCCACCCCAACTTTCAAAGCGTCCCAGCAAACACAACTAACTTTTCTTCCAACAGCAAGCAGAGCAGGTTTGCGTGGGGCACGAACCCTGGGTTGGGATTTTGCTGATTGACTTCCCTTCTAAAAATACAATATTTTTCCAGCACACAGGGCAGGCAGGTGCTGGAGGCCGCGCTGGGGGTTAAGCCCACAGCACAGCTGGGACAGAGCAACCCAAACCAGTCAGGGCTACAAAGAACTGGAGCAAACACACAGCACCCAGTGATACCAGACCCAGGGGAACTTGGGACACCGTTCCCAGCCACACCAAGGGGTAAATTCCTGCACCCCGCCCGCCCCCGCCCCCCCCCAACAGGATCCTACCCCACTA
>VWYH01007986.1:137087-220411 GCA_013399365.1 Pampusana beccarii
CCCCCCCCCCCAACAGGATCCTACCCCACTACAGCTCCCCACCCTCCTCATCTGGATGCTCAAATGCCCCAAATGAACCATTTATTCCTCTTTTTTCCTCCCCCACTTACCTCTCTCCATCACACCTTCAGTCTCTGCACTGAGCTGGGAGGGCAGAGCCCAGCCCTGCCTGCAATTATACTAATTAGCTGGGGCTAATTGCTCACACCTGGGGCATAGGGCCAGGCCAGCACACTAGTTCTGGGTCAGCCTGGCCTGTGAAAGCCCCTTGGTCCCTGTTTGGTGACCTTTCTCCTGTCCTGGGGCCTAGATCCTCTGTCACCAACCACCTCCCTTGTCCCCAAGCTGGGCTGTTGAGCCACAGCACCACATGGCACCTCCCCTGCCTGCCTGTCCCAGGTGCAAAATACAGAGCAAGGACAGACAGACTGACAGACAGACTGACTGGCTGACTGACTGCAAACACCTGTGTTAACCCACCCCACCTGGGCGTGATCTCCCGGTCCACAGGTCCCTCCTTACCCCAGCACCACAGCACAGTCCCCCACTTTGTGTCCCCCGCTTTGTGTCCCACCTCAGCCCATCGGGCGATGACAAATGCGTGGGGACAGCAGGGCCGTGGCTGCAGCCCCGCTGCGGGTGGCATCGCCCGGCAGGGAGGGAGCCCGGGCTGTGAGCACCATCTGCTCCGAGCCTCCTGAACAACCTCAGCTCCTCCTGTGCGAGCGCAGCCTGGGGGGAGAGATCTCATCCTCCAGGTCCCCATGCTGTCCCCTCCCTCTGTCCCTCTGCCTGGCTCCCCAGGAGCACAGAGCCCATTGCGTTGTCCATGCAGGGGTGACAGCGGCCACCCCACGGGCTCTGCCCTGGGCAAGGGTGATGGGGCGGGATGGGGACAGCATGGGGACAACATGGGGACAACAGGGTGTAGCTGACACTGGAGCCTCTAAGATGCTGCTCCTCTGCCTCAGTGTGCATGGCAGAGAACGGCTCTGCCTTCAAAAGCGGGATGGGGGCAGAGCCTTCGGGACTTTTCTAACATGCCAGGAGCAATCCAACCCCCTCCCCGAGAAGGAGCCAGGGCACACAGGATCTCAGCAACCGCTAGAAATGTTTCTTGGACACATCTCGTCTCTGCCACGGTTGGGGACGGGTATCAAAGCCAGCAAGCAGCACCCACAGCATCCCTCTGCACCAGGTCCTGCCCCGCACTGGGGAGCAGGGTTCCCCCAACCGCAGATGGGGTTTTGGTCGCTGATTTGGGCTGACTGATGAGCCCAGGGAGGGCTGAACTCCACCACAGGGCTCTGAGCCGCTCTGAGGGTGCTTTGGCCAGGGCTCGTTCAGACGTGGGAAAATTCACTGCTTTTGGGTGGTCCCAGGATTTCTGCAGCAGGTGCTGGGGCCACCAGCAGAGCTGAACCCAAAGAAGCTGAGGAAAGGCTGAATCCAGAGTTTGCATCTCAATCAGGCTCTCCTGAGCACAGGCAGTTTTACAAGGGGACCGATACATGACAATAAAACCATTTGCAACTCTTTGAAACACGCTGTTCCGGAGGGACAAAACCAAACCGTACCTGACCTGGAACAGATTTTGCAAGGCAAAATCCAGCCAAGATCAAAAGTGTGCCCTTTCCAGCCTTAGTGACCATCCTTGACAAAAGGGACACGCACAGCACAGGCCCAATCCCTGCCACCCACCCTCATGAGTTCTCTCTCTCCAGGGGACGCTGCAGCAGCAGATCTGCCCCACTTAGACAAAAACGCTCATCTCATCACCTACCCACAGGAGATTGAATTACACCCATTTCTCCTGCTAACAGGCTGCACTTTTCCTGTGCTGGCCATGTCATCACCTTTTCTTAAAGCCCATCTCCTCCCAAAAGCCAATTCTGGCCCTTGCCCTGTGTCCTGTCGGAGTCGCCGCCTCCAACCGCTGCTGCTCCATGGCCAGAACTGGAGCTGCGGGCGCTGGACCCGGCACTGCCTCCTCTCCCAGCAGCTCCGGAGGACTCAGATTCTCTCCCCGTAGCTCTTGAACTCTGCCTCCACAATCACGGATCGCTCCCAGGGCCTCCAGAGGAAAGGCCTAATGCGCGTGTTTCCCGGCGTGCCCGTGCTACTGGAAGTATTGATGACAGCGTCCATTAGCAGGGGTGACAGATCCCCTTTCAGTACAACAGAAGGCTCTCGAGTGACTGTCAAAATACCCTATAAAGAGGGGAAAGAACAGGTCCCCATGGGCCCTCTTCTAATTAAGGATGGAGAGCAGGTCTAAATATCAGATGCCGAGCGCACACCCGTGCTTTGGGGGAGTTCAGGGCTGGATGCGGGATCCATGGGACACAGCTTTAAGGTGCCCCCAGGGTCCCAGTGCAGCCCCAGGTGCGATCGATCTCGCACTGTCAGGCCCTTGGGCACAATTTGATCACCATGCTTAGGTGGTAAGACAACCAGGAGCACGCAAAACAGTATCCGAGAGGATTACTTAATCCAGTCTCTAATTGCGAACAAATCCAGCATCAGCACAGGTAGAAATTACCCCATTACTCTCTGATGTGTGTGTATGCTGTGGATTGCACCTGGAGCTCTCGCTGGCTATCATGCTCCTAATTTTTACAAAAGAAACAGAGGGATGGACACAAGGAAGTGAGAAGAGAAAATGATGTGAACATCAGGGCTCAGAGCAGATGTGGGGCTTGGGGTGGAAAGAAGGATGCTGCAGAGGCAGCAGCAGAACTGGGGATCAAAGCCATAGTTTACATCATAAATAATGAATTGATAACTAAATAATTCCAATCAGCTAAATTTTTGCAAGGTATCAGCTTTGCTTGGCCACAGGGAAAGAAAACGAAGGGGGATGCTGGCAGAAGCATTCTCAGAGATGGGCATCGCTGAGCAGCTCCCAGCCCTCAGGACAAGGCTGGTTTAGGTGAAAGCACCCAGGAAAGACAGGATGCGGTCTGCTCTTGCTTAAATGCAGCACCTGTTTTCTATAGAGCATAAAGTCTAAATAAAACCAGAAAGGCGGCAGAGGCGCAGGAGCAGCCTGGAGGAGCCTCCATGACCTCTACATTCTGCTTGCTCCTTCTTAAAAAGAACAGAATCCAGCTTTCCGGCACTCTTTCCTATTTGTTTTAGAAGTAAAGGGGAAAAATGAATAAGAGAGAGCAAAGCTGCAGCCGGGCAGGGCCTTCGTGGGCAGCTCCGGGGGCGCAGGCAGCGGATTCTCAGCCTCAGAAAACAGGGCTGGCAGCGATGGAGCAAACTCAATTACTTTAATTTGCTGCCGCTGGGTGCAGGAACAGCTTCGGTGCTCGCTGCCATTCACAGACCCTGGGCGTCGTAACACGCTGGTGAAGAAACCAAACTGCGGAGGTTTGGGAAAAGCCCGCGCTGGCGCCGCCCACGAGGCAGCAAAACACATCGAGCTAAAAGCTGCTCCTTGTCCCCAAGTGCTCAGGGCGCGAGCAGAAGCCACATGAGAGAGAAATGGGCAGCGGGTGCGGGCAGGGGAACAATGAGGCAGTGTTTGAGAAAGGCCATGGGCTCGGGCCGCCGTTCGGGGCATGATTCTTGTTGACATCGAGTGATTTCATGTGACTGACTCACTCCAGGGCTGCTGGGACAAACCGCGCGGAGCGGCTCTCGAGTCGATGCATCTCACGCCCTTCGCTGCTTTGTCCCCAAATGGCCCGTTTGTGACACGGCTCGGCCGGGCACTGCTATTTCCCTCCTTCCCTGGTTACGCAGTGCAATTAAACACCAGCCTCGTTTAGGGGCTTGACTCATAAAGAATATTTAACGAGGGCATGAGCTGGCTAAGGGCAGGCAGGCTGAGCTCTGCTCTCAGCACTGGGATCCAGCCCTCTGAACCCAGCAAGATAAAAATCAAGGAGGATTTGGGATGGGGTCGCCTCCCTTTCAAGTGTCAAGACCACAATCTTTGGGGCGAGGACACAGGGGCCAGGTGGCTGTTCCCCCAGCCAGGCGATGCAAACACGGGACTATCGCTGTTTGCTCAGGTGCTGCTGTTAATGAGCAGGGGTGGCAGATTTTTAAAGCAGCGATGCGCGGGGGGCTGCATCCCATGGGATAGAAAGCTAATCCCTGCTCGGAGGAGCTCGGGAGCCGGCTCGGGCAGACAGATGGGCAGGGACAGGAGAGGCAGCAGCACCAGCTGGAGCAGAGGGAGAAGCGGCGCTCGCAGCCCGGTTCTTGGCAGCATCTTCAGCAGCAGCTCCCGGGGGTGCAAGTTCAGGAGAGCACCGGGGTACGTAAGGCTCCGTCAGCATGTGAGGCTCCTCGATGCGCTATTTCAAAAGCATCTGTTAATAAAAAGGGGGAAAAACCCCAGCCCAACATCCCCGTTGGAGATATAAGAGGAGCGTGTGCTGCAGCGGAATTCGCGGTGGGTTTAGGCAGGAGAGTGCAGGGACCGGGGTCTGCACAAACCACCCTGTGTTTGCTTTGGGTTTTGTTTCTTTTTGAGAGATCTTGGCAGTCAGGAGCCTGGGGAGGAGGCTGGAAAACAACCGCTCCACCTACTCATGTGTCTCACGGCACCAGGAAATGCCTTTGCATTTTGTTACCTCTTGATTAACTATTCAAATGCATCAAACTTGGAAGAAAAGCAGGAAACGCCCCAGCAGGTTGCAGTGCAGACCTCCCTGAGCAGCCACTTTCCAGGCCAAGCGTGAGCTCCATGTGCGGCTGCTCGGCAGCCGGGGTGCAGTGACAACTGCGTCCCCACAACCTCTCCAGAATAAGACTCGGGGTTGGCACAACACCCAAAGCCGCCCACTGCCTGCCCGAAGAGCTAAAGATGCATTTTTCACAAAATAACAGCAAGAAATTCTTTCTTCCTCTTTCTCCTCTCCCAATATCCCATACGCTTCTGGCTTAGCATTTTGTTTTTTTAATAAAACAATGCTACGAAGGAAGCGTTATTTTTAGAGAGGGGAAGAACAGCAGATAGTAGGGGAGGAGAAACAACAATTTCCCAACGGGATCTGTCACATCAGGAAGAAAACCAGCTCCCTCACAGCCCTGTGCGTCCAGCTGGATGTTTGCTCCCCGAGCGACTCTTGTCCCGGGCCCGTGGCCAGCGGGGCCGCGCAGCTGGACGCCAGAGCTGGGGAAATGCTGCACATAACACCAACCTCTGTGTCTCTCGCAGGGCCGCTGTCCCCACGCACCCGCCCGGGTGTGAGCCGGCCGGAGGCGCAGGATGGCAGGAGCTGCTGGATTTGTCCGCACGTCCCTCACCGTTGTCACCTTGCTGGGTAAGAGCGGCCCCTGGTCACTTGGGCATGGAGGTTTCCGTGGGTCGCAGCCCCTCGTGCTCTGCAGCGATGCTGGAGCCCAGTTCTCCTGTGGGGGGTTATGTAGCGAGGGGATGTGTCTGTGCTGTGCCCAACTTCCCTGGGTACCGCTCGAGAAGGGGGACAGGAACACTTGACAGACACACCGCCCCCTTTCTAAATTCAAGTTAAGGAAGATACAGGAGATCATAGAATCATTTTGGTTGGAAAAGCCCCTCAAGATCATCAAGTCCAACCATTCCCCCACCCCTGGCACTGCCCCATGTCCTGAGAACCTCATCTCCGTCTGTCCAACCCCTCCAGGGATGGTGACTCCAGCACTGCCCTGGGCAGCCTGTTCCAATGCCCCACAGCCCTTTGGGGAAGAAATTGTTCCCAGATCCAACCTCAACCTCCCCTGGTGCAACTTGAGGCCGTTTCCTCTGGTCCTATCACTTGCCAGCATTATCCCTAAACGAACCCCAAGCAGTACCAAATCGCAGGCACCCAGTGCCCCAGGCTCGTCCTGGCCTCAGCACAGAGAGGAATTTCACCCTTGGATTCGCTCAGGGTGAAGCCGCTTCCCCTCCTGGTTTTTCTAGGGCTTCCTTTTTGGCCATACCCTGAGTGCAAAGATTCCCCCGTTCATCGGGGACCATTTCTGGATCTCAGGGAGTCTCAGGCTGCACCCAGAAGGTCCCTTTTCAGCAGGGAGATGTTTCATTTCAGACAACTGAGAATTCGGTAATGTCTTCAAGGTAATTCATCATCCCAGGCAGAGCCTGCTCGCCTGTCCTTATAAATATCTAATTACATTTTAATGTTCTCCGGGTCCCCGAGGAGGGGGAGGGAGGGGTGGCCGCCCTAGATCGGGAGGCAATTAGCCCGTTTGGAAATTGGTCTGACCCAAATCTGGTAGAGGTAGCAAGATGGAGTTGGCCTCTCCCATTAACCAGCTGAGATCGTGCGACTTGCTCCCCGTCCAAGCTGAGCCCACAAAAAAAAACCAACTCGCCGTCGAGCCCGTGAGCGTTATTTTCTCTTGACCTTTGGCTAGTGATGCAATGGATCTCAGGAGCCAGCTGGGACAGAGAAATCCCCGCTGGGAACATGAGCGAGGGGCCAGGGATAAAGAAAAAAAGTCATTTATAGACGAGGTTTGAGGAAAGAATCCAGAGGGGGTGAAGAGCCGAAGCCTCCAGGTCTGGGCTGTCACTCCAGCCCTGGGATGCGGGGTTGGCAATGTCACCCCACAGCAGTTCCCAGCAATATGTGGAGGTTTAAAGCTCATGGAGCGCACAGAGAAGACTCTCTAATGAACAAAGCTGTCAGGAAAAGCCTAAAAATCTCTCTTGAATTTCTCCATTCAGCAAAAGCCACAGAAAATCTTGAAGTCTAAGGCAAGCCAAAGCGCCGTCCCTTTGTTCCTCAGAAAGCATCTCGTTAAAAATAACTCTCTGTTCCTCAGAGAGCTGTTCTTTAAAAATAACCGCTTTGATTTTGTGCACGTGTGCGTTCGGATTTCCTATAAAACCAATTAATTGCCCGTTTCCCTCATGCGCCAAGGCTTCGGGCTGTGGTCAGTGCTCCGAAGCTCTGGCTGTGCTCAATAAAAGGATCATAAACTGGAATACAGCCTGGAAAACGTTCAGCTGCGACATTTATCATTCCTGGCCTGCAAAGTGAGTGCAGAGCTCAGCACAAAGGGATCAGCCTCCCGGACACCTGGGTTCTCCAGGTCTGGTTTGCAGCGTTTTCCAAATACTTCCGAGGATACAAAAGCCAGAAATGGGCCGGTGCCGCTGCCACCTCCCTGCTCCCCGCGGTGCCAAAGGAGAGAAGGTTTTTGTCTATTCCAGCAATATTTGGTATAAAGTTTGAGATTTTTTTATACTCACAGAGACGGCTATGTCCTTGGTGACGTATTTCAGGATACAGTATTTTACTCTCCCAAACAATAGCACAAATCACACCGAAATGTTCAAGCGTTTCTGCAGCTGTTTCTCCAAATCTTAATTTTCAAATGTTGCACTTTCACCTCTTCCTATTTACTTTGGTGTTAATTTTTTAAAATTTTTTTTCCTAACAATGAATATTGTTCTAGCCAGATGTACCGGCATATTTAGCACAATTTCTGCTCACCGAGCTGGATTTAACACAGAACGGAGGGCTGCATCAGGCATGCCCAGTTCTGAGCCCATCACTCTGCTTCTTGCAAATGCGACTTGCAGGCTTGACGACCTTTATTTTGTATTTGTCTTTTCCCCGCTACTCAAATGATAAGAGCCCAAGGAAGGGACGTGTTTTGGTGACATTAAAAATGAGAGTTCTGGGGTGACAGAAGCAGTCGGACAATCTATCTCAGGGGTGCTGAGATTTCCTGCCCGGCTTTGCTCTCAGTTCTTAGTTCTAACCATATCCCGAAATTGTAACCGCTTAATTATTACTTTAATCTAACACTTGTCTTGCTTAATGAGTGAGATTAAGGCATTTCATGCCCAGCACCAACCAGACACCTTGGAACTGTAGATAAAAGCTCGTCCGAACTTCTGGCATTGATCACATTTAAGAAAATCAATGCCTAACAATTGCGGTCCATAACCTTGGCAGAGAAAAGGCGACAGCAGTGGGTAGCAATGGGGTGCAGGCTCCGGGTGAATCAGAAAGGATGATTAGCGCAATTTGGCTTGATTGGGAAGGAGCATCCCATGAGAAAAGGCGTGCGTGGCACTGTTAACAATGTATCTTTTATTTGCTAAATAAATATAAATTATTTACCATGTGCTACCTATTAATCTCAAACTGTAAAGCTGTTAAACTTCAATCCGTTCACTACCATCTATCAGAACACAATTAACACACGACTTTCTTACAAATTCCCCACTAACTCATGATTATTTTACCTGCTGGTCAGCAGAGTTATTTCCAGCTGAGACATTGCTGCCCCAACCCAGGGAAGATTTCCAGCTTCTCCTTTGTGAATACAACTATTCTAGAAGGAAAACGGCACCTATGCTGATGTGGAGGGAATAAAACCCCCAAATGCTGCTTTTCTCATATTCTAAAGTATCAGACAGAGGCCACGGTCTGTCCCAGTGGCCATCAGGCTCCTGCCTGCATATGGCTCCTTTGCAGCAGCAACTCCAGAGCCCAGCGCTGGGTAATTGGCTGATGCTCGGACACAAGGAGCAGCCGACAGCTGCTCCGAACCCCCGGAGCCAATTAGCAGAGCTCCTTCTCCCATCTTCCCCTCATCTCCGCATGCAAGAGCAGCCGGAACATGAGAAGAACCCCAGGAGCTGCAGGTAAAGAGCTGCTTCCCCCAGCCCAGCAGAGCCGAGCTGCCCGTTCCCTGCTGGAAGTTACTCTTGCATAAAACATCACACTTACTGGAGTCACTTAATTTAAGTAGTGACCATGCTGTGTACGGTAGGGAAGGAGACAGATTGCTGGTTGGCGTGGCGGTTTTAAGACGGTTATTAATTCAATTACAAAGCATGGAAGGATCCTGGGGGTGGCTGAGCATCACCGAGCACCCTGCCTTGAGGTGGCTCCGTCCCTGCTCGGGGACAGAACAGACTTGCTGGAGAGCGTTATCCCACCAGCCGCTTCTGCAGGGGAGAGATTTCCAGGCAGCTTTTGCTTTGTTCTCATTTATTCGCGCTGCCGTTTCCACAAAGCCCGTGTGGAAGGGGGTCTGCGAGCATCTTGCCGTTTATCTGAGACACAGAGTCGCTGCGGACAGCTGGCACTTGCCAGCGAAATATTGTCAGCACGGCAAAGGGTGGCCCGGGCACAGCGTAGGGGAAGGGAGGGACTTCTTATGATCCTCTTCTGCCTACGCCTGAGCTGGACTCAGGACAGCAAGATCAGAATCAAACCCATGTCTGAAACACTAGAAATCCTCAAGCTCATCCTGCGAGTTCAAAAGCAGAGCTGATACCGCAGCGGTGGTTCGCACACCAGCAAACAGCAGGTTTGAGCCATCAAGAGCCAACGATGTTGCAAAGGGATGGAGGGACCTGCCAGGCGTGGGCAGGGAGGCAGCAGCAGAGCTGAGAACTTACTGTGGAGATCCAGGTTCTCCTCTCTTATCCTGCAGAGGACTTGGGAGGACCCAACCAGCCGAAGTTTGTACAGGAACCAGCTCATCCCCACTGCCAGGAGGGCACCAAGGGGTTCCCAGCTCTGGTCCCATCTGTGCGTGGCTTTCCAAGTGTCAGCGCTCCTTCATCCGCACGTCTCGAAGCACGTCTGGTCCTTCTGGTGTGGCAGGGACGGTGCGAGATGCTCAGCGGGAAACGCGCGTTCTCTGCCCAAAGCCACGGATGGGGCTGGGCTGTGGTGACAGATGGTTGCGGTTTTCACGTTGCTCCTTCTTTTATTCTAGATGCAGTTCTGACGCTGCCAGGGACACCCTACAAAACTAAAAAAAATGAGAAGTTTTAGGAAAAGCGAAGTGGAGCTAGCAGGTTTTCCCTCTCTTGCAGTTTGGTGCCGAGCCCAGAGCAGCACCAGGAGCTACGGGCCGGTGTTTGAGGAGCAGCCCGTCCACACTCTGTTCCCTGAAGGCTCAGCAGAAGAGAAGGTCACGTTAACGTGCCGAGCACGGGCCAGCCCTCCCGCGACCTACAGGTGAGCTCACCCGCTTCTCCTTCTGTACCAGGGCTGCGACGCAACCAGCAAGAATTTTGCTTTCCGTTCTCCACTTATCATATAAAGAAAAATCACTAACGTGAGAATCAGCCTCCTCGTCTCCACGGGATGTACAACCCCACCCAGGCTGTTGACCAGAGACCTAACACAAGCTAAACCTAAACCAGCCTAAACCTAACACAGATCCCACAGCTGGATAAAACACCAAGCACAGGCACAAGGCACCACGGAGCTGCCGTATTTACCCCTCTCACTTCTTTCCGCACGCTGTCGGCAGGTGGAAGATGAACGGCACGGAGCTCAAGATGGAGCCGGATTCCCGTTACAGGCTGGTCGCAGGTGACCTAGTGATAAACAACCCGGTGAAAGCCAAGGATGCTGGCTCCTACCAATGCGTGGCATCAAATTCCAGGGGCACGGTGGTCAGCAGGGAAGCCTCCCTCCGCTTTGGCTGTAAGTTTGTCTCCATAAGGTAAATGAAACGCAGCCGCAGTTATGCTGGGGGTAAACCAAACCCCCCTGCTCATGTTAATTAAGGTTGGAGAGAAGCTCTCCGGTGCATGGTACCCAACAGCATCATGTGGAGAAATCAAGTAGAGAAATCCCCTGGCGCTTTCCATTAACATGGAGGTGCAGCAGAAATCTCATGCACAATGGAGAAAGTCAGTAATGTTTTCAGATCTCCCACTGTACAGAGAACACCAGCCTGTGGAGGGGGAGATAAAACGCAGTTATTCCCCCAGCTGATTTCTTCGTGCACGGACAGGTTTCACTTTGCGTGTTTAGTTTTGCAGGAATTCTCCGCAGAAGAACGAGACCCCGTGAAGATCACGGAAGGCTGGGGGGTGATGTTCGCCTGCAGCCCTCCTCCCCACTACCCAGGTAAGGGTTTGCATTCCGGCATCACCACTGGCAGGGATGGGCAGCGCTGCTGGCACCAGGCAGAGAGATGCAATGCAAAGGATTCCCAGACGTGTGAATCACTCCTTGCTTTTCTTTGGGAATTTTAGAGAAGTAGATCTATTAATTCCAGCTCTGTAAAGCTGCAAAACAGAGGCAGGACTTCGATTGTGGAGCAAACAAGTTCCATCCAAGGACCAATTCCAGCTTAGGCTGGTCTAGAAGACAGCCTGCTGGGTTTAGTCCTATCTGAGAGGACACCGGCAACTTGTGCAGTATGTTCCTTTTTCTCTTCCCCACAGGCTTATCCTATCGCTGGCTCCTGAATGAGTTTCCCAATTTCATCCCAGCCGACGGAAGGCGTTTCGTCTCTCAGACCACGGGAAACCTTTACATCGCCAAAACAGAGGCTTCCGACCTGGGGAACTATTCGTGCTTTGCCACCAGCCACATCGACTTCATCACCAAGAGCGTTTTCAGCAAGTTCTCCCGGCTCAGCCTCGCTGCAGAGGGTCAGTGCTCATGGATTGGCACACGGGGACTGGGCAAAATGCAAAACGAACAAGGCAGCGCAGAGCACTCGGGCTCCACAAGACTCCAGCAGTGCACAAATCACCCACTGGCCGCTCAAGAGAGCTTAAGAGCTTCCAAAAATACGAATTGGCTGGAAGCTGGGGAAGCAACCCTTGCTCCAGGCTGTGCTGCTTGTGCAGATGCAAACCCCATCGTGAGGATTCTCTGTTTGTGCAACACGGCACATGGTGCAGCAGGATCATACAGCCCCAAAATTGCTCTGCATTTGGCGATCTTGCAGAAGTGCAGCTAAAGATAATTCTTAGGCAGGGCAAAGGGAGTTAAGCAGGTAGAAAACTAAGGAGAAATAGTCCTGAGATGTTGTAAAGAGATTTTTTAGAGCTGCTTTAAAAAAAAAATGAAACCTCGCCTCTGTTCCCTTATCCACACGCACAAAGGTGTTGGAAAGTGGTGTAACCTTGCGGGTACCTCTGCCCTTTAAGACCCAACACGTGCCGTTTTGAAGCCATCCACAACTCCTCAACAGCACTTTCCTTTTCACAGATGCCAGGCAGTATGCACCCAGCATCAAAGCCAGGTTTCCTGCCGACACCTACGCTCTGGCCGGGCAGATGGTGACTTTGGAGTGTTTTGCCTTTGGAAAGTGAGTGCGGCATCTGCGTCGCTTGGAACGGGGAGGGCAGCGCAGAACCCGCAGCTTGCACAACCCCCTCTGCAACCCATCTCCCGCAGCCCAGGGATGGAGGGGGAATAGGAGGAGGGAGGAATTGGCTAAAGCCACCTGTCCTGCTGGGACCTGGGGGGTTAAATGGGGACTGCGCGACACTGCGCTGTCGTGCAGCACGGGGAACGCGAGAGCTGCCCTTCACCAGATTTACTTTTCCACAGCCCCGTTCCTCGAATAAAGTGGAGGAAGCTGGACGGCTCGCAGTCCTCCAAGTGGATCGGCAGCGAGCCCCTCCTGCAGATCCAGGATGTCGGCTTTGAGGATGAAGGCACCTACGAGTGCGAGGCTGAGAACATCAAAGGGAGAGACACCTACCAGGGCCGCATCATCATTCAAGGTAACGCATCTAAACGCACGCCTGGCAAGACGCTTCGGGCAGCAGACTGAGCTTTTGGGAGTGAAACCACCACCTCTGATCCTGCCTCGTATCAGCCCCAATTAAACCTATTGCAAAGCCCTAACACAGTCCTGCAGAGATCACTGATGTCTTTCCACTTTTAGGCTACGGCAAAGAGAGAGAGACCTCCTACTTTGCTCTAAAACAATTCTATCTAAAATGAGGTAACCAGGGATGGAAGCGTAGTGGTAAAAATCAGGCTTAGCTGCCAACTAAGATCCTTTCCAAGCCTGAGGTACTTTTACAAGGGTTAATACTTGGAGTTATTAATCAGATCCAGGCAAGCTACAAAACTTAACCTGTTTCTCTTCAGCTGAACCCAGTCTTTCCTGAAGCTCAGGAACAACCGCATTTATTCTTAAGGAGAGACACCATAACGTTCTTCCCTCAGGTCTGGATTGTGCCGTAGTTCTGTGCGGTCCACACGCACAGCCACAGCCAGACCTACAGAGGCTGCACAAAAGGCCATCGCTCTGCTGAAACACGCTGTGACCAACAAACCCGCCAGCAGAGATGACACAAGGAGCATCCTTCTGCCCGCCCGGCACGACAAACCTCTCACCTGATCTCTCTGGCTCTGCTGACCTCTCTTGCTCCCTTGCAGCTCAACCAGAGTGGCTGAAGGTGATCGCGGACACGGAGGCCGACATCGGGTCCGACCTGCGCTGGAGCTGCGCGGCCTCCGGAAAACCCAGGCCCGCGGTGCGGTGGCTCCGGAACGGGCAACCGCTGACCTCCCAGGTACCGGCGCGGGTCCGACAGCCGGAGCAGCTCAGCCGGTCGCGCACCAGAACACGCAGCGCTCAACCAGGCTTAGAGCCTTCCCCCGCCTCGCTGCGAATGCATCACAGCCCCGTTTTTATCACCCCGCATCCCTATTCCATGTGCCCCCCATGAGGCTGCAAAGCGATGTCCTCGCCGACAGCAAGGTCCTTCTCCCGTCACTGCCATCCCAGCCATTGCTTCACGCAGCTACAGAAACTCATGGCCAGTTATCAGGGCAGATAAACAGCACCTTGTCCCCGTCTTTGTGCGACCTGCACGCTGCTGCTCTCAGGAGTCTCAGCAAGCAGAGCACGGCGATGGGAGGTAGCGACTGGACACGCATTAAAAAAAAAAAAGCCCTGCGTTTTCTCCCACGGAAAACCAGGCTGGCTTCGAACTGGCAAAGAGTCTGCAATGAAACTCAACCCTGCACACGTGAGGCTTGAGTTCCATTTTTTGTTTTACTCATCTAATGGGTTCATCCTCTTGTTTGCGCAGAACCGCATCGAAGTGAGCGGTGGAGAGCTGCGATTTTCCAAGCTAGTCCTGGAGGACTCTGGCATGTATCAGTGTGTGGCTGAGAACAAGCATGGCACAGTATATGCAAGTGCTGAATTAACAGTGCAAGGTAATCTCTCATTTCCCAGTGCTCTGGGTTTCAATAGGACACCGAAGCATTTTAGATCTCTTCCTAATATCTTATACTTGCAATCTCAGAGTAAGATAAGAGCAGACAAAAACTGCTTCACTCACCATTGAAATATAGTTACTGGTTCAACAAGACACTCTACAACCCTTTAAAATTTAAATCTTGTGTCAATTCAGTAATGCTGAGAGAGAACAAGGACACCTGTTTAGCTACAGAAAGTGTAGAGGACACACAGCAGCGCTATGAGCTCTCTTCCACTACACAGCTTTCCTCTTTTTTGGAGGCAAGAGGTGAAAGAAAAGAGTTCGGTCTCCACTCAGCCTCCTTTGATGGATGGCGACTGGAACTTGACTGATGCCAAACCTGTTCCACATTTGTCTCAAAGCTTATCTCCTTGTGGGAGATGCCAGAGATAAACGGACGGCCCTAAACTCTTCGACATTAACACTCTTGCAATGCGTGAGGGCAACAGATAAAACCCAATCCTACCTCTGCAATTCCAGGCGGAGTTTTAGGCGAGCTGGATGTGTGCGTTGGCGACTTTGGTCAGGATATTGAACAGAATATCCTCTACATTTTCAAAAGCAGCTGTTCTTGTGTCTCTCCAAGACCTTGCACTTGTTAGGGTCATATCGCCATGGCTCAGTACAACCCGTGTCACATAACCCCTGCCTCGGCAGGTGCTAGAAACCAGCAAAGCAGAGGAACCGCTCCATCCTGCTCACCAGATATTGCCATGCTTCTCTTACCAAGCCACCTAACAACAAATCAATACCCAGTTAGGTGGCAGCTCAAATGCTCACATCATAGCAAGGTTTTCTAATCATTCCTTAATCATCTTTTTTTCCCCCCGCCTGTAGCCTTAGCACCAGATTTTAGACTAAACCCAGTGAAGAGGCTGATACCTGCAGCCCGAAGCGGGAAGGTCATCATCCCGTGCCAACCACGAGCTGCACCGAAAGCCACCGTGCTCTGGACCAAAGGGACTGAACTTCTGACCAACAGTAGCAGGTAGCAGTGCAGAGTCAGCTTCCACCTAGAAACTACCGCTAAAATCACATTTGTTTTCTTGCCAGAAGACTGGACTTGATGACTCAAGTGTGCTGCAGCATCCTTGAACATAAACACTTTGTTATTCCTCTTGTTTCTTCTTTAGAAAACTCCTACATAATATTTTTGCATTTCTGTCTTTATCGCCGGTTTCTCTAAAATCAGCAAGTGCTGGAAGTTGGCCAGTGTACAGAGCGAACAGACATTTTAACTTTCCTCTTGTGTGGTTTTTCTTCCTTTCTAGGGTGACTATTACCACAGACGGCACCTTGATCCTCCAGAATATCAGCAAATCCGACGAGGGGAAGTACACCTGCTTTGCTGAGAATTTCATGGGCAAAGCCAACAGCACGGGAATCCTTTCCGTTCGAGGTAGAGATGTTTGCCTTCATTTGGGGTCAATCGAGCAAGAAACATCTAAGAATGCCCTGATGTGATATTGCTCCTCTCCTTATACTCCCCCAAATCAGTGCAATATTCAGGGAATTAAAGACATTTCAGCCTGTAGAGTAACAAACCTTCTGCCTGACCCACTAAACCATACCCACCATCAACTGGTCCTTGGGAAACGCATTTACATCTTGTAACCACTGTAATCCCTCATCTTCCTCCTGTACAACTACAGCTGTTAGAGAGGGATGACAACAAGTTGGAAAGCGTGGGTTGATTTGGATGCTCTGCAGCATTAACACACACCCGGTACATGGATATTTGCAGCTACCAGCCCTCCCTACTCTTTCTCTGCAGATGCCACCAAAATCACGTTGGCACCATCCAGTGCCGATATCAACGTCGGTGAAAACCTCACTCTGCAATGTCACGCGTCCCACGATCCGACTATGGACCTGACCTTCACCTGGTCACTGGATGATTTCCCCATTGACTTCGACAAGTCCGAAGGGCACTACCGGCGAGCCAGCGCGGTGAGTAGAAAGAGTAACTACGCCTCACCAAAAAAAGACAGAAAACGAATAGCAGCCTCTTTGTTTGCATGTTGAACACTGGATTGTGATCAGGCACGTTCAAATGCTCTCCCTGCTGTCTTTTCTCTTCCCCACGTAGAAGGAAGCTGTTGGGGACCTCAGCATCTTCAACGCACAGCTGAAACACTCGGGGCGGTACACGTGCATAGCCCAGACCGTGGTGGACAGTGCTTCGGAGTCAGCCACGCTCACCGTCAGAGGTAATTGCTCTATCCGAAGGTCCCCTGCTCCTTACAAGCCCAAAATAACGGCATGGTGCTTGCAAGGGATCAGCTCGCTCTTCCCTTGTGACCACCTCACCATCGACAATCCCACCATCTAACGGTTGAACTGGATGGGAAAGGCTTACGGGCTTTAAAAGAGGCCAAAATTGGAAGGGAGGCTTCCTAGCCTCCAGAAAAGAAATGCCTGATTTTAATGGATGACTTGCACAATATAAAGAGCAATAAGCCTCCGAATGTTTCATGTCAGTACCACGTCTGTCTGTCTTCCATCACCCCAGGACCTCCAGGCCCCCCCGGGGGTGTAGTGGTGAGAGACGTCGGTGACACCACCGTCCAGCTGAGCTGGAGCCGCGGCTTTGACAACCACAGCCCCATCGCCAGGTACCTCGTCGAGGCGCGGACCCTCCTCTCCAGCACATGGAAGCAAATGCGGACCAGTAAGTGTCTGGACGGTGGCACAGCCGGTGCCGGCAGCAGAGCCCTGTGCTGAGTTCTTGCTCTGCGCTTGTCCGCTGGCTGCCACTCGCTCTATTTGTTCTCTTCTTGTGTTATTGGATTATATAGATCCTGTAAATATTGAAGGCAACGCAGAGACAGCCCAGGTGGTGAACCTCATTCCTTGGATGGATTACGAGTTTCGGGTCTTGGCGAGTAACATTCTCGGAGTTGGGGAGCCAAGCTTACCCTCCAGCAAAATCCGTACCAAAGAAGCAGGTAGGTGTAGATGCTCTGAGAGGTAAAAAGGGGGATCAGAGGTACCTGTCCTAGAGGGGAAGGCTGGCCTGCAGCATGCCTTGGGCCCAAACAATTAGTCATCTCCTTTGCGATGCCATCACAAAATTTTCTGCCTTCTTGCCCATTTACATGTCAAAGACAAAGTAGGTATGAGAGCTGGCAGCTCAGTTCACCAGCATTCAATATAATGTATTAAACCATGATAAATCCTAGCTAGGGGGAAGGAATCCCAGAAAGGGGAAGGAGCCCTATTATATCACAAAGCACAACCCTGCAGAGACAAGGTAAATCTCCCAGCAAATGGCTGTGAATGTTCATTCCGTCTTCTTCTGCTTGAACGTGCAAGCAGAAGGGATGTAAGAACAACAGAACTCCTCTCCCCGTACCCAATGCATATTAACTCCTTTTTAATAAAAGCTCTCCTCCATCTCCCTGCTTTTGAGCTTGATCCTTGTCCCCTCAGAGACACAGTGCCTCCAAATAAGCTCATCAGGCACCAGCCAATATCCTAGACCTGATTTTCACAAACATCTGAAATACTTAACAGCTGAAAGCACAGAGACCAGCGCTTTTATACGAGCTGCCAAAGCCTGGCTACAACCAGACCGCGCGGTGTCTGTGCTCATCTTCATCACTATCGCTCCTTTAACCCACCCTGTGCCGTCTGCTTTTGTTTGGGGACCCGACAGCACCTACTGTGGCACCATCTGGGCTCAGCGGAGGCGGAGGAGCTCCCAACGAGCTGATCATCAACTGGACGGTAAGTCAGCAGCACAACACCACCCCCAGACGCTGGGAAAGGGCCAGGGGGAGAAGCACGTGTCACTTATTTCGCGAAATGAGCGCTGTGATTATGATTTTGATAGGCAGTTGAGCCAAGCATCGCGCTTAGCGCAAAGTCTTCACTCGTTTGAACCGATCCAAGGCTCCTCTCGCATTCTGCTCCCCTCACAGCCAACACTGCGGGACTATCAGAACGGAGACGGCTTTGGCTACATCTTGTCGTTCCGCAAGAAAGGCACCCAGGGGTGGCTGACGGCACGGGTGCCGCACGCGGAATCGCTGCACTACGTCTACCGCAACGAGAGCATCGGCCCCTACACCCCCTTCGAAGTGAAGATCAGAGCATACAACAGGAAAGGAGAGGGGCCGGAGAGCCTCACTGCCATCGTGTATTCCGCAGAAGAAGGTAAAGGAGAACTGCAGCGGTTCCGAATTCACCGCGTTTTGTCCAACCGACCGTGTCCTCAACCGGCTCCCTGCAGAGCTCTGTGTGTCTGCGAGCTGAGCGATAGGAGAGGTTTCCTTTACTCAAAGAGCAGCTGAGAGTGATTTCAGAATAACATTTATCTTCTGCTTCAAATACACAGAGAGATGTTTCCCTAAGCCCAGCCATGATCGTGCACCGAGCAGCACGCAGCTCTGGCCCTGCTTGTCCTGCTAAATCCCTAAATCCCTTCCCCTCGCTTTGCTCCGTACACACACCACCAGCTGCTGCCTGCACGGTGACGCTGCTGCAGGAGAACCCTCCATCTCAGAGCTGAGAAAAGGATTTTATTCCCTTTTGTTGTCTTTTTCAGAACCCAAAGTGGCTCCTTTCAGAGTTACGGCCAAGGCCGTTCTGTCCTCGGAAATGGACGTGTCCTGGGAGCCCGTTGAGCAGGGAGACATGACCGGAGTGCTTTCGGGCTACGAGGTACGAGAATGCGGTGGGAACAAGAGATCCTGCAACTGAGATGGGAAAGCACAGCAAAGAAAATTCCCCCAGGCTAAGTGAGGTGAAAGGAAACAGTATTTTGTTTCCAAAGATAATTAATGGACAGCATGAGGCTCTAATGTGGCCAGTACTACTGTTCGTAAGGGGTTAGTAAGAAACACATTTTTTTTTTTCTGCTTGCCTTTCCATACAGGCTGTAAAATTATTCCCGGGCACACGCTAAGCAAAATGCACAGGAACAAAAAATAAAGGGTCTTCAGTGCTGACCACAGATGGGGCTGGTATCTACAAATGCCTTGATCCTTACTAAACCCATCACGCTCTTTTCTATTTAGATCCGGTACTGGAAGGACGGTGATAAAGAGGAGGCAGCTGACAGAGTGAGAACAGCGGGGCTGGTCACGTCAGCTCATGTCACAGGCCTAAACCCCAACACGAAATACCATGTGTCAGTCCGAGCTTACAACCGGGCTGGAACCGGGCCCCCCAGTCCCTCCACCAACATCACGACAACAAAACCACGTGAGTGAGCCCTGATCAGCTCCATTCTGCTCCTTGTGCTCCCTGGGGCTGCTGGTTCCTCCAGAGGATCCCCAACGATCGGCTGATGAGCTTTTTTATCCTGGTGCTTTAATGCAATTTAAGTAGTCCATTAAACAGTGCCCTGAATTTCCTCAGGTCAGTCCTGTGGTCTGTGTATCGCTCATCCAAGAATATCTGTGTCCAGAGTAATGTTTGCTGGGATATTTCCCTTTAAACCAACCGTAGTGGTGCCACCAGCCGTGCCAACTAGTTGTAGAGTCTCAGGAGCCGGTTGTAACCAGCACAACCTTCTCATCAGTCCCTGACTTACTGAATCTCTGTCTTTTTCTGTAACTCTTAGCACCAAAGAGGCCACCTGGCAACATCTCCTGGACTTTTTCGGGGTCTACAGTCACCATCAAGTGGGACCCGGTGGTGGCGAAGGCAGACGAGTCTGCAGTTACGGGGTACAAGGTACAGGCAGCACGTAGCTGGCTTTGTTACAGGCGACCCTGAGGAAATCGCAGTGGACATAAACTCAAACTTGCCTCTTCCAACAGATGCTTTACAGGCAGGATTCCCACTCTGCTCCCACCCTATACCTGGCCAGCAAGAGCCGCATCGACATCCCTGTCCCTGAAGATTTCACTCACGCCTTTGTACAGATCAGGGTGACGGGCCCCGGGGGAGACGGAATCCCAGCAGAAGTTCACATCCTCCGAAACAGTGGTACGTACGCTCCTCTGGCTGTGCACGCTCTGTGCACAAACCCCCATTTACAGCGTGTTTATGTCATAGAGCACTGGGAAACGACATCAGAGAGAGGAGCTATCCACAGGACTATTTGCCACCACAGCTCTTTGATAAGCAATGACTTTAGTCGTTCCCCCCTCTCCTGCTCAGCTAGAGCACAGCATAGTAACAATACATGCCATTATGTCTTAAAATCCCACTCTCCCTTCCAGGAACACATGGGAACGTCCTAGCCCAGTGTTTTAGGTTGAGAATTGGTCTTTGGCTCCCTTGTGCTGTTTGCTCAAAGGACCTTCTGATGATTCCCCTCCAGCAGCTGACCTCTCCCCAGACTCCGAGCAACCTTTCGCTCTAGCCTGATCCCAGCTTTATTATTTACAGCTAAAGCCCTCGAGGCCCCACACAAGCCCAATTTATACTCGCTAAGAGCAAAATTCTGTGTTTGCGGGGCCCCGACCCCAAGTCCAGCGAGTCCCCTTGATTCACGGGGTAAGTGCTCAGGCCCCACCTCCAAATTCTTGTTTCAAATACAAACGTTCCCGAGATGTTCCTCAGCGACAACCACAACACGGGCAACGCAGAGCCCCAAAACTAACATCTTACCAACTCTTTTCTCAAGACACCAGGATGCGTCCGTGCAACAAGGCGGTTGCTCCTTCCTCCTCCCCTTTCTTTCAGGGACCAGTATGATGGTGGAAGACTCTGTGACGAGGCCGGTGCCACACGCTGTCGTTGTCACAACTAACTCTCTAGTCATGGTGGCCCTGATCAGCTACCTGGAGCTCTGACGGTGGCCACAGGACTCCGGGACGCGCTTCCTCGAGGGACGACTCCATATTCGGCTGCTACAACCTCAAGTCTGTACCACAGCAGCACTACAGAGAAAGGATTTGATGACATTGTTTGAAGGGAGGAAGGAAAGGAAGAGTTTTTTTGTTTTGGAAGAATATAAGCTTTCGTACAAGACATGGGTCTTTAACTGATTAAAGATTTTTTTAAAGGAACAAGTAAAACGGAGAAGAATTCTACACGAATTCTGACAGCCAACTGCCCCCCACCACTGTATCCAGTAGGTTTTTGCCTTATGAAGCCATGTACTAAAGTAACCGGACTGCTAAACTTGACTACTTTTCTAAAAAATATGTACAGTGGGGCGGGTACGGGGAGGACGGGGACTGAGGATTTCACAGTGATCAGCATGTTCCATACCAACCCCAGTCACAGCCCACCTCTAGCACATTATAGGACAGCATTTTTTTAACCCCTCCCCGTAATATGAGCCCAAATCTGCAGCAACCAGCCCAAGGAGATAAAGCCACACGAGAGATTGAGCTCTGCCTCATCCTGGAGACGGGCGAACACAGAGTTTAGACCACTAAAAGCTTTTTTTATGACACTGGTGTTAACTTGCAACCCCAGCCTATTGTTTGTATGAACTGTTACGCTGTGAGGTGCAACGTTCAATGTTATCTGTAGCCCACGTGCTTTCGGGGTGTTTTTGTTATACTGTTTGCTTCTTTTTGTTCGGGGAGGAGAAGGGGTAAGTAAAAAGGAGATACTTTCCTACCATCTGCTAATTCAGAGAGGCAGCTCTGCCTCATAATGGAGATGTCAACATATCCCATTTCTATAGAGAGAGGGTCTTAAAGGAGGAAGAAAAAGGAATATTACACGATTTAACCAAGAACTGGAAGCTCAAGGAAGCCACCACTGGGCAGCAAGGAAAATCTGGCCTCACTCAGGTTCATGTCTCTACACAAACAGCTCCTTGCAGCCAAAATACCAGTCACGACCCGGGGCCGCGGGACCGAGAGTCAATCGATAAATCAGTCTGGTTTTCAGGCCCAAGGCTCACATGGGAGGGCTGATACCCCAAAGCTGGACGGGGATGTCAAGGCACACCGTTAACTAAAATAGTTGGGAGCAGATGTTGCATTTTAAAATCTCTTTGTCTCCCAGTAAAGCAACCAAGTGACCCGAGTTAACTAGAAGCTGATCTACGTTGCTTGCTGATCAGATCCCAAGTGCATTTTTAGGGACCTTGACCTTCTTCGTTTCCCAGCGGATAACGCTGCTGGGCTGAGCAACCTCAATTCCAGAATTACCCGACAAGCCGGTACGAGTGCAAAGGCAAAGGATCGGACATATGGTTTCTACACGAGATGCCAATTCCTTACCCTCGTTAATAATTTTAAAACTCCCATGTCCTTGGCCTTAGTGAGAGATTATGTGCATAAATCCCCGGCCTCCCCGAGGACTTTTGCCTGTTGCATCTATCCACAGTATCCCATTATGATTCTTTTAGCGTCTGGAAGCAAGAAGGTAAATGCAGCGGTAGGTTCAGGGCTCCTGTGTGTTCAGCAAACAAGAGAAATGTTTTAAGAACCAGGCAAAGAAAAAGAAACTTAATGAGTCCAAATACTGAGAGGAGAGCTGCAGCAAAAAGAGAGGGTACTGCAGTGTTTCCATTACAAATAACACCTGGGATACAACGAAAAAAGAAGCCGACAGCTCCCAATGGCACATGGCAGGAACCATCACCCCTCAGCCTGTCCTGAGCTTCCTCCTGGTCCCTCTGCAGCTCTCCAGAAATTACCCCCTCGGTCCCTCTAACAGGTTGAACCATTTCTTTCAGAACAACCACAGCTAAATAGAAATTCTATTTTTGTATTATTTATGTTCTTGAAGATTTTGAAATATTTTTATTGATGTTTGGAAGTCTGGTTTGGTAAAATGTTTTATGTCGTTAATTTAGCATTTTTGTTATCACCTTTGTCTCGCTGGCCCTTCAGCCTTTCTCCCACGGAAGATGTGACGAAAGGAAAATTAGGGATTCAGTCTTTGCTCAAAAGCAAAGCGAATTAGGGCGTGGGCAACCTGATGGATACGTAGAACCAGTGGTAGCCATGATCACAATACTTAGGGGACATAAAGTAACTGGACGTATGGAGCATCAGAGCGCTGCTGGGTGATGCTGCTGCAGGAGGATGGGTCCTATCAGGAGAGGAGCAGCCAAAAGCAGCCAAGGTGGGTGATGCACCCAAAAAACCTTCACCGAAGGGAGAAGCAGACACTGGAGCCCCCCAGGAACGATCCTGTCGAGCAGCCGGCAGGACCAGACCAGAAACCCCCAGCACTGCAGAATTGTGCTGCACCAGCCGGGAGGGATCGCTGAGCAGGAGGAGCCGCTTCGGAGCACAGAACAGCCACAATCACGACTTCCAAAAGGGTTTCAGGTGCAGAATCTGCATCAGACCAGCTCTGTTGGCCCCATCGCACATCGCCAGAGCCGTTCAGGGCGGCCCAAACGCCGGCTCTCCCCCGGGGCTGCTTTGCCTGCGTGCCCACGGACACAGTTATCAATGATTCCCTTGGAGGGGAGCACACCAGATACCTCTTGGGGAGAAGAAGGTGCTTTGAGGGAGCAGATGGGGGATGAACTCTCGGAACCGTGCAAAGCGAAGCGAGGAACTCCCGGGACGCTCCAGGGCTGAGGTTCAGCATCGCTCTGGGTTGGACCGCGCTGGCTCTGCAATATCTCCTTGGTCTCAGCAGATGCTTCCAAATGTCTCTGGTAACACCAGTGGCTACGTCTGTTTTATTGAACTTTCCAGCGCTGGAAAGCAAGATGCTTTCTAGCGCAGTTAAAACAGTATCTCAATGCTGCAACGTCATTAGGTTTTAAAGAGCAGCCACCTGTAACATTTCCCTAGAAAGGTTAATACATTTTCCATACATTCCTCTGTTAAACTAGATCACAGGCACATTTTATATAAGAAGTGAAAGACTACATGGGTTGGATTTCCAATGTTCCACTTGGCACTGCTCTGCATTGCAAACGGGCTGAATATATTCTAATCTGTAAAACGGATGGGACAGTACTTTCTAAAGCCTTCAAGTGACAAGCAGATCCTGTTGAAAGTTAAATGCCTTCAATTTTAATTCAAGCTACGCCTCTTTTTTTCGAGGAGGTAAATCATCAGTACGTACCATTTCATCGGGGTGCATTTTAAACCAAAACACTGCTGAGCTTTTGCAACATTTTAAGGACGACACACAGAAGCAAAGAGCAATGGCTTAGTGATGACCACAACAGCCTTACAACCCCTTGCTCTAACTCCAGCTCTGATCTTTACTCCATCGACGGCTCCAAATGATTATTTCACCCCTTCCTGATTAAGGGACAGGGCATATTGCGAAGGGAGTGGGACAGAAAACATTTTCCACTTGCAGATGAGATGCAGATGAGAAAGGCCAAACTCAATCCCAGACAGTTACAGACTAAACCCCGCTCTAGACAAGCAAGCTCAGTTTTTGCACATAGACACAAGCCACATTAAGACACAGATTGCCTTGTCTTAGGCAGCCTGTTCTGCCTTATTTTTTTTAATATAAGGCAGTTAGGTGACCCACAGAAAAGGATCTGCACGTGCAAATACAGCCAAGGCAGCATTTGTATCTAGTTCAGCTTCACCCAGGCTATTAAAAAAAGGAAAGGTGTTCAAAGCTGGAGGAGAAAACTTAGATTTTGACATCTTAACAGAGTTTACTGGCTTTAACTTATTGCATTGAGCTGCAAATCAATTTCCTGTCTCTAAGAATCCCCTGCATTTAATTGCTCTGAGCGTTTGCTCCAGGGATTAATTTACAGGGATGAGTTAAGTGCTGGGGGTTTGTTCTCAGCGCTGTAATGGCTCAGCAAAGAAAATAATCTGATTTCACAAGGTCCACCATACCTCTCAATAGTAAAACCCAACCTGACAAGGGTGCTGTAAGGAAAACACAGCGAGGGTGAAATGTTCAGAGACTCCCCAACGAGAGGAGCTTTACAGTCCTGATTTATTCATATTTAAGATACAATAATCTTCTACCTGATGCTGTTGAGCTTACGGACTGAAGATCGCGCTCCTGGTTTTAGGTTGTCTGGGCTAAATTCAGCCCTCGGCTGTAGGAGCTGGAATGAGGAGCAGCTCACGTTTGCAGCAGCACAGACTCAGTGTTGTGCCCTCATCTCTTCACCCAAAAAATCAGTTGGACAACACAGGTATCACACTCAGATAATGCCTGGGGGGGGTTTAAATCACACCTGCTCCAAACCCCACCCCACCCTCTGCTGTGAGTATTTTAATCCAGCCTCACTACACCCCCCCCCAGAGCTGTTTTCTTCTCAGTAACTTTGTTGTATGCTATTTTTTTAAGAAAACCAAATGGGCAACATTGTAAGCATACTGTACTGACTGTAACGATGGTTATTTATTGGCTACAGTAGCACGCAGTTCATAAATAAAGATCTTCCGAGACTTTAGACAACTACTAGAGTCTGGAGTATTTGTGTCCAGCCGTAAATGCAATTAATACCTTGCTTGCTCAGGATTCCTGGCCCATGACTGTGTTTTCCCGACTGCCAATTGCACATCCTAATACCAACAAGTAGCCCAGCGAGACCCCAACCACATGGAGCCGGACCCCTCACCAAAAGTTAAGTCAATTAAGATACAGTAAATTCAAATTCTACCCCGTAATCACCTGAAAGAGGAGATACTGTCCTCAGCGCAAGGAATTGCATGTGTTGAGAGCCTGGTTAGAGATGTTAATATTATATCATGTGCTTGCTCTGGCTGGTATTGCAATGGCTGGAAAGTAACGCTAGAAAATTCAAGTTCGAAATTTCATTCGGCTTATTGGCAGAAAGGATAACGGACGGTTGGAACAGCTTGCCAAAAAGCTTCCTCATCAATCACAGCCTTTAAAGCCAAACTGGAAGTCTTCCAGGAAAGATATCCACTGGGTCAGCCACAGGCCATCAGGCTGGCAAAGGTTCACTTACATTAAAGAAAATAATTTCCTTCATTGCAGGAAGCACTGCATGAAATCACCCTGTCTATGGTACGTCAGATTAATTCATCACAGCTATTCCTTCCGGCCTTAAAAAAAAACCAAAAAAGATCTATTGGTTTCCTTCTACCTTTGGGAAGGATGTCAAGAGATCAGCTGGAGCAACTGTACGTGGTGCAGGTCTGAGGGTCTGCACTGGGGAGCGGAGAAATGAAAAACTGGGCTCAGCAGGGCCTGGTCATGGGGATCCTCACCCAGACCCTCTCCCTTGGCACATCCTGATGCATCTGCTTTCATGCAGCCCCTAAAAATACAACTATGTTTGACTGCAGGGTGCAGAGGTGCAAGATGTGCTCCCAAGACCCCCTCTGAGCCCCCAAGGACAGAGGGATGGGCTTATCCTTCCCTTCCCAGAACCACAGAATCATTTTGGTTGGAAAAGCCCCTCAAGATCATCGAGTCCAACCATTCCCCCACCCCTGGCACTGCCCCATGTCCCTGAGAACCTCATCTCTGTCCGTCCAACCCCTCCAGGGATGGTGACTCCAGCACTGCCCTGGGCAGCCTGTTCCAATGCCCCACAGCCCTTTGGGGAAGAAATTGTTCCCAGATCCAACCTCAACCTCCCCTGGTGCAACTTGAGGCCGTTTCTTCTCATCCTGTCACTTGTTCCTTGGGAGAAGAGACCATTAGAAGCTCCAGCTGCCCACAGCTCGAGGGGACGAGCGTATTTGGTTGCCATATAACATCGCCCAGGCCCTGGCCGCTGGGTAAGGGTCCCACAAGGCCGGGCTCAGCTGGGCTCAGCCTCCGGGCAGGCTCCAGCCCCTCTGCCCCGCACTGCAGGCGAGGCAGCTCATCACCAGGGCTGTAATTAGCTCAGGGATTTACGCTGCAACGGGGCTCTGTAAAGGCAAGCGCAGCATCATTAAAGACACCAGCAGGGATCGGCCAAGACTGAGATGAATCCCTCCCCAGTTCATCCCCTACAAAGGCAACTACTGCTTTCTCAAGAGCCATCATTAAATGCCGCTGCACATGGTATAAATCAAGGAGACAAATGTCTCGGCGCTGACAAACAGGCGGGTCCTACTGGAAATACAATCACAGCTGGGCAGAGAGAGCACGGAGGGATGAAGGGCACTGCGAGGCATCGCTTGTGCCCGTCAGTCCCAGAAAGGGGAGAGCAAACACTGAATTTTCCTGGTTTTCAAAAGGATCGTTCTGTGGACTTAGAAAATGTTCATTAGCAAAAGAATTTCCAGTGTAGTGTGGAAGAGATCTGAGCCGTCCTCGGGCAAGGGGGGCGTGTTATGCAGCCAGTAGTGATGCAGTCACACACGTTTCTTAGCCATAAGGAAAGCATTTCTCTCTTTACCTTCTAAAAATTAAAGCGGGAGGTTCAGAAATGTCTTTCCTGCCGTCAACGTCCGAAGCAGCCGGAGCATCAGGGATGGGACAGGATCGCTGGTGCATCCACCAGCCCAGCGCTGCCTCCGCACACCCAGACCGGCTATTGCTTTCTACGATGCTCCGAAATACCCGCCCAGGAAAGGTGTTTTACAAAACGAAAGGTCATTAAAGAAAATGCAGCACTGCTCAATATTTCCCAGCTGAACTGCCGCAGGAACAAGTGGAAGAATTACCACGGATCCACGTGCAGAGGATGGAGGGGTCAGACAGCCCCATCTCATAGCAAAATAAGCATATGGGGTTTGTTTTCCTTTTTTTTTTTTTGCCGCCATTCAACTTCCAGCAGTTAAGACAATCTAGTTACTCAATTTAGATAAGCTTCAGTAGCTAACAGCAATTTGAACAGCTGCCTGTGCCTCGCCATTCTGTTATTACCTCCTTCTTTCCAAGTGCTAATGCCATTAGCAAATTGACTTCCTCCCTCGCACAATCTGTCTGGCTTTAGCGTGTACAACACTAATTGCTTCCTAGCCCATCAGCAGAAGTTTGTACCACAAAACCCCTGCAGACGAGAAGGGGTAGCAGGAAGGGTTTGCACGTGGTCCCTGCCGTCCTCTCCTCCAGGTTGAGGAAGACAAACTGAAAAAAGAAGTTTAGGCACCATGTTAGCAATTCGGAGAGACCTTTTCCTGTAATTCAGCCATTTGCGTTGGCAAAAACAGGGACAGTGATTCAGAAACCACGGAGATTACAGGAAAAGATGGAAAGAAATGTAGGGATGGGGAAAACAAGTGGGTTCAGAGGGTTGTTGTTTCAGCTTTCACTGACCTCCCTGTAGCTCTGATCTCCCCTGTTCCCCTTTCAGGAGATCTTCGCTGCTCTCTCTTCCTTCCCCTCCATCCTCCAGCAAACCCACTCATGTCAACAGCAGCCAACAGACTTTTGATTGTATTAAAACTCAAAAGCACACATGGAAAAGCGTCATTTCAAACAGCAACTCTGCCAATAAGAGGCCTAGTTCCGCCCTTTCTGATAGCAAGAGTCACACCGTCCATCACAGCCCTCCACCTTAAAATAACCATTAAGTATATATATATATATAAACTAATTTTTCCTGTGCCAGGCACCTGGCTCCCCTCATTTAAAAAGAAAATATAAAGGAGGACATAATAAAAAGATGAAGGACCCTTTTGGCTCCCACTCTGACCTCATCAGCTAAGCAGTGAAAAAATAAATTGTCTTGAACCTTTCATGTAATCTTTCTGCATTTCTAAACCGCAGCTGCCCACGGGACGCAAGCCCTGCATTTACATTACAAAGTGCAGAGCGGCTCTTCCAGATGGGGCAGCTCCTCTTTGGTGATTTGAACCATTAGCTCCCAAACTCAATATATGTCTGTACCTGCATTTCAGAGGCTGTGGAGAAAGGAGAATCTCCTGGGGTTGAGAAGAGTTTGATGAGACAGAAATCTGAGGCTGGTTGTGTACAGAGTTCACTCGCTGCCGTGTTAAATCTGGGCAAAAGGCTGGGTCAACGCCACCCTGCTTAGAAGAGGTGGTTTAATCAATTAGCAATAGATTTTAAGAGAAAAGAAGCCAGATAACCTAATGCAGGTATCGGATGAACAGTAAACCAATGCAAAACATGGAGTTTAGTCAGTTTTTTTCCACGCTGATGTTATAAGTGCGCTTGAGACACAAAGATGTTATTTCACCTCCCATTGAAGAACCAACACAAGAACCAGCTGGGCCTTGCGAATGGCAGAAGAACGAAGAGGACTGACCACAGGCATGGACACCCTCAGCGAGCTAAAGATGGTAAAATCCTGGAAAAATGCTCAGAGAAAGCAGCACGTGCTCCCGGGTAAGGAACAGAAGCAGAGAAAAGCATTGCAGAGCCAGAGGGAAGAGCAAAGACAAAGGCGGCATTGAGTGAGGGAGAAACTCCCATATCGTGGAGCTGGGTCAGACGACACTGATGAGGAACAGAAGCAGGAAAACCTTGGACAAGTGGATCTCCCATAAGGAGCTTCTGAGCCACAGGTCACCAGATGGAAGGACACACGGTCCCTTGTGTGTCACAACCCTGTGGGATCCCCCCATCCCTTCCCAGAGGGTCACCCCATAGGAAGGGACAGTATATCTTCCAAAGGCATTTTCTGTCGCTGCATGGATCCCTCAATGTTTTCCAACTGCTTCTTGTGTTCAGTCTCTCTGCGGAAAGAGAACTCGGTAGAACAACAAACTGGGAATTGCAGCCTGGTGTCAGGCTTGTTTCTCCACTCAAACACAGCCAGAAAACCCCAGGGGCCAAAAATCATTGTCCTGATACACTTATTACCTGCTTTGTTCTATAATGAAGTCTTTTTTTGTAGAGGATTCTCTGCAAATAAGGTATTTACCTAAATATCCAACTCTTTCTATATTAAAGCATTTTTTGTTCTTCTGGTAAAAAAAAATAAATAATAGATATATAATAGTATGCTTCAATCTTTAATATTAGAATCGTATCATTATTTTCCCCAGAATCGGGTGCGCTGCGCATTCTGGTACTTCAGATTATGGGGCGGGGGGGGAAAAAGGAAACAGGCTCAGTAAATATAGTTGTTTATTGTAAAATAAGAGAAAGAAAGTAGAAAGAGAAGGCACTTAATAGGTCCCTCTGTGGATTCTGCTGCCAAGGGGGAAACAATCCTCCCTATGGAATTGCTGCATGTTTTATATTCCTTAATCACCAGGAAAAACAGCGGATCCACAAGGCCACCGAACTCTTCCTTTCCTCTTCCTTTCAAGATTTTAGGAATGAGCTCAGCTCTGAGTCACAATTTCAAACACCCAGTTACGTTCCTAAGCAGCAGCGCTCAAATTGAAAATTTGCTCGTGCTACCCTGTTTCGCTCTTCTACACTCCAAAGGAAACAGGGCAAGCTCAAGATATTGCTTGGCGATACTAAACAGTTTTCTGGGCTCTAGCAAAGGGAAATATTAATAAATGTTTCTAGCGGGGGTCCATGCCTCATCCCCACCCTGCCCTGCAGCTGCTGAGACCACTTGGGTCTGATGGAAAAGCCACCAGATAACAAGGAAACCTGGTTTCTAAGTCCAACTTGAAAGCATCCTTATTTCTTTGTACCTCTTGCTGGAGAAACAGCGTCTACCGACCAGCGATCTGCGTCAGCTCACGTCACCGCAAAGTTCTGGGCAAAGCAGGAGAGACGGGAGGAAATAAGACAGGAATCAGGATCATAAGATATAAGCTAAATAAAAAAAATAGCTAAAAGTAAAATAAAGATTCATTAAAGGAGCACGGCAAGGTTGTTAGTGGTGAGCAGTGGGCAGTTTCTGTGGGTCAGTGTCCATTCCAGACCATCCTTTCACATCATGTGGAGGCCAACTTGGCCCATCGGGAGCTACTGTCTGCCCTGCTCCGTTAAGCTCTGGTGCTACAATCCTGTCCTAACTTTGCGGACTGTGAAACTTAAGGAAAGACTTGAGAATAAACCACGTCAGCCAGAAAAAAAAATAAATTACAAACTTCACCGTGAAATACCGCATCAATACTAATAAAGAAACAGAGGCAAGAAATGGCATTAAATCTGTTTCTCGACAGTTCTCCTCCTCAAAACCTTCTGCAAGCAGCAGAGAGGCACGATGACGACGAGACCCGCGGCCACTCCACCTGCAGCTCCTATCAAACCTTCGTGGAAGAATTGTCTCTGCCAAAACTCCCGCTCCGTTTGCACCACTTCACGGGTGACGTTTACTGCGTTTCCTTCCCCGCCGTACGCCGCTAGCTTCTGTTCCCAGGTCAAGGATTTTTGGAAGTTCAGATCCACTAAGTCCCTCCGGATCACCCTGATCCCAAAATAAACCCTTTTGATGAGTTTGAACATCTTCAGCTCCCGCACGTCACACCGGTAAGTCCCTCCATCAGACTCCCTGGTAGGGGAAAACCCGAGGACGGTACCGTTCTTTCGGAGACGTTTGAACAGCACGTTTTCCGTGGTGATGAGGCCCTGAGCAAACTTCCACACGTAACCATAGGCTCGGCGATCGAAGTCGGCCGTGTCCGAGGGCTGGCAGCTGAGCCGGAAGGGTTTGCCCACAGGGATGGTGAAGTGGAGCAAACCGCAAAACCAGCGGGTCAGGCAGCGGGACGTGCGCATGACACAATCCTTCCTCTCGCCGGCCGGCGTCACCTCGCACGACTCCTCCTGTTTGAAGCCCAAGCCGCAAGTGACGCTGCAGGAGGTGCTGTTGATGGCCAGTCTGGCCGGGGCGGACGCCAGCGCCGCCGGGATGGTCACCCAGTCATAGCAAACTACCGACGGTAGATAGAAAATGCCAAGTAATGTCCCAAGGATGCGGCCGTTCCTCAAAGTCTTCATAGTCATCAATCGGACGTGCTGCTTGCTAAAGCTGTGCAAATTCAATAGGCAAAAAAAAAAAACAACCCAACCCCCCAAAAAATCACTCTTCATAAACTTTCAAACTACGTGTTTCTGAAATCCCACCAGCATCATCTTCAAGACACCATCCTTCTGTCAAGGAAAAGTCCTCCAACAAGACAGGCGTGAAGTGCGACGCCGCTAAATAAGATGCAACACGTTACTATGTCGGTCAGAGTGTGAATTGTGAATTCCAGTTCCTGTAACACAGCCGCAGAATGTTTTAATCCACTATATTCCAGCTATTGGGATCTATTTGACTATTTCGAAAAATATTAAGTCCTCCCTTCTCTGGAAGATTTTACATACTATTTTAGATGAATTTCCACTGTAAAGAAGTATGGTTCCAGTTCAATCTTCCCACCAGTCTATAAAGAAATATAAGTAACCATTATTGGAACCCTTCAAATAACACTGTTGAGCATAAGGAAACCACAACTCCTTATGCGGCACCTGTACAGTTCTGTCTTACATACGCATATCCCAAAATCTTAAGTACTCCCCAAATTACCAGGATCACCGAAGCACAATTTCAACCTCTAGATAATCTGATGGCACTGAAATCGAAGGCGATCTGCGCAGTATTTTATCACTGATGATATTCATCTCCACACAGGGCTCCGAGAAGTCGCTTGCGTCTCCAGGGCCGATGTCACAGTCCGGCTGCCCCGATCAGAACGTGGCCCCAAACCTTCCGAGGGAGAACAAAGAATTCCACGAAGTCTGAAGCCAAAGCGAGTCCTCTGAGATGAGGACTCGGCCTAAAAAACATCGTTTGAGGCTCCTGACATCCCCTGTCAAACTCGGGAGGGATTCAACAGCATCACAGCGGGGCTGAGTCCCCAGCTCTGTGTCACCTGCAGCCAAAATCCCTACATTCGACTGATGCGTCTAAACCACAAACCACTCATACGCTGCAGCAAAACGCTTGAAGATGAGGCAGCCCAGTGTTAATTCGCTTCGCGCCCAAGCATCCCAAAAGAATACTGCACTACTAAAAAAAGTTCTTCATGAAAAAACCCCAAAGTTACTTATTTTTGATGGAGTAATTGAACTTCGGCCAAGCCAGTTCAATAATGAGCGTCTCCTTACCAGCAACCGAATTACGGGTTGCAGAAAGGATTTGGATCGCCACGTTCTTCAACAGCTGTAACGAATATCCACATTTCTCTTCCTAACAATCTTGAATTTATTAAGATGAAGACTCGTGTAGATGTAGTAGATGTGTTTTCCACAGCCCGCAGGCTCCGTGTTCAGCCCAGAGCACTCAGGATGCGCTCAGCTCTATGGGGATTTGATCAGACCACAGATTTACGCTGGAAAAGAGACGATCAGCTAAAAGCCACTACAAAAAAACCTCAAAAAACCAACCAACCAAATAAAAAAAACACCAGCAATGGTGAAGGCACAATATGTTTGTGTTTGCAGCAGAGCAGGATTGTAAAATTCCTAAATATTGTCATACTATGAACAGCCACAAAGGATGGAAAAGCCAAGACTTACCCTAGGAAATAAAACATAGCTCTTTATTTACAAACACAAAAACTAACATCACTGCTTTACACTACCGTCAAGCCAGTATCCGACAAATATTGTACAAAGCTACAGATACCAAAAAATAAAATAAAGGATGGAAGAAAATAAAGCAAGGACATATACACTGTACAGAGAAGTTTGAACAGAAACGAAGGCCGGAATCCGGGGCAAATTATATGCTTTAAAATCATCTCGAGAACCATCGCCTGTCCATCTTTTAAAGCTTGTGGGCTCAGCCACACCACGTATGGGCGGATTTGATATAACGGCGTTCCAGGAAAGCCGCGAGTCATCTTACAAGCAGAATGAACAGAGGAAATGAAGACGCATGGGACTGAATTTCATTAACTGAAGCAGGCCGGCGCACCAAAGCCGGAAATGAAAATACCCGATTTAAAAAGCCTTCTGATTTAAAACGTCTCCTCTTTTCCCATGCTTGTATCTCATGCAACTACCGCGTACTTCCGACTGCAAATTAATAAATCTCTTTATGACGACTCTTCTTGGTTTTTAATGTCTGCGGGATACTTTGAAAATTTAAATATGGAGAGATAAGCTCAATAATTACATCTGGGGAGAAACTGAAAGTAATTGCATAGGAACTATAAAAGTCTATAAAACAAGGGGCATTAGGAATGAGAACTTTCTTGTAACAGGCTGGTCTGGTACAGAGAAGCATCAGGCTGTAGGTATTGGATAAAGTCTCTCTTCTCATTCCCACAAAGAAAATATTACAACCATCTTTAAGGAACACAAGGTTAAAGCCTGGTTGGGAACGAGCTGCGAGCTTTCATCTCTCTGCCATTCTTGATCCACAAGTGGGACAAAACCCCTGAAAAACTACGGTCTCAGTTCAGAGAAATATCGGTTCTGTTTTCTCTAAGTGCCAGTACCTACCAGCTAGGAGGAAACCAATTATTTCTGGGAGAGCACCTCACAGAAAAAGACAGAATAAAAACATTTGCGAGGACCGAAAGGAACTGCCACCACAGCTTTTCATATCGCAGGCTGGAAGAAAGTACAGAAACCGAGGATTTTAGCTAGAGGTACTTCCACTTGTTCCTTTTCCCATAGGCAGAGTCATCCTTCGCGTCTACAATATTCACAATACGAAGATTCATTCTTTGCAGCCTTCAGAGGGTGTCTTGATTCTTCACGTTCGGTCTCCGTCCGCCTGAGAGGAAATCAAACCTGGCACGTAATCAGCAGCTGTGGGTCACTAAGCACGTCAGACATCACACCGAGCGAACAGAGAAGCTGGTACGATAATGCAGCTGGCACTGAGGGACTTCTAGCTCACTGAAATTCAAATTAACAGCAAAGAAAGGGACGTTCGCGGGATACAGAGTCATACGGTATCAGGAATAAAAATACACACTTTGGGTATTCTTCAATCCAGGAACAAAAAAATACTATATTTAGAAGACAACGGTTGATAAGCTCTGGAGTGGCAGAGTGTTGGGTACCAGCTCGCTTTAGAAATAGCTCTTTCTTTCATCACAAAGGCAGTTCGAAATGAGTCTCTTTGCAAATCGCACGACCTGAGCGTCAGCATCTTACACTGTTCGCTGAAGAGGCAGCTAAGGAGGAATGAAGGCGTTTCCTCTTCCAGATTCGTTTCTTACAAAAGTCACTCCCTGAATCCACAACAGGCTGCTGCGTCAGTCAGTCCGCTCTGACCGAGCATCGCATCTATTTTCCGCATTGTGGTGCCCACATAGGAAAGAATACAGGAAGATAAAGAAGAGTGTCTTCATAACAATTCTGAGATTGCACCACCTGCTAAAGAGATCAAAGACAGATGAAAAAATAAGTAATCGGACTCAAACAGATGTTACCAGAAACCACACACCACCAAATATGGTAGCATTTCCAGAAAAAAAATAAATAAAATAAAAAGAACAAGATTTTCTAGACAAAGCCATTCAAAAGAATGAGATCTAATCAACAAGATACTGCCTATGACAAATTAAGACCTCTGGTATTTCCGCATTTGTATTTGAGATCACGTGCAGAGACATGGACAAGGTGGCAAAGGAAGTTGGAGCTTTTACTCCACGACGTTGCAAGCAAACTTACCTTGGTGCAAAATTTCTTTTGATTTATCAAGCCCAAAATCTCAGCGCAAAAGCACAACAAATTCCGCTTAAGTTTGGGTTAAACCAGATTGCTGAAAGATTTCATTCTAAAACTATAAAATGGATCAAAGCTTCTCAGTTTGTTTATTCGGAAACCTGATTGCGACACAGCAGCTTTAAGAAGGTGACATTTACTGCCGGACGGCACTGCACAGCGACATAGACACATTTGTAGAAGGCTCCAAGTCTTGGCCATGAAGCTTTGCAAAAAGACACCAACAGTTTCCAGAGGAGAAACATCTGTCGTGTTTTAGCACCTGATTAGTTATTTCAGAAAGCGACAGCACAAGGAACCAGCGGAATTAACGGCGTCATGCACGAGGGACAGCAAAGGGAGTCCGGCCGCAGGATCCCAGGCAGGTGGCCGTTTGACTTTGGAAGTATTTGCACAGCATGAACCCCGAGAAAAGGTTGGTTGCCCAAAATAGGAATTGTAAGCGCAAACCGTAAAGAGAACAAAGGAAGGCGGACGTGAACCTCATGGGCTAAGCGACTACGGTGAATTTGGAAAGATCCAAGCCATGTGTTTTTTCAGCGGACAATCTGCTCTTCTCTTAGCACGACTCACACAGACACTTCCACCACTGACTACTGAGATCTGCTGGATCCTCTCAAGTCAACAGTACTGCAGAAGGGAGCACAACCACACGTTCTAACGAGAGGCGCAAGCCCATCGTAGCAATATTAATTATTCGCCTATAGCTCAATCAAGCTAAACAAAGCCAGTATGGAAAAATACCTTTAAGTGCTTACAGGCAACAAAGAGCAAAAGTCAATTTCAGAAAGTTCTACCAACTCCTACAGATGGGTGAAGTAAGTAGGGAACTTGGAACCCATTTGTTGGTAAGAAAATTTCTATTTTACGGTGTCCAAAGCCCCAAGCTGACTGTACAGGTGCAGATTCACACATCCCAGCTCAGCAGGAGGAGACAGTGAAATTCCACTGTTGGCTTTTATGGCAAATCAGCCTATATAATATATATACATACATATATATATATATAAAAAACTATATTATAACAACTGCATGGAAGCACTACAAGCAAACACACACAAATACCCTCCCAAATACGGCTTTGCAAGGATGTGTCAAAAACCAAGAAAGGAGCCTGTCTAGAGCACTGTTTCACTTGTAATATGTTAGAGGAAATGGGAATATTATTTTTCCAGCCCTCAGAACAGACCGATGCAATAGTGAGGACGAGCTGCAAGAGGAGAGGACCCTGAGATCTGTCTGCAAAGGCAGATCAAGCAAGTTAGTAGAACACGTTGATAACAAAGTTACATAAAACTACCTTGAAAAAGTTGAACAAAAGTATTTGCTATTAAAACTACTTCTCTGAGAACAGACTGCTTCTACAGCTATTACAGATGGAGACGTCAAAATATCCAGTATTGGTTTTTTGAAGCAAATGATGATTGAAATCTGTTTCGGAAGCCACATTGTTCAAGTTCCCAGAGCACGATCCTTTCTCATTTATGTACTTTTTCCATATGGTCACATTAATTAGCACATGATAAAAGAAAGCAATCAACAGGCCTGCTGATGAAACTAATGGTTATAACTGTTTGGTCTTTGAGCCAGACTTGTCTGTTCAGCCTGGCCCAACGGAGCGGTCAGGACGTGTAACAGATCCCAGCAAAGACACCTAAGGATCCACACAACCCAGTCAATTCCTTATTATCATACTTTAAACCATCCTGGATACCCCCTGTGACTTGAGAAGTCAAAAGGGAATCCCCCTGTCCCATAAACCTGACACCAGAAGCTACTCAGTACCTCCCAGGCTACAAACAAGGGCTGAAGATACTCTTGGCTGTTTCATTTCTGGATTTCGCAAGGTGCAGCGTGAAAGGACTAAACAAAAGGCCAGAAAACATCCCCCAGATTTTTCCATGTACGGACTTAAGTTTGTTTTATCGCATTCCCTTTTTCTGCAAATAGCAATTATCAGTGGTAGTACAAGCGACATAACAGGAGCTGAGCAGGAAGGACAACGAGCAAGGTGGGTAGCGCAGCACCAGCAGTGAGGGAAGGAAAGGGGGAAAAAATAAAACCACTTCTGTACAGTCTAAAATCCACAGCAGCAGCTGCTGAGTTCAAGGAAATGCAAAATTGGGTAGATCAGTTACACTGTGTCTTTGAAACTGTTTATATATCAACCCTGAGTTCTTTATTACCGTCTAAAAAACCAATGGAGTCCATATCACTTAATCCAAACACTTTCTTTACTGAGCTTGAATGAATTTTTCCCAAATAAGAAGCTGAAGCAGCAAATGAGACAGATGGGAAACACTTGGTCTCCCTAAATCTGGGCCCCAATAAAGGCGACTGCAACAGTCCTGTTGTACTACACAACCAACAAAAACCAAAAACTGAAAAAAAAGGAGAAAAGTCCACCAAAATCTATCCTCATTTACAGCAACTGTACTTTCTGGAATTTAACTGAGGCTGCTGTATAGCTAAGAATAGAAAATTTAGCTCCTGAATTTCATCTCAGGGTTTGTTTATCAAACAGACAATTATTGATGCTCCTCTTCCTAGTTCTGCTTATAGAACTTTTCTTCATGACTTTGCCTAGTATTGATGGCACAAAATAACGATTTCAGCTTCAAAGTCCTTCACTATCTACATTATTTACTCCTCAAAATCAACTCCCTGGAACCAAACGTCATTACTGTTTATGTAAGAGTTGATAGAAGTTATCCAAAAGGTTAAAGTTATGAAAATATTTTTGGTTTTGAAATAGCGCTCAGTCTCTATTAAAAAACCTGCTCTTTATATGCAATAAATAAATGTATGCAACGAATAAATAATAATATGGAAAGCAGTTCCGCTTAAAAAAAATGTAAATTTTTGCCTGTCCTTGACAGCAGCTAAACACGGAGTGAGCAAGTGCCGTTTGGGAAGATAAAATGCTGTGACTACGTTAAGTCAAGGGTCTGTACAAAGCAAGGCCACCAAGCAAGCCAACGCCGCTCGCGCTGGGTTCCTTACCTGTCAAAGGCTGTCCCAGCTCCGCCTGCACTTTACCCTTCGCTGCTCCTTCCAGAGGTAAAGCACCTCTGTCCCCTTTGTAGAGTTTCGGTTTAAATGGAGAATCTTTGTCTTTACCTTTTGATCCTTTAGGCCTGCCTGCTTGCTTCTTCTTGGATTTACCATCTCCCTTCACACCCAGCAGCGGATGGACTTCTGCGGAGAGACAAGGCGTTGCCGAAGGGAGTTACCTCTCGGGATGCTGATTATCAGCACATACAGGTCCGGGCATTTACAAACAGCATTAAAAATCACGCTTTCAGGATGCCCTTTCTCATTCACAGAATCCCAGAATGTCAGGGGTTGGAAGGGACCCCGAAAGCTCATCCAGTCCAATCCCCCGCCGGAGCAGGAACACCCAGATGAGGTTACACAGAAGGTGTCCAGGTGGCTTTGAATGGCTGCACAGAAGGAGACTCCAAAACCCCCTGCCACCCTCACCATGAAGAAGTTTCTTCTCATATTCAAGTGGAACCTCCTGTGTTCCAGTTTGCACCCATTGCCCCTTGTCCTGTCACTGGTTGTCACTGAGAAGAGCCTGGCTCCATCCTCCTGACACTGCCCCTTTCCATATTGATCCCCATGAATGAGGTCACCCCTCAGTCTCCTCTTCTCCAAGCTCCAGAGCCCCAGCTCCCTCAGCCTTTCCTCACACGGCAGATGCTCCACTCCCTTCAGCATCTTGGTGGCTGCGCTGGGCTCTCTCAACAGTTCCCTGTCCTTCTGGAACTGAGGGGCCCAGAACTGGACACAATATTCCAGATGTGGTCTCACCAGGGCAGAGCAGAGGGGCAGGAGAACCTCTCTGACCTACTGACCACCCCCTTCTCATCCACCCCAGGTCCCATTGGCCTTCCTGGCCACAAGGGCCCAGTGCTGGCTCATGGGCACCCTGCTGTCCCCAGGACCCCCAGCTCCCTTTCCCCTACACTGCTCTCCAACAGGTCATTCCCAGCTTACACTGGAACCTGGGGTTGTTCCTGCCCAGATGCAACACTCTACACTTGCCCTTGTTATATTTCCCACCTTGCAAAATGCCAGCAAATTTGCCAAGCTGCTAGCTATTAATAACCATTGTCAGAAGTGTCTTCAAGAGCAGAAGAAAATTAAGGAGTGATCTTCTCAACTTGGGGCGTTCAGACAAAGCTAAAAACCATCTCAGATGAGGAACAGGCACTAAAACAACGGCAGCTTCTACGCACCATCGTTAGGTACTCCTTGTAGTTCAATGTTGGTGGTTTTGGGCTTCTTCTTTGGTGCCTGAGGTCCATCGGAGGAGGATTGTCTCTTCTTCTCAGAACCCATGCCCTCATCAGCTAAAGAACTCTGAACCGCGTCCGGCGGAGGCCCGTAGGGATTTTCTTCTGGGTCTTCAACTTCAGGAGCGATGGGTAAGTAAAGCAGAGCTTTGGAATCCTCCAGTTCTTCATCGCTGCACAGGAAAAGAAAATCGTTTAAAACTAGGGGTTATGATAACATATTATACAGGGAAACATAGTGATACATTTTGTATTCGTGCTTTAAACAAAATAATTATTTTTTCACCTGCTACAAAAGGCAGCGATGGGATCCACACTAGTTACATCCACTTCTTCATCTTCTGCAGCATCAGCACCTGAGAACCAGGGAAAAAAGGTGAATTGTAGACAGCAAAAGACCAAACTACTGAGAAATAATGCGACTGTGTGCAGATGTCTAAGCACACAGAGTGAGAACTAAAGCAGAAAACAAACCTAAAGTGTTTCCTCTTAAATCCATCAGTTTTTTTTTTAATTTTCCTATGTTCTAATACAGACCTATGGCCATAAAACACCAGTAATGAAGCGAGATAAAAGATTTTACACCTTTTGAATGTTTTTGTTGTTTTCACTAAACTCGTTCTAAATCAGATGAAAATTATTTTAATGCTTAATTCAAACACGCCAACGTTACGCTTGAATATTAGAAAATAATTGCTTGACAACAATTAGTCGAAACATGAGAAGTGTGCAAGGCCTGGTAGCAAGGGGAGCTCTGCAGTGGGCTGGGAATGATCCTCTTTCCCCAGTTTAACCACCGCCTTTCCCAGTACACGACTTTTTGGCACCACCAAGTGGGCAGAGGTTGTGCTGCTACTGCTGCAGATCCAGCACCGCTGCTGTTGAGAGTAAACCCGAGCACCGACATCGACTGTTTGCCTAAAAGTGCATTGGAGAGGGGAAGCATTTCTAAAAAATACATTGTGTGTCAATTGGCAGGAATCACATTAATTGTGTTAGCTCATATATCTTCATTTACCCACTCCTGCTTTGTCAAGTAACACCCATGCGTAACTACCACAACCACTAGTTTTTAATTTTTATGATGATCATGTGCTATGACTCCGAATTATTTGCTCCATAGAAACACAGTTTGTGCAGTACCTGTCTGTTCTGGTTCACTCTTATCTTCATCTTCGATGTCAAACTCTGACTCTCTCTCTTCATATTCTACATTTTCATCCAGCTCTTTGAAGTCAGGCGCAAAAGCACTCCAGTTTTCCTGAACCACAATAAATTGAAAACAGTTTTTACTTTATGCAAAAGGAACAGCAGTTGTAGTGAGGACTTGTACAATTATAGTCTCATTCTGCGTTAAAATCCCCCAAGCCACGTGCAAGATCACAAAAATCGAGCCTCATTCAGGTGTGAGTTCCCTCCTCACATTCACCAGGACAGGAAACACATGTCTGGTTAGGCAGGTGAACTTAAAGAGCTTGTTGAATGGGGATTTAATAAAGGATTTCAATGTGAAACTGTTCAGCCTACCAGGATTGCAACTGCTGGGGAGAATCCTCTTCAGGAAATTATCTAAACCACTTACCACTTGGTTCTGAGCCCATATTGACACCACACCGCTCGAAATCGAGGCTATGATCGGTCGGACAGGATGCCACTAGATTTATTTGAAAGAGAAAAGCAGAAGAGTTTCATTGGTAAACGGAATTGAGAAAGCTTAGTTTTCAAAATAACAAGAAACACGGTAAAAGCGGACGGCTTTCTTACTGCAACATCCAAGAGCAGCTCTCCTCTGGTCCCGTGGAGGATTTTCACCAGGTTTCCAATACTCTTCTCCCAAATGTACAGGGCATGCTGTCGTGCTGAACCTGCCACTATATATTCACCGTCACCAGAGAAGCAGCACTTCTTCCACGGGGTCCTGCGTGCAAAGGCAACGTCGCAAGTTAAACAGTGAAACAACAGCACAGCACGGAGGAGGGAGGATTGTGGGTTTGTTCTTCAGACCGAGAACTTACATATTCCCACCCACAAATAATATTTCAACTTCAAATCAACTTGTGAAAGACAGGTTTCAAATTAAAGCATCTATTCATTACACTGAACAAGATGGTGATGAATAATCTTCCCCAGCACACAAACCTCACCTTCTCAAGTCACGATGAGCAGCCGTTCTGCTGCCTCTTACCTGTTCACTAAATCCTGCAGCTTCTGCATTGGTTCAGGCTCCCCATCCCGTCCACAAGTGAGAATTTCACGGCCATCGTACACCCTGATGATCCGGTCAGCTGTGTTTATTAAAAAGCAGCTGCAGGAAGGAGAACACAGAACATGCATTGCCTTAGAATTCTAAGAAAATTAAAAGAATACGTTCCATGACAGAACTGTGGGGGTTTTAAGACTTTATATGATCTGTCAATCTACTCTGTAGTTTTCAATCCACCACTTGACAGGTGAAGTCACTCACCTTCCTTTCCGAGCAAATTCAATTGATTTGATAGCTGTGGTGTTGCTGGTGCCAGTTGTAACTCGGAAGGAAGCAACAAGATCCTGAGTGTCTGTTTTTAAGACCAAGATCTGAAGATTAAGGAGACAGAAAGCAATCAGTGTCTTCATTATAACTCATTACCCTTTCGGAACCTTTCACATCAGCTACTAACCCTGACAAGAGAAGCCTCAGCAATCTACACAGGAATAGTTGGGATTCTGCAACTGTAGTTCTACTACAGTTTCTGCGACAGTTCTGCGACATAAATATTGGTTTATCTACACTGGAAAAGGATCCAACAAATATGGTCAAAGACAAAAGCAACACAAAGACCTAACTCAGACAAAGATTATAGCCTAGAGATCGTCAAAGCTACAGTGCGATGTTTTATTCAGAAGATCATATCAACGCTATATCAATTATTCAAGAGACATTCAGGAAGCCTTATTTGTATGTTAAAACAAAGAACATAATCCAAAACATTAAACATGTTGATAAAGATGGGAGGTAATCTAAGCTACTGCACCCAGTGCCATCCACTGAGGTCTCACCTTCCCCTTGGCATTGCCCGTATAAATGTATTCCCCTCGCCTGTCAAAGGAGGCCACGACATTGAGGTCAGAATCGTCATCCACAGGCAGGACGACGTGTTTGGAGTCTGACAGCGTCAGCATCACCGGCGCCGACTTCATGGGACAAACTAAAACTCTGTTTCTGCAAGGCAGAAAAAGAAGAGTTAGCGGTTTCTTCTCTGGAAAAGAATTTCCACACTTAGAAGCAGGAAAAAAAAATCTCAGTCTACACTCAAAAAATACAGAATTGTATTTCTTTCATCTTTGTTATTTTCATCAACACGACATTAAGTTAACATCCACTTTAATCTCCTTTCTGGTTCTGGAAACATCTCCAAGTTTATGCAGTAACTTGTAAACTCACTGAAACATTTCTACACACATTTCCAAGAATCACTCCCTTGCTTACTCTCCTCCCACCCTGATATTTTCACAATAAAAAGGGCCACAACAAATGCAGTTAGGGTCCTAATCACAAGATGATAAACCAAAATCATCTTATAAGATTCGGAAAAATCACTCTGCAAACTGCACTAAAAACATTTTAAGGATCATTAGTTCCACCAAAATGAGAGCATTCAACCTTTCGTTCTCAGGACTTACTGGTCTCGAGGGTGGTACTGAACTTTCAAGATAGGCGAAGGAAATCGAAATCTCTGGTCGCAGTCTCCAGAAAGCACATCCCACTGTGACACAATGTTATCGGTCGAAGCACTCACCAGTTTGTGGCCATCTCGACTCCAGCTACAGTAACGAGACGCAGTTCAAGTAAAAGTTACTACTGAAATGTGTAAAACATACGCTCACCAACAGTTTAAAATTATCAGACGAAGGTTTAAACATAAATCTATTAGTCTGAAAAATAACCTTTGAGCTCTAGCGTCCAAAAACTTAATAAGCTTAAAATATTTCCAAATGCTCTTAAAGGAAATTATCCTAAAATTTAACGAGATATCACGCAAGGGGCTGGCATTGCAGCAAGCAACATGCCCAGGTGTTAAGAGCCATTTGGGTATCACAGAATCACAGAATGTCCTGAGCTGAAAGGGACCCACAAGGATCACGGAGTCCAGCTCCTGTCCCTGCACAGCACAACCCCACAGGTCACACTGTGTGTCTGAGGACGTTGTCCAGTCTCTTCTTGAACACTGTCAGACTTGGGGCCATGACACCTCCCTGTGGAGCCTGTTCCAGTGTCCAGCACCTCTGGGTGAAGAACCTTTTCCTCATGTCCCACTGACCCTCCCTGGCACATCTTCCTGCCGTTCCCTGGGTTCTGTCACTGGTCACTAAAGAGAAAAGATCGCGCCTACTTCTCCTCCCCTTGTATCAGAGCACCTGATGCTCAGTAAACACAGGAATAGACAATTTCTAAGAAAAATGAGAAGAGCCTTTCACAGCTGGCGCATAAGCTACGAGTTCAACTATGCCTGAACAGTGGGGTCAGTTCTTCTGAGACAGAATGAGCCTCTTAGATTGGGTATTGGGAACAATTTCTTCCCCAAAGGGCTGTCGGGCATTGGAACAGGCTGCCCAGGGCAGTGCTGGAGTCACCATCCCTGGACGGGTTGATCACATGAGGTTCTCAGGGACATGGGGTAGTGCCAGGGGTTGGGGAACGGTTGGACTCGATCTTGAGGGGCTTTTCCAAACGAAACAACTCTCCGTTTCCTCTCACCACAGCGAGCAGACGGGGTGGATATGGGCACTGATGATTTTGGCGATGCCCCGGGTCAGGAAGTCCCAGATGACGATGCGCCCGTCGTTGCAGCCCACGGCCAGCAGCGTTCCCCAGCGGTTGAAGGTGCAGGTCAAGGCCATGCTGATACAGTCCAGCGTCCCGTCGGCCTCCTGCGGGGGGAGAGCGCAGCCAGCTGGCCGTCAGCCCGGCCCCGCCGGCTGCAGCGGGAGGGCCGGGGCGGGGGGGTGGGGGGGGCGTTTACCTCAGGGTAGTTCTGGCCGAAGGATTCTGCAACAAAACGCGAAGACAACGCTTGAGTCAGGAGCGCCCCCCGCCTCACCGCGCTGCCCCCCCGGCGGGGCGGCGGCTCCACACGAGCCCCGGCCCGGCCGCCCCCGCCCGGCCCCGCACGCACCGAGCAGCTCCAGGTTCATCGCGGCCGCCGTCCCGCTCCCTCCGTCCCCGTCGCCGAAGGACCCCGCCGGGGGCCTACGCCGCGCCGCCCCGCCGTTCGCCTGACGAACCCCCGCTCATCTCCTCATCCAGCGCCGCGGTTCAGCGGCGGTTCGGCAGCACTTCCCGCCTCCGCTCCACCCCACCCGCCGGGCCCAGCGCCGCCTCCTCCCCGCGGGGCGGCGGGGATGGGGAGCGCGGCGGGCCTCAGGCAGCGCGGCGGGCAGCCCGGCGCCTGCGCACGGAAGGTTCCGGGCGGGCCCCGCGGCCGCGCGCCCGACGTTCCGGGGGAGGCGGCGGCAGCGATAAAATCACCGAGAGCGACCGGTCCCAGCAGCTTTATTGAGCGGCGCCCGGTAGGCGAAGGCTGAACTCACAGTCGCGTCTTTTACAACACACGGAGCGCAGGGGTGGGGGGTTAGTACCGCGCGGGTCGGATACAAAAAAAAACAACACCAAAACCAAAACAAAATAAAGCAACAAGAATAATTCATAATAATAAAACGCAAGGATTGAGCTCGGGCGTTCCGGTTATTGCACTTTCTCGTACGCGCTCGGGAAACTTGTGACTTTTTTTTTTTCCCCAACACCCCCGAGCTGGCCCCGCTGCCCCCGGCCGAGCACGCCACGCCGCTCTAAGATCATTTAGTGCCATTTTATTTTTTTTTAAGCCTCGAGGGGTGTTTGAAGCAGATAAACGGCCGCTTTTTACTGAAAAGGGCAATACTGGTTTAGAGTAAAAAAAGTATAAAAAAGCCAAGCCATTTAAGCCAAGCTTAGTGGGTTCAGGGCAGGCAGGGGCTGCTCTCCCCATCCCTAAATAGACCACAGCTGCTTTCCAGTCTCCCAAACAAGGCTTTTAGTGTAAGTTTAATCCTCAGATTTAAGCCCAGGATCTGATCCAGAGGCGCAGTGAGTGTCCCGCAGCCCCCAGCCCGTTCCTTGTCCCATATAGTGCACGTGGGTTTTCTCCCAGCTCATCCCAGTATGTGGAGCGGGAAGGAAAGGTTTAAAACTGGGCTGGGGATTGTGGAGTGCAGAGCAAGTTCTAACACTTCCCCGGCTGGACGTGAACCTCGCGGTGCCCAACCTACACCTTTCTAAACAAAGCTTTTATTCCCCAAATCATCTTAGGCCTGATCTTCCCATTTAGACCTACAGGAAGGGAGAGGTTTAGTTCTCCCTATTCTGGGATTTATCTTGGTTTACATGGCAATGATCACAGTACTGGTTTGCGTCCATATACAACAGAAACCAGTTCACCAGCTGGTTACAGGGCATAACAATGCACAGGTTATAACATAACATTAAAATACACCGTAACAAACATCTTCAGTAGATTGAGGCAATAAATGTCTGGGAGAAGAACAGACTGACAGTGTGGGGTGTTTGAGTTTGGTCCCGCTTTCATTTTACACTCTGTGGAATCTTTTAATAAAGCAATTATTCACCTTGTTTTCCTTGCTCTAATGGGGGGGGCCAAGAAGCACTAGGTTTAAGGATAAACAGGGTGTGTGAAATCTCTCAAAACAAGTTCAGTCTGGCAGACTTTATACCCAATGGGGAAAAAAAAAGGAATGCAGAGAAGTAGCTGTACCGAGTTTGGGAAAACGTGCAGATCTACAATGCCAAAACATGCAAAAAGACAAACCAAAGGGAAATGAGACATCAAGGTAACTACAAACAACAATAAAAAAAAGAAAAAGGATTAGGTAAGTGGCTGGAGATGGCTACACAGGAAAAGCCATACAAGACATTTCTGGAATTGCATATACAGAGATTTCAATTTTATTCATACATGTATTATTTACACAAGCTACCTCTAGTAATTGCCAGAGACTGACCTTGACTTTCCTAGTTTTAAATAAGGTTACGAACCACCACGCGCAGCAGAGCAGAGTTAATACTGTTAGTGTCACTGGTGGAGTGTGTGCACCAAGGCAGCGAAACGCTTCCCCATCCTGACCTGGGACAAAGTTTTCGTTTTTCTGCGTGTGTGGTTCTTGGCTGCTGATGGGGCTGTGTCTGTAGAGAACTGTTCTGTTAATGCCATCACAGACCAGAAACGCCCACGCATGCGGGTAAGTAAAAAAGTCTTATATATATATAGATATATATATCTATTAAAAAAAAAAAAGCATTAATTCTGTTTATTGCACAAAGAAAGGAAGATTTAAACTAAACTAATACCGCAGGGTTATGTATCCCTTTCCTTTGTTCAAGCTGTTTAACAGGCAGACTAGCAGTTGTAATTTTGCTCTGTACGAGCCAATAAATTCCAGCGACAGCACGCGGTGATTCCACACGCCTGCGCTGCTCGGGATGCAGCTCAGCAGCTTTCGGGGAACCACCAGCTCTGTGTAACCATCCCGTGCAGCTGGAGGAACAGTAAACCCAGGGAGAACTTGCCAACTCGTGTAGTAAACAAGGTGCATTTTCTGTCTCAGCCTCCACCCCACAGGTAACGTTACATTAAGATCAACCGACTTCGCCCCTGAAATGCAAAAGGGGCGAGGGTTTTATTTTCAGAAGCAGCCCGCACCTTCCTTGCGAAGGAATCCCCTCCCCTCCCATTTTTTAGTTCTTTTCAATACAGCCAAATTAGAGAATTAAGAGTGAAACGATCAGATGAATGGATGCAGCCACAACACAGCTACTGAAGAACGAATGACCTGTTTTCCCTCGAGTTGCTCTCACCAAGCACGTGACTTTAAAAAAGCTGAAGAAACCTTATTTTTAAAAAATCCGTCTGTCACAGTTCGCACAATTTAAAACTGTCATTGCCTTTACAACTAATTCAACCCCCAAATTTAATTAAAAATGAATTGGCATTTTCCCTATGGACAGTCATTAGTTGTAATGACTTTGGTTCAGTTTTACAATATGTCACCTCTGAGAAGTCTTCCATTTTACCAGAAGACCATAAAAGAAAGGTTGGGTTTCTTCAGACGTTCAACTATCATGAAGCAAAATTACCAGAAAAAACAAAAAAGCTCATTTACAGAAGAGGTGAAGGGTACATAAGAGATAAATAGCTTATAACTTAGGGTGTTTGCACTGCAGTGGAACAGTCGATAAACCCCTTTAGGTAAAACATGGAAGCTTTGCTTCTGTCAATGTAAACATTTGGAGTGTTGCAAGAAGCTCAAACAGACGCCCTCAGCTCCTAAACACTTTCTAGCCTAGAGCCTCTGCTTTCTCTCCAGCCACACTGAAATTGGCACCAATCGAGAAGCGATTGGGATGGTGACGTGTGGACCAAAGGCCACCTACGGCCATCAGTTAATGGGAAGAGTTTTTACTTTACTGAGTAAAGACTGTTGGGATCAACTAGCAACACAGACACTACCTGGAACACACAAGATGCTTTTTCTTGGATGGGTGTTTGTGTGGGATTGGCAAAAATCCCCTTTTAGTTCAAGGGTGGGGATTTTTCTATCCTATTGGCACAACTCTGTAATAAAAGCTGCAGTGGGGTAACTAGCATCAGTGGGGTGTACCGGGGGAGATTTCTCTGGCCGCTATTCAAGGTGGAACATCCCCAAGGTCTCACCTCTGTGAGCAATCTTCTGGTGGCTATTACCTGTCCCACTCACGTTAGCCACAAAGAGCTACATGTGAAGAAGCCATCTGCAGAGTTCAGCGCTCCGAATTCTCCCACAATTAAAAATTCTTCCGTGCTTTCAAGTCGAGTCATCCAAGCCTTTGTTGGGGTGCTCGGAGCTTGACTTGCAGAGCCTGTCCATGATCCCCTGCAGCATCGGTTGGACAATCCCCAAGAGAGGACGCTGGGAGGAGTCCCCGTCCCAACAGGCTTCCATCAGCTGCCAGCATTCCTCATCAAACACCGGGAGACGCTCCGGGCGAACTCCTGGAAAATGGAGAAGGATGTGGTTACCATCGGCTGACCTCAAAAACTTTGATGTGCGTTATTTTGGAGCAGGCTGAAGTGACCAAAGTGGACTGTCTAGGGTCTAACGCTCTCGATAAAGGTTTACATGTCACCATCTTTGGGAGGGTTGCTGGAGTCACTCAGGAGATCGTGCGCGCTCCCAACACTTTTGGTTTCACTAGAGCCTCCTCTTTGCAACTATTTGGGAGCAAAATGAAGACCCTCCCCTAGAAGAAAAACAGTTCCCCGCACACCCAACTTATAACGGTGCCTTTGGGAGCAAGTTTGACACGAGAAGGAGCAGCGAGTGCAGCTTTCTGACCAAAGACTCACTCAGCTGAGTTAATCTTTTTCACATGAGAAGGGGAGAGATTAAACAGAAGGAACTAGGGACACAAAGTAAAGCATTCTGATACCAAAGGAGTAAACCATCACTAAACGCAGCACTACACTAAACCTACACAGGTGTAAGAGTAAGTTTATATTTTAGGGGAAAAACTACCAGTGTGTTTTATTCAACATCCAGCCTGGCGGCAGCAGCTTCCCCAGCATTTTGCGTATGAAGCGCTCGAACGTACAGATCCCCACGGCCTCCAAAAATGGCAGGGGATTAAACATTCCTTAGGAGATCATGCCCGGCTGGTTCTGGGATCTGGTTTACATCACAAGTGTTAGACTATTTTGCATGGTTTAGTGCCAGCACAGCCCCTGCGACACCACAGCAAGGAGGTGGTTAACGTAAAGCTTTTTTATTTCTTTATTCCCTACTCATTTTAGTTAGACTTTCAGTAGAACATGTCCAAGTTTAACTAGGTAAGTGTTACTCTTTAAACCGTCACTGAGGCAATACAACTTGTATTTTTACCTTTCAGTTCCAAGAGGATAAAAATGGATTTCCTAATCTCCCCTCAAATTTTACTCAAGCATAAGGTATCAACCAACAGAGTTCAAAATAAGCCATTTATACCTCTTCTAACATTGTTCCACAGGTGATCTTTGCTTGCACATCTCTCAAAAGCCTCTGGTAACTTCACATGTCCCGAACAAATGTACCAAAAGAGAATGCCAAATGCGTAAACATCCACCGAGTTGTCGTACTTTCCTGTGACAAAAACACACGCGGTCAGCGGGGCAAACAGCATCTTCATGTCTGGAAACCCAGCAGTCCGAGGATTCATTTCTGTGTCCTGCTTCCTCAAATTAAAACCAGAACTTAGTTGCCAGAAGGCAAGACTTGTGCGAAGCTTAGTAACACATCGCCAAAGCTCAAGGGATAAAAGTTAAGGCCTTTGATTTCCAGATGGTTTACACACTTCACCTGTACCAGCATTTCCCAAGCTGAGGTTCAGGGACCACTGCAGTATCTCAGACTTAACCGCCAACATTTAGTTGAATAATATTTGATAAATTAAACACAAATAGGGTTGCTGCAATTTGATTTCATCTCAGATGGACTAAAAAGATTCTGGTAAATGTGTTACAGACCTTTAAGTGTTACTGTAAGATGCTAACTCAGGAAAAAAAACACCATTCAGAGTGCACGCCTGCCAGAAGCACAACACATAGTGAATTTGAACACATGCCACATTAATTAACACTTTGAAAATACCCTACTTGGTATCTATACAAAAAATGGGATCCTTTCTGAAGCATTTGCCTATGAAAGCTAAATATTTTCAGCTTCATAACTAATAATTTAACCTTCCAATTGCAAGAGTATTAATCACCTCAAAGCTTATGAATCCTCTTTCAATTAACCAAAGATTTAAGACTGAGACTCAAAATGCAGAAAAAATACATACTCTGCATTCTAAGCAGGCAGTCTTCTGAATTCTTTTAATTATTTTTCCCTCATAAGCGAGCTGAGACATTAATTCAGGGTCATGGCCTTCAAAACGGAAGGCAGAGCAAGACAGCAGTGGATTCAATGGACAAACGTACCTGTGAAGAGCTCAGGAGCCATGTGAATAGGTGTGCCCACAATACTGCCCGACATCATGGCTTCTGGTTTGCAGAACCCCAAGTCAGTGATTTTGGCTCGATTCTTTTTGTCAAGCTGTAGGAGAATTCACAGACGGGCAGCTGATAACCAGACTTCTCTGTTTTCGTATTGCATTTGAGTATTAAGGTTTCAAAGCCTGTTTATGTTTGAAGAGTCGGGCACTTGTTCTTAAGTAAACTTCTCCGATTACTTGGCTGCTCGTGGACATTTACCCAGTTAAGCTCGGTAACAAGACATGCCTTTGCTTGTCTTCTACGTAGAGGGTGTGGTTTGGGTTTGAGAGAACTGGAAACCCGACTGGTAGCTCAAGCTCTCAAGAGAAGTGACTCTACAGCTCCCTTTCCCCTGGGCTTTCTGCCCGAAAATGACTTACGGAAACCTCACTGCAAGGCTCGTTGTGGCTAAAACTCCAAGTTAAAAGGTCCTGAATGAAGAAAGCTATTATTTCACTTATATTATGCTTCTCCCTCTCACTAAAAAGGCCTCATAAAACTTCAGGATTAGCCAGATACAAAAGTTTTCCTTACCAAGACATTTTTAAGTTTGATATCCCGGTGCACAAGTCCTTGGCTGTGAAGATAACGGATTCCTTCAACGACATCCAAGGCAATCTGTAATCGTGTTTCTAATTCCAGCCCAGCCTGAGGAATAAACACACATAGATTTAATTCCTATAAGTGGGAAGTTCATTTTGCAGCACTGAAAACAAAGCAATTCTGCCTTTGTTTTACATATTAATAGATGTCTAAGTATCAATTTTTTTAATGTATACAAAAATGTACATATTGCACATGGATTCTTGTTACCTTTAGTCCGGTATAGAGGTCTCTGTGCAACCGTTCCATGATCAGTAAGACGGCAATGCTGGAGCCTCCTCCGTAGCCATAATCTATCACAGAACCATGGAGATGTACGAGCCGCTCGTGCGTCTGCAGAGACCTAAAGAAAGTTCAGCATGGAAAGCTGGTTACTTTTATATCCTTCTCCCCAGGCCAGGCCCCACTTTATAAAGGAAAAATGCTCAACAGCCGCAGCTTTACGACAACAGTAAGATGCACCTACACCATGTGCCGTCCAGTAAAAATTCACAGCACCCCATGGTTCTGGGGGTGATAACCACATACAGCCGTCTGGATCCAGTTAAACTCAAGAAAGCATATTAAAGTTTATAGTAGCAAAGAAATACTGTGTTATTTTGGCTGCCTGTACTGCAGCACCTGCTTGCAGCTGTTTACTGAAAACCAGCTGTTTTCGGCAATGCAGATCCATAATTTCCTTCTATGAAGTCAGACAGGACAAAGATTAGGAAAGGAGGGATGATTCGACACCAGAAATCAGGGGAGAAGAACTGTGTGCTATCACACTCTAATTCTGATTTACTCTGCAAAATAGCAAGTGTCTGAACAGCACAGACACCAGAGAATCGGATTAAAAGAGGAAGGAGAGTGTCTGCCCACCATTCTGTGCCTGTTGTGATTTTGCAGTGGCACTGGCAAGCTGAACTATAGCAAGCAAGGTTCTGCCTATAGCATTTGCAACAATGAAGTTAAGCAGATCCACAAGGAACGAGAGAAGCGCTTACGATACACACCTCATATAGTGAAACTCAAGTGCAAGGTCATTCCAGTGCTTCTCGTCCGGAGGGACAACGGATTTCAGCGCACACGGGAAATGCCCTCCCCAGCTGTCACACAGATAGACCACACCATACTGTCCTCGGCCCAGCTCACGGCCCAGCTTCGGTTTGCCTGTAAGGCACAACATCCATTTAGTAAGATGTTAAAACATGTTTATTCCTTCCCGTACGCTATCAGGCTGGCAGCCATGAGCTTCTCACGGGCCAAGGTTCTCGGTATGTGTCAGACGGAGGCTCATTGAGTGAAAAGCAAAACACCCCTCCTACCTTTTTACACCCACAGAATCCCAGAATGTCAGGGGTTGGAAGGGACCTCAAAAGCTCACCCAGTTCAACCCCCCCGCTGGAGCAGGAACACCCAGATGAGGTTACACAGGAAGGTGTCCAGGCGGGTTTGAATGGCTGCACAGAAGGAGACTCCACAACCTCCCTGGGCAGCCTGGGCCAGGCTCTGGCGCCCTCACCATGAAGAAGTTTCTTCTCATATTCAAGTGGAACCTCCTGTGTTCCAGTTTGCACCCATTGCCCCTTGTCCTNCGCTGGACTCTCTGCAGCAGTTCCCTGTCCTTCTGGAACTGAGCGGCCCAGAACTGGACACTGGACACTGAACCCACTTCAGAAGGAGGGAGCAGAAGATAATAGAACATCCAGCACAGCGCTCACCGTGTAACAGCACATCCTGGAGGGACCGGCTCTCCAGCGAGAGTCGTGCCAGCCGAGGAGCGTGATCCTTCCGCACCTTCAGCCACAGGTCTTCTGTTTTCTCCAGCCTGCCAGAATGGCCATCTTCTAACTACGAGAGACAGAGACACTGTAATCCTGCCTGGTGTGAAGCCCTAAAGTCATGAGGATTCTTGCACAGCTGAGGAGAGATCCTACTTTAAGCATGCCTGGTTTAAAAATGGGATCTTGTAACAGGGCACTCGATCAGCTTTGCCACCTCTGCCTACAGAATGGCAGCATTAACTGCACGACCTGCTCATTTAGCTATCTCTGCAATTATAAAACCCGTCTCCGTAAGTGTCAATGTACAAAACAAGTCTTCCTTAACAGCTCCACACACTTGCCTGTCGCAGAGAAGCTGCAAAAGCCTCATGGGAACTGTTGAGCCTGGTCCGGAACTGGCTGCAAATGCTCTTGGCCAACTTGGACGCGCTGAGGCTCTCGATGGCATCCTGGGCGACTTTCCTCTTCCAGTCACTGGTGATGGCAGGTGGGCTGACCCACGTAATCCTCTGGATTATCTAGGAAAACAGGAAATAGAATTAATGCACTAACACACACAAAAAAGCAAAGGATCAATCAATTTACCGAGGCTGCTTAGATACCTTGTAATAATGCGCCATCATCTTCACGTTAAATTCGGCTCAATAATTACCTATAGCAACTACGAACAATTTAGAGGCATTGATCAAAGTATTGTGCACACACACTGAGAGATTTGATTTTTTTCTGACCGTCTGCTGAGTCCATTCCTGCAAGCCAAGCATCCTTTCACATCTGACCAAGAACACACATGGTGAGACAGCCAGCGCTTGGAAAACCTCACGGTTGTGGCACCCATTGAGGGCTGTGTAAGTGCCACAGTTTATTGCCCCCCTGCAGTAAACGGTGACTCAGTTGGTCAATTTTAGTCACCTGTTCTACCTGCCCCTCCTTGCAAATACGCCCGTATCACTTATGGGACACGCAAAATTTATCGGTAACCGCGGCTGCCATAGCAATAAGTCTAAACCTGGGCCTCTTCTGCGTATGGCTGCTACTGTTATCAGCTCCAGAGCGAAAAGTGTCTGAAAAAAACATGCAGCTAAATTCAGAAAAGTGCAGTTACTTAGAAGAACTTAGCTGAAAGGAAAAGTCACTAAAAGAGAGCTGGTCTTGTTTTAAACAAAACCAGGACAGTTAGGAAAACCTATCGAGAGCTGTGTCGGTCCCCTGGCCGGGGCTGTTCCCTGAGCAGGCTGCAGAAACTGGAGCTGGAACAGAGCAAGTGCCCCCTGCACAAGCAGATCTTAAGACAGATTTGAATTCTGCATCAAAGCTCAGAGAGAACAGGCTGAGCTCAGCTCGTAGGCTGAAAGAACAGATTCAGGAAGGGGGATGTTCCTAAACTGGCGAGAGCTACAGTGCAACAGCTTTGTACAGGCGGACATGCTGTCAAGGTACGGAAATCCCAAGTGTGGGTATGCAGCACTTCCCTTTAATTGCTCGGTCATTAAGACGCCCTGCCCCACCCTTTATTAGAAACCACAGAAATCCATCTGCTGCACGCCCAGGCTGGATCCTTCTCCCAGGTTGGAGGAATCGGAAGGTTTGTTACCACTCAGTCTGCACTTGCACTTATTTGGGAAAAAACCTCGTATTTCTCTCACCCATCCATACTGAATCTCAAGAGGGAGAAGGCAGTAAAGGTCATCGACAGCTCAGAGCAGTAACTTCAGAAAAACAAATGCTTTAACAGAGACAAATTTCAAACAAAGACCTGAGAAAATCTGGTCTGCACTGGAGGGAGAAGAGTCAATTGACCTGAATCAAGATATGTGGCAAAAACAAGCAAAAAACCCCATAAAAAACTCCCAAATAACCAACCAGTTACCCAAAACATGAACAGCAGGAGTTTCAAAGTGTTGATCATCATTCCTTCACTGTTGCGGAACAGAAAGAAAACACTAAAGAGGTATTTGCTTTAAATTAAGTATTAGCATCCCCAGAAATAACCTATACACAGCCTTAGAGCTGAGCGGGCAAGCAACAGCTTTCCAGCGCATGTGTCGAAAGTCAAAATTGAGAGGGCAGCTGTGAGTATTCACATTATTCTTCGCTCAGAAAACATTTCGCTGTACAGTGACACATGCTAGAAATAAATGGTAACGTCACCCGTACCTGTTTGATCTGTTCCCACAGCATCCTGGTTACCGTTGAGCCAGAGTGGAAAGTGACTTCAACGTGATAAGCTGCGTTTAGTATCTGGAAAGCAGGGGAAAGATGGAAGTATGAGAACTTTGCAAGCTATAAAATTGGCTATATTTTATATATATTATTATTTTATATTATTATATATTATATTAATATATTGTTATTAGATATATATATACACACTATATATACTCTCTCTATATATATATTTTATATATCTATTATTATACTGTAAAACTGGCTAGACCCTGAAAATGAAAAATAAGGACACTGTATGGGATATTCCATAATTTGGTTATATTTATTGTGTTAAGGACATAGGTGTTTCTAGGCTATAATTTGGTTATTTTGCACAGATTTAGGAAAAATAAGTACTGGGCCTTTAAGTGACTGTTCCTCACTTCTAGCACCTCCCTCAAAGACACCAGAGCTGGTTCCCCTAATTTCACTGAGCATCTCAGTGTCCTCCCGCCTTGTTGGATCAGGATAAAGGCAATTACGAAGAATAGTCTAGACAGCCACTGAAGTCACCATACCTGTTTGAGATAATTGCTTGTGATGTGGACAGAAACATCCTTCGACTTCTCCAAGCTCCTTGCAGGATGTACTGAAACCTCCCAAGACTCCTCCAGGCTCTTCAGACATCTCTCCAACGTCCCTACGAAGCTCTCACGCAGATAGTCCACCGAACTAATTAACTTGTTGGCAACCGCTTGGTTTAATCGAGAAATGATCAGTTCCTGAATTTGCTTAATACAACACTTGATGTCCTTGGAACTAACGGGTTCCCCATTCTCAGGAATGATGATATCTGCACAAAAGAATATATAAAAAAAAGGCATCTTTTGTACTCAATATGTCGCTCTTGCAGCGATGGCCACCGAGAGGTGCTTGGAGCGTTTTGCAAAGGAGCTACAGCTCCTGCTCCAAACACACTTTTGCTCCTTCAGAGATTCATTACTTTAGACGCAGATGTTCTACCGTGAAGCCAACGGCATTTCTAAGTCGTACAAAGAAAGCCACAAATAACAGCAGAACACACCCACTGAAGATGGCAAAGGATTCAAATTTTACCAGTCTGCCCATCCAATGCTACAGCTACAGAGGTCCAAAACCAACCCTATAGAAGTTGAGTAATTTGGTATTCTGCGACAGAAAGTAGAAAAGCATTAGAGTAGCTCCAGGAATGCAGAGCTGGTACTCCAGGTTTCAGAAAAGCTAAAAAAAATCATATCTGACCAAGGTGGAAAATATTCTGACGTTCGAAAATATCCTGACGTTCATTCACCGGTGTTCAAATTCACAGGATACTCTGCCACCTGACAGACTCTATACTACAGCTTTCCAGTCATACAGCGATGACAAGTCAACTACCACCTCCAAAATTAAAGGGCAGAAGCACCAAGTTGTATTTCTATCTCAAGAAATACAGATCGGGAAATTCTTCCAGGCCACGCTGCTGGATGTTCAACATTATGGGGAAAAAAAAAAAAAAGATGTAAGAGCCACAGCGTTACAAGAATTTCTTTTCTGGTACCTTGAAAAGGTCGATTACCACTTGGTGCTTTTAAACAAACCCTGAGCAATCGCTGCTCATGCGCTGTAACCAATCTGAGTAGCACCATGTTACTACTGGGAGCTGAAGACCTTGTCTCTGGATTTTGGCCAGCAAGAGCCCAGCCTAATTAAAACCAATCCAGCCATCGGCAGATGGCATTAGGTCCTCAAAATAACCCCTTCCTGCTCATGGGATATTACCTCAAATGCCGATAATCAACAAGATGCTGCACTCTAAGTGATATTTGTTGCATTAATAAATATATACACGTATTTACTGAGGGTGTTTTATCTTGTGCTGCTTCCAAACGTACTCCAGAATCCTGAATTCAGGCACTATAGTTTTCTAGCTCTGTGTAGAGTGGGACAGACAGAATACAGGAATTATTACCTGATAAAGGAGCTACAGCAGCCCTAAACAGGGATAATTCACACACTCACTACACTGTTAGCATATTTTGTTAGGTTTTTTGCAGCATGCAAATAGGTTATGTTGCAATTAAACCAGCTCTTTTTGAGGACTACATATTATATGGGCACTACAAAGCAAGCATTTCAAGAAATAGGAAAGATCTTATCCATTTCCCACCTGCAGACATAAAAAGATGCAGATCCTAACCTGCAGGATTAAACATAATCCATTATTTCTCTTCGTCGTCCCAGGAGATAACACTCCAGTTTGAAATTGGGAGGAAGCCAGTCAAGAAAAACAAAATTATACAGAGTTTTGGCCTCTTGTGTCTTCGAAGAGCAGTGAATTCACAAAAAATTATTTCTTCTAAACCAGTAGCCTGGAGTTATTTCTTATTTCATTTTAAAGAGAAAAATCTTTCCCCATCAGCCCAGTGAGCTGCATTTCCTTAGAAAAGAAAAGATGTTACGGCAAAAAAAAGAGAAAAGAGCTGTGGAACATCAACCTACAAATCTTCACTTGGATGTTTCTGACAGACCCCATATGTGTGTGTTCCTGGAAGTTCTGGTATTAGAAGATGCAGCGAGAATTCCAACATTTCCCCAAAACACACACCAAACACCAAGCGTTTGCCTCAGGAGCACCATATGTTGTGTTGATTTTTCTATTTTTTTTTTTAAAGCAAAACCTTACCTACCCAGAAGGGTTTCATTTTAGGAGGTTCTATACCCAAGCCTTATGAAAACCTCTCTCAGACAAAGAAATCAAGCAGAAAGTACAACTTGAGCCTTCAGCGCTAAAACTCCAACAGGTTTTTTTTCTTAGGACAGATTTATTCCCAAGTCTCAACACGTCCACTGAGGCAAAGTTGAAAGAGTTCATTTTCTCCTTTGGCAGAACAGGGAATTAAAGCAGAGACGTAAATTACCCTAAGTCAGAACTACGCAGCACGTTCTGGGGGGGGAAAAAAGTCTGATTTGGAAGAAGTATGTTCAGGCCTCTCATTTAAGGACAGTGCTTTTTACCCAGGAGATACTACAGAAAAACGTTTTGTGTATTTCTTCTGAATTTTCTTGCAAAGGCCCTTTGTCTAGCCTGCCATTCAACCATCCCTTAGCAGACAGCAAATATTCCTCCACCACTCCCCTTTAAAGCCCTTAACTGCTTCGTTCCCATGACTCTCCTGCCGGTCATTACCTTTGAATTCCATATTAGCAGCATCCTCCAAAAGCTCCTCTTTCATATTGCCAAGAGTCTCTATGATCATGTCCTTCATCTCCTCCTGTTTGCGGTTGGCGATGTTCATCAGCGACTCGTAGAGCTCATTCTCCTTCTTGCGGGTGTACTCCAGCCTCTTGGGCGTGATTTGCAGGTCCCGCTGCATGTCGAACGCCTGGTTGATGAAGATGTTGAGGCAGCGGCAGTGCACCTCGTTTAAACTCGTTGCCGCTTCCACGAGATGCTTCTGAAGCACCTGCCTGGAAAAAGTGCTTAAGAGACGGAGCTTCTCCGGTTGCTCCACCAACACGCTCTGGGCATCGGCGTCGGGAGCGGGTGCTCCGCAGCTGCAGTGGTTGGTGCTCAGATACTCCAAGTCCATCAGCTGGCAGTAAAGGGAGGACTTTTCGTTCTCAGTTTTGTTGGGAGAGATCAGCTCAACCCCCGATTCCGGCACTTTGAAGAAGAAAATAGGCAAAGAGAATTTCTCTTTGATTTCGCGCAGTTCGTTCTCGTCCGAAGAAGAAAGTTCGTCCTCGCTGATGGCAAAGATGACAACAGGCAAGACTTGGTTCACGTACTCCCCCAAGGTGGCTTCGGCAGCCTGGAACCCGCGACACGGCGCTACCACGACGTCCACTTCCTAGCAAGGAAATAAAATAAGAACCAAACAGGTTGGTACAGATCCTTTTCCAAACTGATACATGCAAAAATACACTGTCATTCATTCACAAAGCGCAAAAGCAGAAACATCCAAACCCTTTGGAAGGGCTGTGGAGTCTCACACACAGCATCACACTTTAATACGCGGCCCAGGCTGATGATCCAGGATTAGTGCCCAACTCCAAAACTCAGATTTTGTACTGAACACCTCAGCTTTAGCCTAGTTCAGAATAAAACTTAGAACAAGTTTCCCAGCTAAGCCCTACTGCGGAGTAGCTGTTATTCTTTAGCTTACAGCTGCCCCATTTTGCAGCCAGCTCTCCCAGTAAATACACCCTCAACCCCTAGTCACGTTTACCAGATCCGCAGCTCTTCGAGGGGATATCGCGCTGTCCGTTCTCAGCGTAGCAAGCACCACACCAGCCACACTGCCCAAAGACCACACAATAACCCATTCCAAAGAGTTCACAGCCAAACGACAGATGAGGAAGAACAGATGGTTGTATTAATAACAAGATTAGTTATGACTTTCTTCAAACCCAGCCAAAACCGAAGAGATTTATTTTATTAACTTGTTTTCTTACTGCACAGTTTCTCTGCTTTGGTCATGCGCTCCTGCTGACACCACTTCTTACCAACCCTACCAAAAAGGGCCAGTTCTGAAACCTGCTTCCCTCCCTTCCAAGGAAGGAGAAAAAGATTCACCTTGGGATATGCAAGAACAGTGTTCAAATCGCTTAGATTCCTCTACCGAAATAAGAAAACGTCACAGGCTTTGAACTGAAGAGAGAATTTAAGCGCCATCCGCCTGACTCATAACAGGGGATGATCACAGAATCCCAGAATGTCAGGGGTTGGAAGGGACCTCGAAAGCTCATCCAGTCCAACCCCCCCCCGGAGCAGGAACACCCAGATGAGGTTACACAGAAGGTGTCCAAGCGGGTTTGAATGGCTGCACAGAAGGAGACTCCACAACCTCCCTGGGCAGCCTGGGCCAGGCTCTGCAACCCTCACCATGAAGAAGTTTCTTCTCATCTTTAAGTGGAACCTCCTGTGTTCCAGTTTGCACCCATTGCCCCTTGTCCTGTCACTGGTTGTCACCGAGAAGAGCCTGGCTCCATCCTCCTGACACTGCCCCTTTCCATATTGATCCCCATCAATGAGGTCACCCCTCAGTCTCCTCCAAGCTCCAGAGCCCCAGCTCCCTCAGCCTTTCCCCACACAGGAGATGCTCCACTCCATCATCTTCATGGCTCCATTTTAATTAAGATTTTGATTATGATGATTAAGAACTCAACAAAGACTTGACCAGGTCTCCCAACTGCTCTTCGAGCTACCAGAGAGTCAATTCCTGCCCCAGGACTCCCGGGCACTGAAATGGGAGCTGTTAGATGAGGTTGAGCAGGATGGGACATGCGGTGATGGGACGTTGAGCAGAGTGCGATGTGCGGTGATGGGACATTGAACAGAGTGCGATGTGCGGTGCTGGGATGTTCCCCAGGACGGGTGACTCACGCCAGCGACTGCAAACAAAGGAGGAAGCCAGTACTGTCTCTAGGAGACAGGGAGAAAACCAACACAGACAACCCAGCACAGCCCCAGCAACTGGTCCTTCGTTTTCCATAGAGGCCTCTCAGGCTTTTCCAAAGAGCATTAGCAACATTTCTTCCCTTTTTAATTTTATTGATGTCCTACAGAAGTTTAAGCACTGTCTATGCAGCTTCATATTATTAGAGATCAAGCCTTTCTGTATGGGGAATACCTATGACTCACACTGGATTCCTGACATTTTTAAGCTGTTTCTCCCAAGGTCGCACCGCTATAAACACACTTGAGCACTCCTGACAGAGCTGTAAGCATGAAATTGCTGACAAGCAACTTCGTTCACATTTCTTTTACCTTTTTATAATATCAAAGCCTCCCACTTCACAATCTGAACGTCACGTACTACAAAGTGGCAGAGTTACAGCTCTTCCATTTAAAATGTGACGCTGTCAACAGCGATAAACAAATGTCAGTGCAAAGAGAACACCGTGCAGGCACACTGTGCATACATCTGTGCATTCAGACTTGAATCCCGGATCTCCGAACACAGATTAAAATCCAGGATCAAACAGGCCTTGCCTTACAGTAAGACAAGTCGCATGAAGCACAAAGCAAGACAAGGCATGAAAAAGGAAGCATCCAGCCCCACTGAAAACGAAGCCTTCAGAGAAATCCATTTTTGGCTTCCAGGCACAACTGATAAGATTGAGGGACAGAGCCAACAGTTTCCTCCCACTATAAATCTAAGAATCTGGCTGGCTAGGTGGATTATTCCCCATGACCTGCCTGCATTCCTGTGGGCAGTGATCCCCAAGGAATAGAGCAGCTCGGCCAAAGTTTTTTCCCTTCCCTGACGTTTTTCATTTAAAACCAACTAAGTTCACATAGACAAGGCAGCGTTCTCACAGCACTCGACCCATGCAAACGAAATTTTTGCCTCCTTCCTCCTCACCCCCACTTTTCTGTAAAGCAATTTTGGATTAACTCGTCCTTCAGCAACACGGAAAAGCCAGCACAGCCCCACGCCCTGGATATCAGACTACAGAAAACTCCAGGGTGCTCCACAGGCAGTTCAATATTAAAAAGTGGTCTATTCTACACTTGTATTGAATTTATTTCCAAGTTAAAAAAAAAGTAGTTTGGTTAATATTTGGATACTGTTAACTTAGAAATGGTTTAGTCTTTCCTTACTGGAGTAATGGATTTAGTTTGGATTTAGCAAACAAGTATCTGCACCAAGAAGCGTGAGTCAGCATTAAGTGGCTGCACAAAGCAGCAGCGTGTAATTCAGATGCCCAGGCCAGCCTACGCAATTAAATCTCTCAGTAAGAGATGCTTAGGCCTGAAAAGCTGTACAGTTTTTACTTCCCCAGGTCCTGAAGTCGCTGACAGCTCCTCTGTTTGAATATCTGGAATATAAGGTTATTATGAAACACAGCGCTGCTTCTAAGTGCTCTGCTGTTGGGAGAGAAACAGAGGAAAATACAGAGATTCTGGATAACAGATGGGGTAAAATTCAGATTGATTTCCCTTCCCCTCTGCCCAAAAAGTGCTGAGCTCCATCAGATCACTTGATTCCCGAGCAAATTTCGAATCCTTACGCTCTGTATTGAATATCACACTATATCACACTATCATCAAGCACGCAAGTGTTATTAGACCGCGAGTTTTGTTTCACAAGTTAAGAAAAAGCAGAAGCTCCCTCGGAGTAGTTCTGCAGACATGCAGCTTTGGATGGAGTCCAAAAACCCTCATCCTTTACCGCCCCAGCTATATATTCCACCAGATACAGGAGCAGCAGCTACAACTAGCAGATATCGAATACAAATCCTTGGTTGTCTCGGTGTATCCTGAGCAGAGCTGAAGAACATATTAGCTAGAAGGGTGGAAAAGCCCACAGGTCAGACTCCTGTAATCTAACAGGCAGCCCAATTACCTGCTAAAATATAATATGTTTTCCTAACAGCCTTAAAAAATTGGTTTTCCTTCCTTTAGCCCCTTGAATTCGTGTAAGGAATCATTTGACTCAAGCTGAAGCTCGCTGTGATTCACCCTCCCTCTCCTTCTACTGGAAGAGCTTTTTATTTCCCCAACCCTTTTCAAATTAATCTGAGTAGCTGTTTTCATGGAAATGTCCTAAATATCACCAAAGCCAGACAGAGAGATCTTTGTCCCTCACATGAGAGATCTGAAAGAGGCTTGTAAACTGCAGCGCGTCTAAACTCGCCCATCTAAAAACGTAACCAAGTCAAATAAATGTAAAGCAAAATACTCTTTGATGCAAAGCAAGGCGTGGTTTTACGAGCAGAAGATCCAGAGCAGGCATTTACTTTGGGGAGCAGCGGCTGCCTCACGTACACTTTACAGAAACACGGCATTTCTGTCCGTTCAGCGGATGCTGGAAGGCACACATGCGCTCCAAGAAAGCATTGACTTGGCTGATCTCGTTAGGACAGGCTTCAATTTAACTACAGACTGGTTTCTAAAATGCATTTCAAACCAATGAAAATAAGATTTGCCTTCATTTTCTGCCTATTTACAATCGTCTCTCAATTCATATGTCCAGGAAAAAAAAATTACCTCGCTATTTTATTGTTCAACTACGAAGTTCATACACTTACTCATGTGACAACGGATCATATTCTTTGCACTTAAGCAATTTATATTTAAGAATTAATTATCTATTCCAAATATTCGACTGCCAAACACGATGCTCCAGAAGTATTTTACTGCAATAACGAAGGCTCGATGGAGGATATGAAATGCAACGAGAGCTTAAGGAAGCTGTAAAAAGCTATGAAATACAACCCTTATCTTTAACGATATTTGCTAAACACCAAACGGCAACACTTGAAGGACAGGAATGTGTTTTATGGACAAGTAAGAGGAAAGTCACAAAGCAAGATACTAACCGTGTTAGAAACAGCCCTGAGAACAGACTCCCACCTTCTTGTTCCTAACACCTGGTATTTCCATTGACACCGCAGCAACGTCAGAAGCCGCCCTCACAAATGAAATCAGGTAATTTTATCAGATGGTGGAACGAAGAAGGTTTTTTTTCTTCCTGACAACAAGCTCTTCAGGATAAAAAGTACATATCCTTGTACAACAGCTTCTAGGTACAATTACAGAGCAAAGCTAACCCTGAATAACCTTGAAACGGGTGTAAAATTGTAGAAGACACTTGGACTTATATCTGAGTAAGCTTGGCTACTGAGACAGATGGAAACATTACAAAGGAACGATGATGCTGGAAAAAAAAAGCACACAAGCCTTGACAGTGATGTCCAATTAAAACCCTAACACCAGATTTCCAGCTTCTCCTTAATTAAAAAAAAATCCTATGCTTGAGAGTTTACACCGTGAGCTTTATTAGTGTTACACCTTCGCTACAACGATGGTATACGGACATCAAGTTACCTTTAGTAGTGAATACGGCAGCACGACCTCCAGCTCCGCTATCCGGTGAGCAGGATCTTCGGTATCCCCGTGAATTTCTAAGTCCTCCTCGGGTATCGTGTCCCAGTGCCCTCGGTGCGCAGCCATCATATGGACCAGTTCGTACTGCTCGGGCAACGCCAGGCTAACCCGTGTTTGCGTCCCGTGCGTGAAACGGATCCGTCGCCTCTTACAATTCTCCTCGTTGCTGATTTTGGTGGTAGGGAGCAGCTTCTCACCCAGCAGCAGGTTGAGAAACTGGCATTTGGCATTACAGTTCTGGCCAAGGATGAGAAGGCAAGGGTGCCAGCTCACAGTCCGCTGGAGATGCTCTTCCTCGTGGCGAGGGAAGGAAATGAAATTCTGACCTAAAATGAAGGATAAACTGCATTAGAACAGCTTGGCCGAACGATACGCCTCGGATCTCTAAGGCATCTGAACGCAAAAGTTCAGCCAGAGCTGCCCCACAGCCCACCAAGAAACCCACACAGCACCAAAAATTTGCTTATGGACCCTGAAACGAGTGGCAGCAATTCAGAGTTTCTACCGCACTGACACAGGGGGCCTCAGGTGGTTGATCCTCACCAAACCATTAAGAGAATTCACTGTTCTCCCCATCTGTTTCACCAGGTAGCATTCACATAGCGCTCTCTTCAGCAGGTTAGGGGAAGACTAATAGTAGGACCTAAAAGTCAGGAGGAAACAGTTGTCAAGGTTGAAACCACCAAAGGGCTAATTTTGCCTTGGATGGAACAGCTCTGGAGTTCAAGGAGTCCCAACGGGTCATTAACTCTTCCCAAGTTTTGATGGCTTAGCCGTACAGAACGTTCCTGTCACATACCAGAAATAAACTCAATCGCCTATGAATCGGTGACAGTTCCACCCACGCACTTAAAAATCTCAAATACTTTGCATCTATCAAATCCCAAGAGTTATCGCTGCACAAGCTTGTTGACCAAAGTTTACGATCGTTGACTTAAAGCAGCAAACCCGCCCTCCTAGCCCCAAGGAAAGCTATTGCAAAATTGCTTCTCTGCATGAAGCGAATGACAAGATCAAGTTCGCTGACACGTGGCAGCAGAACTAAACCTCTGCCAGTAATTCCCTGATGGAAATACAGTCACGGCATCTAAAGAGACTGAACTGCCATGCTTTCAGCAGCCTGGGTAGAGAAAAGCCCAAGGGAAGATACTTTTTGCTGACAGAATGTTCCCAGTGTGGCCTGAAAGACCGTAAGAAATTGTTTCACTCCTTTGATCACACTAACAGGGCGCATCTTTCCGTCCTATATCATTGAACTGAACAGGCAGGGTTTGCCAGATATTCTTATTCATTTTACGAATATTTAAGCTGCCAAAAGAAATGGCTCGACATCTGTATCTTCTGCAGAGTAGCCAGGACTCCCTGGCATCGCTCTCCTTAACCATCTTCCATCGGAAGCATTGGTTGTGCCATCCCACTACCAGGCCCTTGGAATTCTTAGTTCGTGATGCTGCAATTCCTTCCCTTTGTCCTACTACATCAGCTCAGCCTCAGTACCGAATTTAGCTTCTGTATTCTTTTATGAGCCCTAAATACAGCTTTTCCCACGCTCAGGCATCTAAGCTGATGTCTAAGCAGCTTTGCGTTACCTTATGCAGAGCAACAGAATAGTTCTGGTAGTACCAAAAAAAAAATAATAATGATGGATACAAACAAATTCCCCATCTGCTGCTCTTCAGCCCGCGGTTCCAGATCTGAGGGCAGATGGCACCTGAGAATTAAACAGCAAACGGAGACACCAGTCCCCAAAAGAACTGCCAAACGGTAAAGCTGGAAACCAGTATGATTGCCCTGATATCGGGCAAACTGACAAGAATGAGGGTTTAAAGATAGACTCAAATACAAGAGAGCAGAGAAGGATTTTGTGGGGGAAGGTCCTGTTTCACCAGGGCTATTAAAATCCTTTTAAATGACTCATGTTCTGGCATCCCAAATTGTTTCAGCATCTCAAACCCCAAAGAAAACAAGATGCTTTCATATACCAAGATATTCCTCAACAGGAGTAAAGATAAAATACAACAGCTGTTCTAATCCTCATTTGGATAGCATTCCACTCCTCTAAGTGAAATCATTCAAATCAGAAGCAATACCAGGCATAGTTGGTTGTGTCTTAGACCCGGTTTAAGGCTTCTTTAACACCTTGCCTAAGATCTACCTTTCCTTCAAGTCTCAAGTCTGGCAATAGGACTGCTTGATGAATTCTCTCCATCAGAGGAGTCTTTCCATCCCACCCAAGGCCAAGGAAACCCTCTCCCCACTCAGCAAACCCCCCCCCAGGACACTGATCCCCATAAACCAAGAGTTTGGGAAAAGTTAAGCGAGAAATCACTTCTTGAAGTGTGTCTCTTCGTAACTGTTCCTTAAACAAGCCTTTCAAGATCCACCACCAGAGCAGAGCGGCCACATCAAGTGACTGAAGGGCAGAATCTTGGCCAGCGGCTCACAAAAGATAAAAATCGGCAAAACCCCCACAAATAGCACATTTAAGCCTTCATCTGCAAGATAAAGAATTTCTTTGATCTGTTTACGTCTATTGAAGCTCCAACTGGAATTCTCTTCAGCTACGGAGCATGAAAAAAGCAATTCAGAAAGCACTGTATGGCAGTAAAACCTTCTCTGCACAGGCTTTCAAAAAAGAAAAGAGACAGATCGCACCCTCTGGATTTACGGGTACACACGAATGATTGAAATACAGCAGCTTAACCGAAATTATTGAAGCACAGAATGGATATATAAATGCTACATCTTTAAAACACCTTCCATGTTTTTCATGGTCACAACCTCCCTGTGATCAGCATTTATTCAACCAGTTCACTAAAGGTTCATCAGTAACAAATCCATTATGTTTCACTTCATGTCACACCGAGATACACCAAGTATATGGAGAACAAACCTGGAACCAGCCGTATCACGACAAACCCAGCGCCCCACCAAGGGGCAGTGGTTTCAAACCTATGTGTATCTATCATTGGATATATCTTAGAGTGGGTCTCGAGGTCTCAAAAACCCGCAGTGAGTTGCACAGCGACAGAGCAATTGCTCTTATTCCGCATTGCGGAACGTATATTACTACTTCAGAATAAGATGCAGGGTAAAAACACTCACCCAGTATTTAATAGATGATGCTACTAATCTGAACATGAAGTGGGGAGGAATGTGACGTCCTGCGGTACCTAACAAAAAGTATATTTCGAACTTGTTTGCTGAGGAGACGCAGCAATATTCGCATGTCTATGCGAGCAGCTCCTGTTTGTGACAGGACCTTTGCCAAAGATTGTAGCTGGTGCTATATACTGTATCCATATAGTGTATTATTTGGAGACATGTGACAAACACATCAAAAAAAAAGGCTGCAGGGGGATCCTTAAGCGCGTGCATTTTATTAAGCTCCTGTTGATGAAAGGAGGCCTGTCCAAGAACAAGGACATCTCTCACCAAGACCCAGCTCAAAATTCCGCCAAACACTTGGCAGAAGAATCTAAGCTTGAATTTATGGAATCTATAGACGCCCTAAGCGTTTACTCACGCTCTTTACAAGGAAGGCCAATGGCACTGCCGGCCTCACTTGTCTTTCTATTCTGTTTTCAGTAATACATGTGGACAACTGTGCCTAAATAAGGTCAGACCCTCATACTTCTTATCGCAAATACTGATACCTCGCGTAGAAAATCCTTACATTTCTGTGGTGGTGGCAATGACTTCCAGCAGGCTTTGAACACTACGAGATTTAGGATTAGCACAGGTATATAAACCAAGTTTTAGTGCCACCCCAGCACGGTGCTGTTAAATCCAGGAGAACATACGGACTGATCAACTCACCAACGTAAGCGGTTCTACAGGAGCAGAAGTCAGAACGTTGGCATCTCCCAAACCAAACTTCATCTTCTGCTTCACTTGAAGCTTCTTTGCAAGTGCCTCCTCCTGTCTATTTGAGGAGTTATTTCCACCTCTCCTCATGTTATCTAATCTTAAAAACCACCTTCTTGTGTTGATCAGCCCCTACTTTTGGAGGCTGACAGCAACAGGGACAAAGCCATCACATTTTAACCAGGATATAGAGCCTCAGTCAACAGAGCATCAGGATGAAAACTCTTCCAAACCCCCTGGTTAACACATTCACCCCCTCCAAAATACATTTATGTCTGGAGTCATTAGGCTACCAAGCCCAGGGCTTTTCCACCAGCAGATGCTCATTGAGATAACACCACAGGCACTGACCAGAGCTCTGGAGATGCTCTGGAGACGAGGACAAGAGGCACAGCTCAGCGTACAGACACTTCTGAAATAAGGCAAAAGAAATATCACAAAGCTTAGTTGGCTACGGCAAAGAGTACAAATTATTTCAAGCACAGCCTGAAGAAAACAACTACAATCGGAAAATAAGCTGCCAAATTAACGGGTACTGTGATTAACTTTAAGACTTACTCATCATTAACCAATTGACATGATCAATGCTTTCTGACCACCTGCAAAACAAGGGGATATTTTTCAAGTTTTAGATCCTTCTGCACGACAACAGGGAGACAGAAGAAGTGATACATTGTTTAGAAGCAGAGTGCTTAGCTTGTATCTAACTAATAATTACTAGATGCATTGTGAGAAACTAAACAATTATAACCAACATAATCAATTATTTCTTAGTATAGATATATTGTATGTTAAAAATTTCTAAAAATCGTGATTAATATGCAATAATTGTGTCAATATAAGCAACGCAAGAGCGTCCAGTCGTTGGAACACTTATGAAGGATGATCCCCAGTGCTGATAAAATAAAGAATGCCACTTAACAGTATAATTGACTCTGCTGTTAAGTTTATTTCATTTTAAATCAGTAAAAAGCAGGGTTTCTGGTTGGTGTTTTTTTTTCCTAAGTATCTTTACATATTTTAGGAAAACCTACTACCGAGTCCCTAATTGAGATTTTCTTTTTACAGAAAGTCAGCGCAAAACACGCTCGCTAACAGCATCAAGAACAAAAAGCCATCAGACCTGTACAGGCTAAAGCTACAGGTAGCACTTGAACAAATCCTTCTTAGAAGCCTGTACGTGACAAAGCAGACCCAGAGAACAAACAATATATTCTGCTTCAGAAACGCAGACAGTGCAAACAAGACTTTCTCCCTCCTCTCATGAACAGTAGCTGGAAGGCGACGATTTTTTTTTTTCCCCTTTGAATTGATTTCACTGCTCTTACTCCAAGGAGTAAGTCCTTGTAGTAAGGCTAGAGAGGGAACATTTGGTCAGTGATAATTCCTTTATTGACAAATATTGCTTGTTGTCCTCCCAAGCAGCAGAGGGTGGGATGGAAATGCAAGTACCCAGCCCTGAGCTGGCTCACCCAAAAGGGCAGCGACTACTGCTCAGCTTAGCAGAGATTTAGGCCTGGCTTTGGACAGCGCAACCCAGGCTGTGCTTTAGTTGTGCGATTCGAAGGGCAGTTACCTCTCTGTGTGGTTACACTCACCTCACAGGTGTCTCAAAAGGAAAACCCTGCACATTTGTTTTGCTTCTGAAACGTTTACTTTCACAGTTTGTTTTTCTGCTTCGGTTGTAGGCAGCGAGGATCCATTTCGCTTCCTAATTCTTTTGCGTTTCGCCAAACGTTCGTGTTCATGCCCGATGCAAAAAGCCTGCAGAACTGCTCAGTCAAAATTCCTCTCACTTTGAAAGCACTTGTAGGGCAGATTCCAGGAAAACGTGGTTCTGAAGTCAATGAGAACTGTGCTCCTTAAACCCCCCAACACCTAAAACAACCTCCCCATGTTAGTGGAAAAAAACTTTATTACCAGCCACTAAGTTTCACAGAGTACTGGACATGGCCAATTCAACTAAAATGTTACAGAAACAAGAAGCTCTGTCCAAAGGCAGATTATTAGGGCACAAAGGTAAAATTATTCAGGTTATTCAGGCACAAAGGTAAAAAAGGTAAGAGAACAGTAATTGTTATACAACCTCTGCAGCCTGAAATCCTGAACCGAGAGCCTATGCTGTTATTACCGCTGGCATTAACAAGTTCTAAAGCAGTCAGCCTTTCCTTGGAGCCCTGATACTTAAGGGCCAGTTGGTAACACATCCAGCAATAAAGTCAAACTGGGTCAAGGTAGGTATTAAAAAAAAAAAAAAAAAAAAAAAAGATTTTAAGCACTCTCTATTAGAAACAGCAGGCAGGATTGTGGTGAAATCTGTATCCTGTGTCAGGAATATTTAATTAATGATGCATCCACATCTACAGAACCCTGGAAGCAGACTTTCAAAGACAGGATTTCTATTTGACTCGCAAGCTTTTACAAGAAGTAACCGGACAGAACAGCATTGCCAGTGGAGCTGCCATTCCAACAGCACTGAGACCACCAGAAAATGAGGGAAACCAACTCGTTCCCACTTCTTAAAAGTCACAGAAACACATAAACAGAGACACCACATTTTTATGAAACTATTTACCTCTACTCCAACAGTTTATGTGGAAAACTACTTTTTTTTTCTTCTACGTGGGCTGGCGGAACAGCTCAACAACACTTGAAATTTCAAATGGGACTTGTGAGCGTAAGACAAGCGTGGACAAGTACCTTGGACAAGTAGCCAACAGAGATGAGTCACGAGCCATTTGGAAATTAATAAAGAAGATCTTTATATATATTTAATGTGATGCTTAACCCTCCTCACAAGACAGTCTTATGGGAAGAGGTCACTCTATGGTGGGAGAGCTTGCACAGGCAGGGATGTTTGTCAACAGCGACAGAGGAGGATGAAGGTGCTGATGAGGGAATTATTCCATGAGCTCCATGACAAACCCATCACAAACCACCCGCTCCGAGGGGCTGCATCTCCCCCAAAAAGGGGTCTGGGAGGTGGGAGAGAGGAAGACAGGCCTATCTCTTCCACAGCCCCCATCACCCCATTTCACCCCACAAAGCCTCTCACACCCCCATATCACAGAATCACACAGAACCCCAGAATGTCAGGGGTTGGAAGGGACCTCAAAAGCTCATCCAGTCCAACCCCCCCGCCGCAGCAGGAACACCCAGATGAGGTTACACAGGAAGGTGTCCAGGCGGGTTTGAATGGCTGCACAGAAGGAGACTCCACAACCTCCCTGGGCAGCCTGGGCCAGGCTCTGCCACCCTCACCATGAAGAAGTTTCTTCTCATATTCAAGTGGAACCTCCTCTGTTCCAGTTTGCACCCTTTGCCCCTTGTCCTATCACTGGTTGTCACCGAGAAGAGCCTGGCTCCAGCCTCCTGACACTCCCCTTTTCCATATTGATCCCCATGAATGAGGTCACCCCTCAGTCTCCTCCAAGCTCCAGAGCCCCAGCTCCCTCAGCCTTTCCTCACACGGCAGATGCTCCACTCCCTTCAGCATCTTGGTGGCTGCGCTGGACTCTCTGCAGCAGTTCCCTGTCCTTCTGGAACTGAGGGGCCCAGCACTGGACACAATATTCCAGATGTGGTCTCAGCAGGGCAGAGTAGAGGAGCAGGAGAACCTCTCCGACCTACTGACCACCCCCCAGCCCATCTACCCCCCACCACAGCCCCTTCACCCCCACAACCCGCCCCCATTTCCCCTCTACACCCCAACCACAGGCCCGCCCCGCCCGCCGCAGGCCCTGCCCGACCGCCGGTCCCTCTCTTACCGACAGGTGCGGAGCCATCCCAGGGGGCCCCGTCCCCAGCCCCGGCCGGGGGGCCCTCGCCGGCGAAGGGGTTTCCCTGGGAGTACTTGACGTCGCGGAAGAACTTCTTGGTGTCGCGCAGGTTGTGCTGCAGCCGCGCCAGGTGCCGGTTGTAGTGTCCGAAGGAGCGGCAGAGCTCGCGGATCACCCCGCCGGGCCCCCGCCACGAAGGGGCTCCTTCGGCCTCCATGTCCTCCGGGTCCGTTCCGCTATCCCCTCCCCACGCCGGGGGACACTCGGCCCCTGCCAGGCTGCCGCTCCCCGGCCTCTCCCCCCCTCCCGGAGAGAACGGCGCGCCCCCGGCGGCCGGGATTTCCTCGGCTCCCCCCCCAGCCCTCCCGCCTCCCCTACCCCCGCCGCCGCCTTCTTGCAAGGGGCAGCGCCTCAGCGAACCGCGCTGCGAGCGCCGCGGAACCTTTATCGGGGCGCCGCGGGGCAAAGGGGGAGGAGGCCGGGCGGACCCCGGCGCGCTGCATGCCGGGAGCTGTAGTCCCGCGGCGCCGCGGGGGCTCCTGGGAACTGTAGTCCCGGGAGGCCGGGGAGGGGTCCCGGTGCACCGGGGCTACCGACCGCTCTCCGGGGCCGCCGTTCAGCCTGAGGGGAAGGCGGAGGCCGGCGGGGTGGCACCGAGTGGCAGCGGCCGGACCCGGAGCCACGGCCACGCTGATGCAAAACGCAGGCGGAGCCTCCGCCGCAGCGGGCCGGCCCGGCCGCTCAGTCTGCACAGCGGGGCTGCAGGAGGCGAGGAAAAATAATAACTAAAAAATACAATAAAACAATATTTTTAAAGGAAAACAAAAGGCCGAGCGGCGCGCCGGGGCGTCGCTCCATCTCCGCGCAGCGGCGGGCCCGGCAGTTTTCTCCTACAATCTTCCCACCAAAATTTCTTACACCAGCCTTGAACTTACTAATCCCAAGGAAGCAGCTCCAGGGACCACCCTGTCAGACCTGCACTGCTGAAGATGAAGCTGACGCTTCCGNCAGCGGCCGCCCGGGCGCCGCCCGCCGCCGCTGTTGCGGCCGTAGGCTCCCCCGCCTCCCGGGGGCACGGCGCACCGGTATGAAGCGGTGCCGGTCGGACGAGCTGCAGCAGCCCGAGGAGGACCCCGGCGCCGCGGAGGAACCGCCCGGCCCCGCCGCCATGGAGGCCAAGCCCGGGGAGGCGGCGGCCCCCGAGGCGGGTGCTGTCCCACCGCCGCGCACCAAACCCCCCGACCTGAAGGTGAGCAGCGGTACCGGGGACACCGGGGGGCTGGCGTAAGGTGAACATCCCGGTGGGGTCACCGCAGGGGTGAGCACCCCTTAGGGTCAGCAGCAGAGTTACCAATAGGGCAAACACCCTATGGCATTACCATTGGGGGCTACCAGGGGGACGTATGACTTGGTGGGGTACCAGCATCCTCACACCCCGATCTCCGCTCTGCTACAGGTGTGACCTTGGAGGATGTGAGATGGCTCCTGGATAAGGATGCTCCTAGGACGAGGATGCCCCTGGGATGCGGATGGTCCCAGGATGAGGAAGGTCCCGGGATGGGGATACTCCTGGGATGAAGATGCTCCCAGGATGGGGATGGTGCCAGGATGGGGATGCTCCTGGGATAGGGATGCTCGTGGGTGGAAGAGGTTCCAGGTTGGGATGCTTCTAAATTGGGGATGCTCCTGGGATGAGGAAGGTCCCAGGATGGGGATGCTCCTGAGATAGGGATGCTCGTGGGATGAATAGGTCCCAGGTTGGGATGCTCTCAGGTTGGGGATGCTCCTGCACTGGGGATGCTCCCAGGGGAGAGTACACCCCTGGGGTGCGGGTGCTCTCGCAGTGGGGCCACCTCCCAGGGTCGAGATGCCTCTTGGTAGGTTTGCACAAGCCGGTGTGGGGCCGGGCACTGCTGAGGCCATGGCCCTGCTGCAGCCCGGCCACCAAGAGCATCAATAACAATAGGGTGGTGGTGGGAGAGGCAGGAGGACTCTGGTGACACCACCCACCCTTGGCAGGGGGGCTGTGGGCATGAGGGTTGCACCCCAGGGCAGGTCTGGAACAGGCTCTGATCTCCCAAGCAGGCTCTTTCGGGATCTGGGTGAGGGTAACAGGGCTGTCCCCTTGCAGAGGGGCTGAGCAGACCCCTGTGAATCACCACCAGAGTCACCCTGGTGCCAAACATGGGGGAGATGCTGTGTGGACCACCGGCTGGCGGGATTAGCGCTGCAGCAGCCGGTGTGTAAATGGCCCCGAGGCTGCTTCTCCTGTGCCTTCAGGCTGTGTCCGGTTAATGAGGAAAACAAGTTACGCGGCACTGCAGCGCTGCGGGAGCGACGGGAGCTGGTCTCCAGCAGCAGGGCATGGGCAGGGATGCGGACAGGCAGGACAGGGTGGTCCCGGCTGAAACTGGGCAGAAATTCCCAGTGGGTTTGAAAGCAGAGCAGCTCTGACCCCTCGGCCGTTCAACAGGGTCCCGCTGGCCTGGATGCGGTTGGTTTGATGTTGCAGAGATGAATTCCCTCCTTGTAACTTGGGGTTTTCAGGAGCTGCAGTATGTCGCGGCCGCGGGCAGAGCGATGTGGCGGTCGTGCCGTGGTGGTGCGGAGGTGCCGCTTCCACTCTTTGGTTTCAAAAGGACCTGGACAAAAGTGGAAGGTGTCCCTGGTTACCCAGGGGTGGCCTGGCATCCAGGACAGACCCTTGTTGCAGAGCACCCCAGCCTGTCGCTTTCCCTAAAAGGTCTTAGCAGCACGGTCAAGGTCACAGGGGAGCTGGGAAGCACAGCCAGGTCCGCCAGGCTGCTGCTGAGTCTCTGCATCCCTTCCAGAAAGGCAGCTGGGAAATAAAAACACCCGTTCCCATAGAACTCGCCTGCTTTAAGCACAAGAAGCCCCGTGGTTGCAGGACACTGCTCGCTGCCACACGCGGTGCCTTCTCCTCAATGTCCGAGCAGCCGCTCCTGCTCCTGAGGCTGTTTTGGCTTCACTGGCATGATGTACAACTGCTGCCGCTGCCTAAAAGCAGCTGGAGGGCAGAGCCCCGTGCCAGGGGAAGGCACATCCATAGGGATGTGGTGCTCAGGGCCACTCAAGGCTTGGTAGGACGGGACTCCCTTACCTCAAGGAGGCTCAACTTGCCTTGGCCAAGGTGTTTCTTCCCATCCGCATCATCCCCCAGCTTCTCTCCATCCCACCTGGGGCCCTTTTGACCTGCACAGTGAGTCTGAAAGGGGTGGGAGCATGGGGCACCTTGCGATGGGGATGGTCACCACTCCAAGGGACCTTGGGCGGCACGTCCAGCTCCGGGCTGGAGCTCAGCCTGGTCTGCAGCCTGCTCTCACTCGCAGCAACAGCAGTGGCCAAACGCCCATCGATTTTATCGATGTGAGGATGATAGCCTAATGCAGGTTTGCTTCGCCGGGCTCACCTTTAACGCGTTTGTAGCTCAGCAATTAATAGCCTGCGCAGAGCGAACCCTCAAGCTCGCTTTGCCAGGCAGAACACATGAAAAATTGCGTCTGGGTGCTGCCCACAGCTTCCGCGGCAGAGCCGGGCGCTCTGCCTGGCCCAGCCACAGACACCGCCCGTTTAGCCGCTTTGCCTCCTGTTGCTACGATTAGTGGCATCGTTAATATAATCTTAAAGATTTCCTGCCCCGAACCCCCCCTGGAGCTGCTCTCCCTGCTCTGCATTTGCCACGCACCAAGACCCACAGATTTATCTCCCCGTGCGCCGTGCACAAGGATCAGAGGTAAACTTTTCTTTGCAGCCAGCTGCAGATGGATTTGAGCTGGCAACCTGGAAACAACAGCCTGCCTCGTGTCAGATCCATCCCCTAACCCCGGCGGATCCGCGGCAGCTCTCCCTTCCCCAGCTGCTTTGCCGAGAGCGAAGGCTCCATTAGGAGGGGAAAAAAAAAACCAACAAAGTTCTGGCAAGGAGCAAAGCAGATGCGTGACACATAGTTCCGCTCAGAAATCTGTTGGGTGGCAGGGATTGCTGTGCCCTGCAGCAGAGTGACTGGACCCATACAAAACACTGCAGGAGGAGACATCCAGCCTTTGGCGGCTGCCAGCGTGTCCAGGTTGTCCCACCACCGAGGTCGTTACCTCTTGGTCCTGCTCCCGCTTCCCCTGAGCATCTCTGAGCCGAGTGTTTTCCCTGGGTCTCTGTTTTCCCAAATGGGTTGATCTGGCCAAGGGCTGAAAGTTGAAGCCTCATATCGTTTCCATCTCCAGTTTCACCGTCTCAGTCTTCACGGCTCCAGCTTTTCCCACCTTTGAACCCCAAAGCCAAGAGTCCGGAGGCACCGACCTGAGGCCTTCCCTTTTCCCAGGGTCTGATCCAAACCCCACAGCCGTGGACAGAAAGTTTCCCCTGGGCTTCCCAGAGCTGGGGAGCCTCTCCTGGAGCTGAGAAACACCTCCTAGGGAGGAGGGAGATAAAAGACAAGGGGATATCCCACCACAGGACAAGCAGTCCCCAGCACAGTCCTGCCCTGAGCGACAAGGTTGGGATGGGGGTGGCTGGAGGGGATGGGGCAAAGCATTAACCTCCCGTTTGCTCATAGCAGGTCAAACCCACTCAGATAATTTAATTATTTCAGAAGTCCCTCGCTACGAGGGGATGTGTCTGGGGGTGGAGACCCCTGCTGTGGTTCAGAGGCCCCCCCACAGTGGTGCCTGTGCAGGTTGCTCACTGCAGGGAGGATGCGCAGGACTCCTCTTCTCCGTAAAGGTCACCAGCCCCTATTCTAAACCCTCAGGTACATTTATATTTAATCCCTCGCACGAACAATTTTCCAGGCGTATTTTGGTCTTGAAAGGACACCGCCAAGGTGAGCCGGCTCCCCCGTGGTTAGCAGGATGGAGCTGTTGTCAAGCAGCTCGAGCAGGAGCCGTACGGTCCCTGGAGCAGCCGCATCTGTCATCCCCTGGAGCATTGCTCATCAAAAGCTCTCGGGCAGCTGGCAGGGACCCCAGGGGACCCTGCTGTCACTGCTGTGGAGCTGCACGTGGGGACCCCCAGGTCCCCAGGGAGAGGAGAGCATCCTCCGGGGTGGGGGGACAGCATGTGTCCCCAGGGTTTGTGCCAGGCGTGGTGCAGGGGTGAGAGCCGAACCAAGGGAGGTGGGCGATGCTTCCCAGCAAACGCACACTCATGTTGGTGTGGGATGCTCGGCTGAGGCCAAGCGCTCTGTGCCCAGCTGACCCCCGCAGATCTGACCCCCCCAGGGTCCCCGTCCTCCCTTCCCACCCAATTTCAGCTCTCAGCATCCCCGCAGTCGGTTCAGGAGACGCAGAGGTGACGATGACAGCAGGAGCTGCCACTCGCGGGGTGATTCCCACAGCTCCTCTGGGCACTGGCAGCAGAGATCTCACCCTGCAAATGCCCCCCGAGGTTGGGACCTTGTGGGGGTCCGGAGCCCCCCCAACCGGAGCCACAGCTGGGCAGGCGATGCCACCCCCCAGATGTTATTCCAGAGAGCTGAAGGAGCTGCGTGTCACTACAGCCTTTTGGTAGGGCATTAAACACCATGACTAACGGTTGTCACATGTTTGCTCTCTCATCCCGTCCCCAGGAGAAGCGTGTGTGGGGGAGTGCTTTATTTTCCATTTTAGAACATCTATACGTTTTCATTGGCGTTTGCGGCAGAACGACGGCTGGGGATGCTGATGTGAGATAGGGCTGTGAGGGGCAGCTGGGCTGGATGCCACCCCAGGGGGACAACAGTGTCCCTGGTCCCCTGCTCTGGCTGCTGGCAATGGGGTGCTGGCTGGAATGGCTCCCCCCCTGCCTTAAAATATGGGATGGGATAGGTTAGAATGGGATGGAACCGTCTTCCATTGTGTCTGTGCGATGCCCCCAAAGAGCTGCAGAGCCTTGGCTGGAGCCCCTGGGCACGCCAGGGCCGTAAATAATTAACCACAATAAAAAGAATTGAGCAGGACTTCGCAGCATGTGGCCGTGCTCTAAGGACACAGCAACCAGATCCCCTCCTCGTGCTCCTGAAAGCCGAGTAAGAGGTTTGGATGTCAGGGCAGAGCTGGGAAACCGTTTGGCAAGAAACTGGGAGGTTTCAGAGCGTGTGGCTGTTTGGCAGCGGGAGGAACAGCAGCTCTGGGGACACGGCCCGGGTGGCATGGGGGGGACACACAGCCCCTGTCTCCCCAATGGGACATTGCTGAAGAGCAGCGTCCCAGGAAAAACAGTCATCCAAGCCACTGTTTTCTGGCAAGATATGTTGGTTTGGGTTAAAATTAGGGGGTTTTGGCTCTTGGCTGGGTGCGGCTTGTCCCTGCAGGGCTGGGGTTCAGCTCTGGGCAGTGGGTTGGGGATGTGGGGGGGTTCATGCAGCCCCCACTTGGCTTCTCACCTTTAAGAGATCAGTTCCCATCGATGGGTAGACATGAAAGAAAGAGGCAGAGAGCGCGACCGTGGTCAGACCAGAGCTGTGCTCAGCCAAACCTTGTGCCTTGGACTTGCCCCCCCCCGCAGGCAGGGACGTGAAGCGGGAGCTGCTCCTTTGAAATCCATGGAAACACGTCCCTGCCGCCGAGCAGGAGACCCTGGCTGAAGAAATGAAAAAGACAAAAGAAATAAAGATATTTTTGTGTGAATCTTAGTGTTTTCTAGCTGGCCACGCTGAGAAATTCATCTCCGTATCCATCGCATCGGTGATTAAGCAACGGCTGTTCCAAAATAGCCCGGGCAGACGCTCTGTTCTGAGCCACGAGTAGTTTCGTGCCAGAAAAAATGTCTCTGCTTTGGAAGTGCGATAATATCCCAGAGTAAGAGAAGGAAACGGCGCTTTTCCATCAGCAGATTCTCCGCAATAACCATTGCAGAATGGTTTGTTCTGGTGATCGCTCCCGACAGATCTTTGCTGTAATGAGCCTGACGAGCCCCCGAGCCCGTGGGGCTCCAAGCCCAAGGCGGCAGCGCTAGGATTCCTTTTTGCTCCCCTTTTTCCCATTCGGATCCCTTCCCATCCCACTGGGATCCCATCCTGCAGAGCCTAGGAAAGGTTCTTTCAGGAAAAGCTGGAAAAGGCCTGCGGAGCGGCGTTTGTTTTCTTACAAAAGGTGAACTTCTCATAGATTGAGCTCTTGGGCCAAGAGCCCCCAGCTGGTTTCCACCTCTACGCTACTGCTGGAAAAACATCCTCTCCTTTATTGCCACCTTGGCTTTTATTTCGTTTTCTTTACCCTCAAGGAAGAGAGTTGGTCATTTCTTTTCACTTGGGCCTTCTAAAGAGCAAACTGTGTGTCCGAGGGCACGCCATACCCTCCATGGCAGAAATCTGTGCCTTTATAGTTATTACCTATCTAACGCTGCCTCTGTTTCCATAGAGACTCTATAAATAGAATAAAAATTTAAATCACAATTTCCCGAAGCAGCAATTTGGCCCTGTAGATTTATTATCTATTTCCTAGGAAAAACCAGAAGGATAGAAGTTTTCGTTATGAATGGGTAACAGATGGATTAAAGGGTTTAGTGACACGGGATCTAATTGCTGAATCCTTGTCAGCATTACAGGTGTGATGAGAATTAGGCCCTGATGGATTCAGACCTTGTGGCTTTGATACCTGGGGTTTTTAGGAGGTGGAGTCCTCTCTTTATGGCCGTGAAATCCTCCGCAGTTCGCAGCTCGTGGAGCTTGTATCTCAGATATCTCTGCTTTTCTAAAATCCGGGGCTTTTGCCAAGTGTCCGCCGGGGCTATAAGTAGCTCCCGGTTTGGAGCCGCTTCACGCTGGTTTTCAAGCATGAGTAAATGGCAGCACCGGAGTTACGGGAACCAGCATCCCCGGGGAGAGTCCCAGCCCCGAAATGGGTGGTGAAATGGCCCTGGACGTCAGCAGGGTCAGGACTGGCGTCCTCAGGGGCTTAACCCCTAAACAGAGACAGAGCAACAAGTCAGAGTTGTGCCTTGTGATCTGCTGGGTTCCCGACACTGCTTTGGGCGGTGAGAGGATCTTCCCATGTCCCAAGATCATTTATTTGCGATGGAGCAGGGAGCTGGGATCTGCTGAGCCCTTTGCAGATGCTGGAAGCTGCCCAGGCCAACCACGCATGAGGGTTGCGGGGGGCACCCAGCTGAAATCTCCCGTGGATGCAAATCTGGGCGTTCCAGTGGCTGTGGGGAAACAACTCAGGGCTGACCTGGCTGTAATCAAGAGCACGATCTGTTCCACCATCCATATTGCATGACTTCAGCGCGGCCGGCATCCGTCCCGATTCCCAGGAGCCGGCATGAGAGAAACCGTGTGCTCTGTGGGAACGTGAGTGTCACCCCCTGGGAGAGAAGGACCCAGGGGAGCATTGTGTCCCCATCTCCTGCTGGAATCCCAGTGGGGACTGGATTGGGTGGCACTGGGCCACAAGCTGCGGTTTCACCCCTGTAAGCGAGTCCAACCTGGGCTGTGCTTGGAGCCTGTGGAAAATTCCCCAGGGAAAAGCCCTCCCCGATCCCTCCGGGAGCCCGTTTTGGAGAGCAGGTGGTTCTTGGCAGCGTGTCGGTGGCCAAGGCTCCAAGGCTGGGACTAACCCTGGTTCTTCCAGCTAAGGACAAGGCTGCTCTGTCCTCGCTGCCCTCAGGGTCGGGGTCTCTGTGTGGCACATGGCGTTGGCTGCAGCAGGAACCCCCCTCCTGCTGTTGCTCTGAAGGGTCTTTCTGCTCGTCTTGCTACTTTTTGTAGTGTCCAGCGCTCATCAGAGACCCCTCTCCAGTGTGAGGAAGGCTCTTGGAGCTGCAGACCTGAGCCATCCTGAGCCAGCATGCTCAGCCCTGCGTGCCATCAAATCCTAGAATCACAGAATGTCCTGAGCTGGAAGGGACCCACAAGGATCACTGAGTCCAACTCCTGTCCCTGCATAGGACACCCCACAGGTCACCCCATGTGTCTGAGGACATTGTCCAGTCTCTTCTTGAACACTGTCAGGTTGGTGCCGTGACCCCTCCCTGTGGAGCCTGTTCCAGTGTCCAGCACCTCTGGGTGAAAAACCTTTTCCTCATGTCCCACTGACCCTCCCTGGCACATCTTCTGCCATTCCCTGGGTTCTGTCACTGTCACAGAGAGAAGAGTAAATGGCCACTGATGTTTAATCCTTTTCCATGGGTATAAAGCGCAGTGCTGGCAGCAGGGCTTGTTTTCTTCCGCAAATCCCTTTGGACTGGTCTGGGGTCCCTAGAGCCCTCCAGAAGCAATTTAAGCCCTCAAGCGTCCCATTTTGGTTCAGTGCTGCACGGGCACGGTCCATCAGTGCCGTGCGTGCCGAAGCGGCGCGATGCCGCCTTTTGCTGGCGGTGACAAAGCTTGTTTTCTCTCTTTTCCTGCAGAAAATCCAGCAGCTTTCCGAAGGATCCATGTTTGGCCACGGCCTGAAGCACCTTTTCCACAGCCGCCGGCGGTCGCGGGAGCGCGAGCACCAGAACTCGCAGGACTCGCTGCCGCCGCACTACGGCGCGTCCGACCACGACTCCCCCGACGAGAAGGAGCGCTCCCCGGAGATGCACCGCGTCTCCTACGCCGTGTCCCTGCACGACCTCCCGGCGCGGCCCACCGCCTTCAACCGGGTGCTGCAGCAGATCCGCTCCCGTCCTTCCATCAAGCGCGGCACCAGCCTGCACAGCGGCAGCCGCCGGGCCAAAAGCGGCTCCTTGGAGCCTCAGAAAGGGAGCCCCCACCTTGGCCGTAAGGCCCCCCAGGACAGCAGCCTCACCGCCATCCTACATCAGCACCAGGGCCGCCCCAGGTCCTCCTCCACCACCGACACTGCCATTCTCTTGGCTGAGAGCGGGGCCGTCTACCTGCTCACCGAGGACACCGAGTGCCTGGCCGATAAGGTGGGGTTGTGCATGGGGACATCCCTGGGTGGCTATAGGGGACGCGGGCGCAGGGCTGGGTGCAGAGCACCCCAAAATGCTGTTGGGAGGAGACCGTCCCTTGAGGCGGTGCTGGTGGCACCGGGTGCATGGGACAGCGGGCACAGCTGGGTCCAGGGGCTGCTGGACCAGCACCCAGCTCCGGGTGTCTATAAGGGCTCGGCTGGGCAGCTGCACATCGGTCCTGTCTGAAGTGATTTTTTTAAACTGCTCTGTGCAGAGCTAATCGAGAGGATGGTGTTTCCATCTAGTGTTTAGCCCTGTTAATTATGAAAGAGCCGAGATTAGCGCGTTGGCGCGGCGCGCTGAGGACAAGGCGCGGGCAGGGAGGTGTTGGTGGATTCTGTAGTGGCTTCTCCCCTCGGCCTTTGGAGCTTGGGGGGGTGTCACAACCTAAAACCCCTCTCTGCAACCCAGAGGGCTAGATGCATCCTGTTTTTTTCTTAATTTGATGGAAAGTTGGTTCTTACAGGAGAAGCTGTGTAATAGAGTGGTAGTGGCTGGGCAGAGCTGCCGGGGTGGGACAGCAAGGGGGTGTCAGGTCCGTGCTCTCCTCCCCTCTTGGCACCGAGTCTCGGAGAGGGAAATCTGACCCGGAGACTCCTGTCGCCCTCTGAGCTAATGGAAAAAAGGATCAAGCAGATACTTTTTCTTTCTGTTTTCACTCGGCTGTTTCAGCGCCGAGCTGCAGCTGACGCTCGCGGCTTTGCAACTGCTCCCCTGCCACAGGGACGGGGCCACCGCTGGGACGTGGGAATGTTGTCCCAGAGGATAAAAACATCCTTGTACTCACAAGACAGGGCTGCCCGGGTCCTCCTCTCCCTCCTTTACAGTGTGCAGATCAGAGCACCCCGACCCTGGCAGTCCCCGCTGGCACACTGCAACCCAACCGAGTGCTCGAGCAGGGCCGGGGGCCGTTCAGGTTCTTCATTTCAAAATCCACAGCCTGAATTTCTTCCATCTGGCCCACGGCATCGCCCTTGCAAGGAGCCCAGTCTCACTGAACCATCTTTTACAGCCAAAACTTCGTACCGAAGCAGTTTGCAGCAGGACAGAAGCCCCCCCGAGGGAGGTGGGAGCCGAGCGGGTCCATGTCCGCTCACGGGGCGGCACAAAGAGCGTTAGAAAGGGGATAAATAATTAACTACATATGCCACAAAGAGTAATAAGAAGAGAGACGATACTGCGGCCTTTGTGAGGCAGTGGAAAAAATAACCTATTTAGAGAAACAAGAGTTATGTGATATTCTCATGCCGGGTTATTTTTCCATAGCCCTGAGGAAACCCAGCCCGGCAAAGCGGCTCCTCATTGCAGGGATGGCTGATGATGCCATGCCCAGGGCTCCGGAACCCAGCACAGCTCCGCAATCGCTTCCCATTGCCCTGTCATCCACCCCGTTTCACCCTCTGTTTGGAAGCCGCTGTGAAGGCTCCTGCTGGAGAGTTGGGCAGGGAATAATTTGATGAAATACAACAAGGGAAAGTGTAGGGTCCTGCATCTGGGCAGGAACAACCCCAGGTTCCAGTATAGGTTGGGGAATGACCTGTTGGAGAGCAGTGTAGGGGAAAGGGACCTGGGGGTCCTGGGGACAGCAGGGTGCCCATGAGCCAGCACTGGGCCCTTGTGGCCAGGAAGGCCAATGGGACCTGGGGTGGATGAGAAGGGGGTGGTCAGTAGGTCAGAGAGGTTCTCCTGC